>JBBBDQ010001092.1:4917500-5142500 GCA_037127315.1 Ascarosepion bandense
TATATATATATATATATATATATACACACACACACACACATATATATATATATATATATATATATATATATATATATATGTATGTATACTCTGTTACACTAGAGTTGCTAGAACTCAAACCATATGAGAACGCGTTTGTTTATCTAATCTAAACTTACCTATTGACTCCAAAACGGCTGAACCGATTTTTTAAAAAAAATTACACATGTATATTAGAAGCGTCTGATAAATATCGAAAATCGATAATCGAAAAAATCGGGTTATAGAAGGAGTGGTCCGATTTTAATCAAATTTGATACACTCATAGACAACGACATACGAAACGATATTCAGAAATTTTAAGGTTGTAGTTTTTACAATTGTGCAGAAAATCGATAATATATATATAAAGCAAGATGTTTGTGTGTGTGTCTGTTTATCTGTTTGTATGTCCTTTATACAAATCCACAATTTTTATCCGATTCTCACTAAACTTCACACAAATATTCTTTAGGCTGAGTCTGAGCTCCAGGACCATGAATTAGTTTAAAAGCTTTCATTACATCCGAACAACGCCGGGCTATACTGCTAGTTGTTAATAATCTGATATTTTTTTCGTGTGGTCGACAATATTGTTAACGTTTTTCTCTTCCCCATCCCCTGTTATGTTAGTATAAATTGTTTGTTCTTCTTGTATTCATTTGCATTCTGGTTGCTTGAAGGTCGCGGTAGAGTGAAACTTAGGTAGCGTTGCGAACTTTGTTGCTTTCTGAATCATGATACCGGAATCGTATTTGCTGTCTGAATAATGTATATATAGAGCACTTTACGTTACTCTTTAGGTAGATATATATCTTTTGGCAACCTCTTCATAGTTTACATTTCCTATCCTTTTTTGTAAATCGGTTTTTTTTATCTTTTTTGTGGAGAGAATCTGTGAGTTGGCTTTTTTGTGGGGGGATCTTTGATTTGTCTTTATATAATCTGTTGATTTTGTGATAAATGTTGTGATTTGCAAAAACTTTCGTTGTAGAGAACAGCATTATTCACATTATTTAGTTTATTTTAAATTTTCATTTTATGTCTATATATATATAATCTTTAAATCTGGGGATATTCTCCCAATTGCAATTGCGTGATTTCAAATTAAATTCTGTTTTCATGAAAGTACTGCATAAAAATATGAGAAACGTATATCATAAGAAAAATAGAATAAACCCAAATAAAAATACTAGGAAAAGACTATTCAAATAGAAATTTAAAAGTCAATTGAAATAATTGAAAGTCTAATATGTGCGTTGTAGTGGCTATCGGTGGTGGATATTGGCTAAGAGCGAGAAATCGGAGAGCCGAGTTCGAATTCTAGTTGAATTTGTTACATTCATTTACACGCAAATACTCTTGGGAAAGGTTTTAATCCGTCACTTCTCCCTCCAGTTATGAGTTAAATAGCAAGGCAGATTGGGTTCTATAGTCTTGATTGGTAACCAGTATACAGCAGAAAATAATGCCAACCTACTGCAGGAAGATATTTTTCCAGTCAGTTATGTTTCTTTGGAACCATGATCGCCCAAGTGTGAATCACGGACAGTAGATAACAGGATTAATTAGTGTAACAATTTAAACTAAACATCTATTGCTTTATTACACTTGGTACACATACATATAAACAGCCATGGGTTTCATACATTGAGAAATGATAATATTTTGTTTTATTACACGTGACACGTATCTGACCAATGAAATCAATTCTCAGCATTCCAATATACTGTCTCTCTTTTTAATTTAAATTCGTGTCTTTTTAACAAATCTATGGTGAAACTTAATAAAGAGTAAAACATGTTAGATTAAAGACACTTTTATAAACTTGTTATTAACTTATTCTATCATACTGTTGGATTTCACTCTATATATTCTACTTAGATATTTTTCACTTGGATCATGTTTTGAATTACAAAATTAAACTTGTATAATTATCATCTATAAAAAAAGCAACATGTTATCAGTTGTAATAGCCTAACCTAAACAAGGAATAGGTAGAAATGAGGTGTAATTAATAATAAAAATAAAATACAGGTCTTTTTAAGAATATAGACGTTTTCTTAATTGCAAAGTTCGTGATGTCATCAAAATCAAATATCTCGTTAACAATCGCTTGTGAAGCTAATGCAATAAACTAGCAACACAATCATTGCTATCTATCCCTGTCCACACTATATACAGTGAAAATAAAATATAAAGTCTGCACAAACAAATTTAGGAATTGTGGCTCTAGTGAAAATCATTAGATAACCACTTACTTTTGAATGACTAGATTTTGGAACCAATCGATTTTTTTTCTCTCCATCTTGGACGCACTGTTTAATCAATTCGTTTTCTTAAAGAAACAGAAACATGCTTAATCTGCAAGCAAAGTATCAAAGCCTGATATCATTCCACAGAGAGATCGATTTTTGATAACAGAAGTGAAATTATTAAGAGTATAAAATAAGAAGGCGGGATTTTACAAGGATAATATCGGAAAAATGCGCTTAGAGAATTCTCACGAATATTTGGAAAGGAAAGAAATGACCAATGAACGACAAGGCATTAGCGTTTGAATTGATCTCGGTTAATTTCAAACAGAAAAAAATTAATTCTTTTGCAAAAACAAATTGACAACTTTCTATTAAACAAGAACATTTTTATTCATCAAGCATCCCTGGCAGATAATTCTATTTTCTTCATCGGTTTTAATGGTTTATAACAGCGTTGTTAAGAGTACATTGGAATCGCGCAAGTAGAAATATTAGTACATCTGCTAAGTACATCTGCTAACATCTGTTGAGAAAGCATACATCTAGACATTTATGCTCGAATATTTGTCTTTATTCGTACTGTTTAAAAATCTTACGAAAAGTACATCGTAGAATGTGACGTATCAGTCAGACAGTTAAGTGCCATATATGGTACTGGTCCTGGGTATGACCGTAAACTGCATCCGGCAGCAAAACCTCTGATTGGGAGGTTATAAGGCGCATGGAACCACCTCTTAATTGATGTTGTTCCCAGGTCCACCCTGACCCGGAGTGGTAGCAACTGTTAGGGTCCCAGCTATGGGTAAATAGTGGTCACTCAAATCGGGGTCAAAATTCTATGAAAAATATTGCCAACAAAAATACTTTTGAAGGAAAAATGTTACCAACTAAACGTTTGAATGAAAAAAATTGATTTAAAACAAAAATACGTCTCCGGCCTTAAATGACCATTTAGATGTTGATAGGCCGTTAAGCAGGAACAAACAAACAAACAAACAAACAAACAAACAAACAAACCATATATGATACACACTTAGGCGACCATGTCTCAAAAGAGACATGACTGACCGGGCAGAAGATTTTCCCGTAGTAGTTTGCCATTACTTTCTGTGGTAGACCGGTTACCAACTAAGGCTATAGAATACGATGTACCCTGCTATTTAACCCATATCTAGAGGGAGAATCGGCGAATTCATACTTTTCCCAAGGTTATTTGTGCGAATGGTCGAGGTATACGATACTAATATTTTTTATTTTATGCTAATACTTCAGATTTCACATTTGAATATTTTACATGAGTTGGTACCTTGAATGTTGGGAAGATTCAACGTCAAAACAGAAAAGGTATACAAAGTCGAGTTGAAGAATTAATGTTCATTTGGTGTGAGAATTATTCACCTCCATCATATGATTATGAATAAGAGAGTAATCTCTTAAACTATTAAGTAATTACCTTATCCATTTGTTTTACAAATAATTAAACGGTATCGAATGTATGTGCAGTTATTCTCACAACAAAATATCATTTTATTATCAAACAATATTTGGCTTTATACCCAACGAAAATCCTTGGAAACAAAAAGAAACATGTAGACAGAGGGAAATATAAATTTAGTTTTCGCTTAAAATGTAAACAACATCTGATACTCTAGTCTTAATGTTTTTCATTCTACTACATCTTTCTTCTTCTTCATGTGCCGTAGGATGTAGGCGATCATGGGCTTCCACCTGGCTTTGTCTCTTGTTGCTCTCAATAATTTTTCTCTTGGTATCTCTTCCAAGCCCCGCTCCGTCAACCATTTGCTCAGACCTAACAATTCCGCCTAGCGCTGCTTTCTCCGTCTCCCTCCTTCCATTTATCTGACCTTCTCCAGGCCCTTTTTCCTCATTACCTCTCGCAGAAACCTCATTTAACTTCTCTTGATATTGAGTATCAGTTTTCTTCTCGTTTGTATCCTTTCCAACCGTTTATCGTTGCAAACGTGCTCCGTCCAAGTTATCCTCAGCATCCTTTTGTAAAACCACTTATCTACTGCCCCAGGGCTCTCCTTCATGCTTGATGAAATCGTCTAGTATTCACTTCCATACAGAAGGACAGATATCACATAGCAATCCAGTATTTTTTTCTTTATTTCTAATGAGTTTTTTTTTGTCTTTTATTACTCTTTACAAATGCATTTGAAAAAGTACGCTACAAATCTTGCTGGAGAAACTCACCAACCTCGACATTTTCGGGAAAGACATTAGGATAATCAAGAACATATATTGAAAACAAGCGCCTGCATACGGACAGGAAATCAATTCAGCATGTATATAAGAATAAATAGGAGCGTAAGACAATGATGTGTTTTTTAACCGGATCTATTTAACCTGTGCAGCAATACAGTTCTGAGAGAGATTGTGTCCTTATGAGGATACGTCATCGGTGGCCACAATCTCAACACTATAGGATACGCTGATGACACGGTGCTCACAGCAGACATGGAAAGCACAATGCAGGATATCCTACAAAATATAACAAGAGAAAGCGAGAAGAAAGGACTAAGCATGAACTTCAAGAAAGCTGAATGTATGGTTATCTGCATAAGAAAACCCTAAAATGCCAACTTTAGATGAGTGAATCTAAAATAAATCAAGTATGGAAGTTTAAATGCTTGGGAAGCGTGCTGATAATGTGTGACATGGAGATCCGAAGACGCATTGGCATGTTCAAGGACGTATTTCAAAAGCTAAGCAGATTACTGGGAGACAGGAAAATCTCACTGGAAACAAAGAAAAGAGTGTGGGACTGCTATGTGATATCAGACATCCTGTTTGGAAACGGATGTTCGACGACCTCTTCAAGGAGGCTCAAGGCACAGAAAAGTGGTTCTATAGAAGGATGCTGAAGGGGAACATAGACCAAGCAATTGTTAACAACGAGCTGTTGGAGAAGAAGCAAACGAGACAAACAACTTATACTTAACATCAGGATGAGACACCTAAGATTTCTGGTATACATAACGAGAAAGGAGTGTGTAGAGTATCTGATATACACAAGATGGAAAGATGGAAAGAGAGACAGGGGAGGGCACCACGGGACATATTTGATAGGCTTCAGGAAATGCATGACGGAGCTGAGTTTGTGAGAGATACCAAGCGGAAAAAATATTAAGAGCGACAAAAGATAAGGGACAAATGGAAGTCCATGAAGGAACATGACACATGAATGAAGAAATTATTCAATGCTGTAAACCTCAAAGTTTCCCCTGTTGAAATTCTATGACCTTCTTAAGGTTAATATAAATAACGGAGATAATGGTAATTCTCAAACCAGTTTCAAACAAGACAAAATCAATTTGGGGATTTGCATTATTAGAGCAATAATGTCTTTGAGAAAATAGCATTTTCATAGATACCAGTTCGGAATTGTAAATCTGAATGCCGAGTTCGAATTTCAGTCGGGTTCGCTATGTTTGCTCGCTCGTATCTAACATTGAAAAGGTATATATCAATACCACCCAGAGGTTAAATAGGAGAGACAGGAATTTTGAAATATTCTTTTCATTCTGAAAGAAATTTGTCTCGTAGAATGTCAAATTATTACAATACGAAAAATGTTTAATCTTTAAATCACAACAAGAGTTTGATAAGCCATATATATATATATATATATATATATATATATATATATATATATATATACTCATTCGCTGTATCACAGCTCATCAGTACGCTTAGACTCCGATTGCTTCCTAACCCAGGATGGAAACGCGACCGAATCGGCGTCAGTCGGCGATTCTACCTCTGGGCCACGAGCGTCCGGTAGAAGAAGGCAGACCTTTTAGCGTATATCATTACAAACGCCCAATAGCTAGAGTGCTCTAATTCATTATTGAATGAGCGGTGCGTATATGCCGGAGTAGTTACTGTTTTCAAAGTCTCCCACTCTTCCAGACTGCTCAATCAGGGTGTGATATATATATATATATATATATATATATATATATATATATATATATATATATATAGTCAGTATATATATATATATATATATATATATATATATATATAACTGACTGGCGTGTGTATACACTGCTTAAATAGAACACGTTAAAATTTACATTCTCAGAATCCATGCGCCAATGGCATAGCGGGTAGGACACCGGCTGAGAAAAAATTGGTTAAATTCCGACCCCGGCCAAAAGCAAGTGAATTTGTCTAGCCACACCGATGAGCTATGATACAGCAAAACAGGCTTGTATATGGATGACTAATATATATATATATATATATATATATATATATATATATATATAGTGAAAAGTTCAACAGAATCCAAATGACCTCCCAACCCCACTTTCACCTGAAAAAAGCATATTCCCCAAAAATAGACGTTTTTTTTTCACCAGAAAATTTTAATTCCAACTTATTCACCCGAAGAGAGTCAACGAAAATACAAGGTTAGCTTCGAAACGCGAAAATTCTTGTGTAGTGATACTATGAATTTATAAACCATTGTAACAACTATTACAATATAACGCTCTACGTTTGTATTGAGAACTCTTTATAAAAGTAAATGCATGAACAGCAGGTTAAAAAAGCTACGAGTTCCACAAATTTGTTACAATATATATATATATATATATATATATATATATATATATTCCTATAAATCTAATTATTATATGCCCCTGACAATGTGATTTACACTTTTAAATATAGTTGGTAATGCCAATTGGGTAAATTTGAACATCAGAAAAAGTAGCCATGTTTTTCGTTCAACAATTTACTCTGAAAGTTCTTTGATTCCCAGGAAGCTTATTTTCAGCACTTTGTTATTAGTTTATTTAATCGTATTCTAGAAAAGATATTATCTTTTGTTAAATACTAAGTAATACCACGGTCATTTAAAAAATCCGATTTAGCTCATCTGCTTATTTTTAGTAAATGCTATTACATCTTTTTCTCTAGTGTACTGGGTTAATTTGTCCAAGTCTAGAACATGATAAAATATTTATGCAGCGCTCAGCAAACAGAACATGGTTTTTGCTTCTTGATTCATCCAATTATTTCTTTGGTGCTGGTGCTTTGTTCTTTGAAAGTCTGATTGGTTGTTACTGGACGTGGTTACTTGAAAGAAACTGAGTAATACTGACGTAGCGATGTAAGTGCTTGAAGCAACGGTTATTGATGGAGACAGTGTCGATATGGAACAGTGGTTGCACTTTGTCGATTCAAAAGGGATTTGTAATGCATCTTCCGGATCAAATCTTCCCCTTTTGATACTCCTCGAGACAACATTTATCTAGACAAAACTAATTTTTCCCTTCCTTAATTCAGTGAGAAGTAAATTATGCAGACTGGCTATAAATTGGTAATTTTTGCACAAAGACAGATACACAATGTGATCTTAAGAAACGATGGCGACTTTCAGTTAGTCAGCCATGTTGTTGAAAAGAGAAAAGTGAAAAAAGATTGCAAATAAAACATTCTTCTTTGTCCATTGACAGATAAAGTAAAATTGGATGTTGCATATGTGTGTATATATACGTGTGTGTGCTTACATAGATTAATTTTTTGTTTAATCATTTCACCCCAAGCAATGCAGAACAGCCACTAGTGTGCAGGGGGTTACAGAGAGAGAAAAAAACAGGTACAAGGGTTACCGAAGAAAGAATGAGGTTTATGGTGGTGGATGGAATTTAGGGAGGTAGAATCAAGCAAGTACAAAAGTTTAAATACCTAGAAAGTGTTCTAACAGGAGATGGAAAGTGCGACACTTAGACCCAAAGGCGAATTGGTATGACGAAGGACGCATTCCAGAAGCTGAGTAAAGTAATAAGACACAAGAAACTTTCACTAGAAACAAAGAAGAGAGTACTAGATTGCTATGTGATGTCAGTTCGTCAGTACGGCA
Source organism: Ascarosepion bandense (assembly GCA_037127315.1). Lineage (NCBI taxonomy): Eukaryota > Metazoa > Mollusca > Cephalopoda > Sepiida > Sepiidae > Ascarosepion > Ascarosepion bandense. The sequence continues at coordinate 4,925,676 of JBBBDQ010001092.1, forward strand.
GTGAATGTTGGACAATATCTTCGGGGATGAAGGAAATACTTGAAGCAGCGGAAATGTTGTTCTACAGAAGGATGCTGTGGATATCATGAACCGAGCATGTGAGCAATGCTGAGGTGAAAGAATGGAAACAAAAAGAAAATTAATAGTTAGTATCAGGAAGAGACAATTGATGTTCCTCGGACATGCATTGAGGAAAGGTGGGCTTGGAGAATCTGATAATGACATGCCAGATGGAGGGAAAAAGAGACAGAGAAAAGCAGCGGATAACATATTTGAAGAACCTGAGCAGGTGGATGAGAGAACGGGGTTTGCGTGGTGTAACAGGAACAAGCGTGCTAAGATCCACCAGGTATAAGCCGACGTGGAAAGCCATGATCCCCTACGTCATGAAAGGATGTTGTACATAGAAGAAGAAGACCAAGAAGAAGCACAACAAGAAGGATACGGTAATAGACGTTGCATATAAATTTTTGAAGATTGTAGCTATCAGGAAAGCAAATATACGGAACGAAGTTCAAAAAACGAGAAGTGCAAGAAAAGAAAATGAAGGTGTAGAAGAGACGGTTACATTTGATTATTTTGACAATATAAGGCACACTATTCATTCCTGATAAGATTGTCTCCATTCAGCTTCATTCCTTGCATCAACTTTCTAATTCTCAATATCCAGGTGCATTGTTTTCAGTTTATCATTGACAGTGTTTTTGAATCCTCTCCTCGGCTTGTATTTGGGTTACTTTCCTACCAATAACTCTCAATATAGAAACACCTTGGGAAGTCTAGTATCCTTCATGTTGAATACGGAGCAGTGTTGAAATGGGTGTAGAACACTATTGTTTTCTAATTCCATATTGCTTTCTAATTCCATATGGACAAGGACATCCCAAGTCTAGTACTGGTTAACTGGGCTTATAATTAAGTTACCAAACTAATCAAATTTTCTCTTTAGAGACAGATCTAACCGCCTCTCCTAGAGCTATATAAAATGATAAAGTGATCTTCTCATTGGCTTCCAATTTTGGAGAGTAAACAGAGAGAAGTGATATGCATCTCCTACCGTCTAAAGTAGCAGGAAGTTTCCTGATGCTGTTACCGATACCACATGGTTGCTCTAACTTGTCTACAAGAAATGTCTTGATAGCAAATCCAACACCTTGCCCCTCTAGAAGATAGTCTATCCTGATGAAGCGATCGTCACATAAAAGACGCGTTTCAGCAATATTAATGTTCAGTCGTTCCAATTTTTGATGACAAGAATTGATCTCGTTGACTTAGTTGAATGACGTGTTTTCGAAGCTCTTGAATGTCTAACAATTGTTTTTTTTATCTTTGTTTAAAATTTAACATATACATAAATATATGCATACATATATACATACATATTGAGTACATACCGCTTACATACTCTCTCCCATTGAAGATACCAAGGTTAATCAGCTTTTCTTCCTTAGAGACAGATTTAACTGCTTTTCTTAGAGCTGCATGGAATGTTAAAGTAATCTTTTCAAGGGCTTACAATTTTGGAGCGTAGACAGACACTATTGATATACATCTCTCCCAAGCTAATGAAGCACGAAGATCATGATGCGATCCAAGCTAATGAAGCACGAAGTTTCATGATGCGATCCCCGATACCTCGTGGTTGATTTACCTTGTCTACAAGAGTTGTAGCAGTGACTTACTTCGGCGACCCAAAAGGGCCTGAATCGGCTGTATGTTCTGCAGGGGAGTGTGGAGACGGTGAGTTTACGAGCTTTAGTCAGATGGAAAGTTGGACAGCAATTCCTGATCGTAGAATTGGTGTTGCTTGTAGCCGTTTATATTTACACTTTTAAATATATTTGGTAATGCCAATTGGGTAAATTTGAACATCAGAAAAAGTGGCCATGTTGTTCGTTTAACAATTTACTCTGAAAGTTCTTTGTTTCTGGGGGTTCATTGGCTGCGTGCTAGCCAGGTCGAGTGCATAAAACATGGTCTGCCCATTTGAGGGGGAATTCTTATTTTCAGCGGTTGTTCGTGTGAATTTAGCTTTCAGGGTTCTAGACGAGAATTTGGTTTGCCTGTGAACGTATTGGAAATACTCAGAGTTCAAAACAAGAATTGAGAATTTGTTTTGCCTGTAAACTTATTTGGGATACTTTCCTGTGGTTGCTTCCAGCCAGTGCATATATTTTTTTTCTTCTTTTCGCGACACAAAGCCATTTCTTTCCGTCAGGATTCTAACTCTTTGACTTGCCAATTCAGAATATGGTGTATCTAGATGAGACTCACTTGTGGAGCTTTGTCTTCAATTTGTTGTGAAGTTGTTGGGAAAATTCGCCGTAAAATTGTAATGGAAGGTTGTGTCGGAACACAGAACGTAGGTTCAAAAAAGTGTATTAGTATAACAAGAACATAGATAAAAATAAGTGTTAATAATGAGTTAATAGAATATCGTAAATCCGAACAGTACAGTTACGCTGCTTTTTGCTTGAATCGTAGCTGGCTTTAAGTGCATACTGCCGACTTAACTGCCGTCAACCGCTTTCGTTAACTGCCTCTCCCGGAAGTTAGGCAGGTAAATATATATCAAGAGAAAGAGCCCATTACTCATAAGAGGACACCATAACAGACTCCAGAAAAGATGTCAGATTGTGCCGCAATATCAATGTCCCATTGCGCCAATTCATTGGTGTCAAGAGCTGTTCTCATTCCAGATGATTGGTCCTCTGATTCTCCAGAAAATTTCGTTCATTCAACCATCCAATAAAGAGTCGTGTTCTTTGATTCATGTATTTCTTAAATATTTTCGAAGCCTCATAGTAGAAAAATCAGATGATGAGACAACTGTACATCTTTGGATGTAAGTGATATAAGCTTGTACGTCACGAATGCTACTCTCTGAATCTCCACAACTAAATTTCAGAGACAGACTGAGGTTAGATAACTGTTAGAGGTTTCTATTGCAGGTTTTACAGAGCATCAATCTCACACGTTGATACCAAGATTACCTTGCTAGTAGCGGACTTATTCTTGAGATTTTCTCCTCTATGATGTTTTTCATTAAGAAAAATTATGGTTATCTGTTACTGATGTTTATTAAAATTTTAGTATTTATTACGGAAGTGTTTCAGTTTTCGGCAATAATATAGTACAAGAGGCTTATTTCTCTCTCTCTCTCTCTATATATATATATATATATATATATGTGTGTGTGTGTGTGTGTGTGTGTGTGTGTGTGTGTTTAGGAAAAACTATGACAAATTTGAAAAAGTGATCGCGTTTTTTTCAATTAGAAATTCATCGGACGAAAGTGATGTTTCCTTTTTCCAATTTGTCATAGATTTCCCAAATATTTTTATGTATAAAATTATTATTTACTGCAGCTGACTGATCTGGAAAGACAACAAAAAATGTATATATAAAAATATAAACTTTTTATTTTTTGTCGGTGACACTTGTGGAGCAGGAAGGTAGCTGGAGAGAGATCACACACACAAACAAACTGCCAGAAGTTATAAGCCAGTATCTCTCTTCAGCACAAATTCTAGACTTTATATAGCTTTTCACCTCCCATGCATTTTCGCTTTTTTGGGTTTTCACTTTGTTGACGTTATCTACGAACCGAATGTATATGTCCATAACTCCTGACTGCCAATTAAATTTAAGCCGGTTTTCGCTTGAGATAATATTTGTTGTTGTTGCAAATTGTTGACATATTCTACGGTCAGGTATATCTGTCTACAATATTTGACTTTTGTTGCTCTTACCTACGGCCGAATGTACCTGTCAATCACCCCGCCGTTCAAGGTAATATTTTTCAAAATAGATATATTTTTCCCCATATTTATTTTACTGCGAGTGCGTGTCTGTATATACACATAGGTATGTCATTATGTATTTGATAAAAAATTAAATTCAGGCCAAAACTCCTGCAATAATAAGTTTTTCGTAGTAACTTCTTTTCAGTTTTCGAACTAGTTGTTGATGATTCATTTAAAACTTTTGAATAAAATGCTCAGTTCATGGTTTGTTTATGTTTTTTCTTGCAATTTTGTCAGCCTCATTCATTGTCCGGAAGGAAATGTTATCAGGATCGTTGATAAGACTGTGTTAATTACATCAACGTATTTATTTTGAACGTTGCATTACATATTTAATTAAGTATATGTTATTAAGGGAGTCATATACAACGAGTTTTAACAACCTTATCAGCATCAAAAACAGAGTTTAAGTACTTTATACAAAACCGCTTTCAAAAATCACTGAAAAAGAACTGTAGTAAACAGCAGAAACCACATTGCGGACTTTCAACCACATCATCAACTAAAATAAATAGAACATGTAATTCATAGAGAAAATAATGACATAATAAAGGATGTTGATATTCAGAACTATTCCAAAGAAAAGATTGGGAAGAAATAGTGACAACAGTTACTGAACTTGAAAAAAACAAATTTTCATGAAAATTTACCTAAAAAAAATTCTTTAGAAATTTCATCCGGTAGTGACACCAACTGTTCAATTAAAGAATGCCGAATATTTTAGAAATGATAATATTACTATTATTCATGTCATAATAAATTTATGCGAATATTGTATACATTTTTAACAACTTATTAAAAAATGGCAAAATACGATAACAAATTTAGTTGAGTTTAGGACATTTTCAGATTAATATATCTTGATGAATTTAATCTTTGCTGCTTACGTATCAACCACACAAACACATACACATCAGAAACACATAATCAGTATATATATATATATATATATATATATATATATATATATATATATATATATATGTGGGTGTATGTGTGGGTGTGCGCGTGATTAATCTTAAATCTACAAATATGTAGACATTTACATAAGCTGTAATCCCAATTTAATCTGTCTGAGTAGCAAATACTTTAGTGTTAATCTTCCACCTGAAGAAAAATAACGGGTGTTAAGATTAAGCTACGTGGAATCCTCATTTTATCTTTAGTTGTAAATAGAGAAAAATATCCTTTGTACTGAGAGGAAATAACGTAAAATAAAAAATATTGATGGCTATAAATTTACTTCGTTTATATTTTGGATACGAGAAAAATGAACAGATGTGGGCTCTCGAGAGACTCTAAAAATAAGACTGGGCATTCTTCAAAAGGGTAATTGGACCTTTGTAAACTGAGACGTTTTTGGTTGGCGAGCGTTCTTAATCAAGTCGCACCTTCTCTAGTAGCTAGAATCTTCAAAAATTTAAGTGCAAATCTGTCTTACGTTTTCTTGAATCATCTTTTTTATCCTTTCCTAAATCCACCCCATTCACAGTCTTCTCATTTTATTTTATTTTTACCCTGCGTATACGATTACGTCTAGGTGGCAGTGTCGACTTTGCTAGGAATGAAAAGATAAAAATAAATCCACCGGGCTTTTCTTTCTGAAAACTGAAATGCGAGAGCGACCCTGTCGACTAACATATTTTCATGTAGTTTTTCAAAGATGCGGGCCACATGCAGAGAATATATTAACTTCACGCTATACGGTATTTGTACCAATAGAGAGTATATATAAAACTATACCTCAGCTGGTGGACTAAATCACAATATGAAATTTCATCGTAATATTACGGTAACACCTAATTAACAGGTAACTAAAGTAAGTCCTTATCAGGGTTAAATAATTCTATATCCAGCTTCTCATATCTGTAGATCAATCTATCGATGGTAATATTCAAAATCGATTCAAAACCATAGTTTTCTTTTGAACACAGATAAAATATATTAGGGAGATCAGATTTTTTCATATAAACTGATTATGTATATTTTTCAGATGTGGTATTGTAATTATTTACACTATTTACATCGTTCTGACTTTGTTCTCATCTTTGTTGCCATATTCACGACGTTTCGGTCGTTTATGCTCTGACCTTCTTCAGGTGGTTTGAATTTCGAACCAAGCTCATTTCGTTCACAGGGGTAGATTGTTCTAGTTCCACATGTCATGATTATTCTCGATAGATGTCTCAGTATCAGTTATCTCCCTTTAGTTCACATCTGTAGTTCTTGTTCATCTCTGCTGTAGACAGATATCCTCAAAGATACATGGCCCAGTAGATAACTCCAGGAACTTGAACAATGAAGTTATGAACTCAATACGTGACTACAACACGGAGGGACAAAAACTTAAAAATTTGAGCTAAGATTTATGTTAACCTCTGTTTTAGCCAGTTATTAAACGCTCACATATTTTGGGCCAATTCACTATATCTAACCAAAGCTTATATCCACTAGACCATGTATTGTTGATTTAAAGGAAGATATATATTGAAAAGAAATGACTTCTAAACTAACTGCTGTCAGAAAAAAGAAGCCACGGTGAATGCAGTCAAACATGACAGTCAGCAACAGTGAGAGTAGATTTAAGGCTTCAACTTATAATCTCTGAAATTTCTCCCAGTATACTTTTCTGGTTGATTAGCATTTTGGTTCGTGAATTTAAATAACATATAATTGGGAGATTAATTCCTGGGTTGGGTAGTGCCAATGTGATTCCAAGAGGAAATGGGTGAGTAATAACTGAGCTGTAGTTAAAACAAAAACTAAATATCCCGAGCGATGAACAACTGAATGGTAAGAATTTAACTTACATTAAATAAACTGTCCTGCCAGAAATTCCAAGAAGTTTAGCTGCATCGACGAACGCATATGTAGGCCAGGATGTCTAAAGAAGGAAGCATTGTGCTAGCAAAAGCAAAAGTATGGACAATAGTTCAAGTGAAAATAATATATGCTGCATATCTAGATTAATTTAAGCACATATATTTTGAAGGTTGCTTTTTGGTCATGATACTTTGCGAAACATTTTTTGCAGTAACTAAAATCTCTTGTATTTCTCCCAAAAATATGACAAATTAGAATTCTAAGGAAAGAAATAAAAATAAAATATATTTTTGTTCTATTGGAAGAGTTAATATTGCTTTAAAAAATATTTTAGTAAAAATATTGGTCAGCACAAAAAAGAGAACCTGAAAGTCTTGACATTTTGTGTAAGCATAAAGAACTTTCATTCTTCTTTTTTCTCCAAACGATAAGATTGCAAATCTCTTGACAGATGCACGCAAAATAATTAAAATCGCTAAATTTATTGCAAGATTATTTACTCAATATTGTGATTGGTTTCATTTTAATGTATTTTTTAAGCTGATTAGAAAAGTCAGTCTCGCGGGGGAGCTGTAATACTTCTGTTATATTTCACATTCACTAAAATGCATAGAACAATCAAAATCAAATAAGCAAAATTACGTTAGTGGCGAGAGCTATGTGTAATTTTTATGGAAAAAAACATATTATGATGTTTAACAAACTTTACTACAATTGTAAAAGCAATTAAAATAAAAATAAAAATTGAAGATAGAGATAGATAAATAAATAGAGAGATACAAATGAACAAACCTAGAGGGATAGATAGAAAGATAAAAAGACACCGATATAGATTGATACATATTTAGATACATATGAAGAAAACTATATATATATATATATATATATATATATATATATATATACAAGTATGGGTGGAATAATATTCCTTGTCCACATAACACTATTTTTTAAAAAGTGCTCAATTTAAAGTAGAGCTAATAATATTTATTCAGAAATTATAACATGGAATATGTTACAATATCACTACAAAAGTAGCTATTTTGTTTCGACACTTCTTGTGTCTTGTCAAGTGATGTGGTTTATTTTAAATGGTTTTAAAAGGTTAAAAACAAGAAAAAGCCCTTTAATCAGGGAGGCATGTTGTATGTACAATGTGGACCAAACAGAGTAAAACAACTTCTAATTTGGAGAATATGTGGGCAGACTTAAAAATTAATCATGGTGGGCATTGGTATTAAAATTTCATTAAATTGAGATCAGCATTATTAATGAACAATTATATCTACTTTATTTTTGTTGCGAAATTTAAAAAAAATTTAATTTAACAATTTAGTAGATTTAGAAAGTTATTCATATATTAACGAGTAAGAGAAAGAACGCATACATGAATAAACCTACAAATATCCACACATGGAAAAATAGACGAGTATATTCAAGAACACTGGCAAACAGACCCATATACAGATTATTATACCCACGCATATATACATACACAAATTACAAAATTTAGCCTTTATCGACTTGTCAGTTTGTCCATTAACTTTTAAAAGGATTAAATTGTTACATATTGGATACAGTCAAGGCGAATCCATAGCGTGACCAGCCCTGGATGAATGAGGTCGAGATAGACATAACCATATTTCAATGCATGAACACATAAACAGAATTAAATATATACTTATGCAAAAACACTAGCTAAAGTTAAATGCGTATACATGTGCAAAACGTCATACATATACACATATATGCTAAGATCCATATCTTTCACATGAAGTTATGCCTGTGGGCCCCAGTTGTCTAGCTCGCGTTTACGTGTATCCCTGCGCACGTCAATGGTTGTACAAGTGTTAATTTAGGTCTGTGTTTGTATAAGAGGCGTTACGACAACAAATATTCCTCCCAAAGTTCATCCCACCTTCACAAAAATTCATCAATATGCACATGTCTGCATATATCCAGTATTTTAAATAAGAAAATTAAAACAGTTTGTTAGAAAAAGCGTGAAACCAAAGACAGCGAACTTACACCTATCTATCTATCTATCTATCTATCTATCTATCTATCTATCTATCTATCTATCTATCTACATACGTACATACATAAATAGATATACACCTATATATATATATATATATATATATATATATTTACATATATATATATATATACATATGTATATATATACATCTTTAGTGTACCGAGGTAGCAAATAATTTTTTAACCATATGCTGTTAAATATAAGAGACAATGAATGTCTATTATGTTTAATCATGAGCCATTCCAAACGTCGTATATTGGCTTTAATTTCGGTTGAAAATAAAGACAAAAATTCTCCAACGTTTGGATATTTTTTTATTAATTTGCTTCTAAGCTTTCGGCCCAATTGAACTATCTCCAGAGAGGTTATTTAGACGGTAATGCAATAACATTCACCATCGCCGACGATTTTATTTTGTGTTGACATAAAATTCTGTTAGGCAACGGCCTTAGTTACCAAAAATAACAAACGCAGTTCTTAAATTTGCAATGCATTTCTATGACGTCACACCGCGTGATAGCGCGAAATGACAACAAAACCATGTATTCAAATGCAATGTAACGTGTTATGTCCGGATTTAAAGGTGATTCTGTTAAGTGTTGGTTGTTTAGATTTGATGTACATGGCCTTCCAATCTGAAGATTGCTCTTATTATGTGTATGAGTAAGGATCACCGTATTGTTGACCAAAATTTGTCTGATATTACCTACATGTTTATGTTTTTCAGAGAAATGTTGTTTAATTGTAATCTGATCAGAAAGATGACATGTAAGTCTACGGGAGAGCGTGGTTGTAGTAAAACCAATATATGTACTGGCTTTTTTATTATTATCAGAGATGCAATCTCTGAATGGGCATGTTAAATTGGTACACTACATTGGTTTTTTTGTAGAGAATTTAGTGGTTGTAGGGTTATTAGAGACTATGAGGTCAATTGTTTTGAATTTTTTATTATATATAATGAGTTTAATTTTATTATTATTATCCACTGGCTTAACATTTCTACGTATTATGTTTTGAGAGTTTTTCATCTTGTTTATCATTATTATGTATTTGGTTGTAATAGTATAAGTTAATAGTTTTATGTTTATTTTGATGTAAACCATTATTATTAATATTCTCGGTATTGTTAGAGCTATTGTTAACTTTGTTGAGATACTGCAAATTTAGGACAACAAAACTCAATGCCAAGAAAAACAAGAAATTAATTTACAATAACTCGATGAAAAAATTAACAATACGCAAGTAGGAATTCAAATAATCAGAAGAGAAAAAATGCGAAAAATAAAACGAATGAAATACAGGCAAATATTCTGAGGCATTTATTTTATTGAAATAAAATTGCAAAGAAAAGTATGAATAAATTGTGCTTTACTTTGCTCTTATGTTTCATGTGGTTGAACGTTCTGAAGTACATCTTACTTTAACCTGTGGTTTTCTAAATGTAAGGGAACCGCAGCTACGATATTTCACAAAAGGCAAGTTTTTGTTATTAAGAGTGTCCAGGGAGGTAGGCTTCAATTGCACATAAATAGAAGGCTTAACCAATTAGGAAGCTCAAAATATTCAATACGACGTGTATAAAAGGCGGTCATATTTTTCCGAGTATTGGAGATCAAATCCGATTCTGAAGAGTGTCTGATTCGAGAGTGATAATCTTTGACTTTGTTTCATTGAACAGATTACGTGCTGCGTGGATACTCTAACCATAACCTATGACGGATATGGTGAACAGATGTGAAGAGGATACTCTATATTATATTAGTTGGTCGGCAACTTTTCTTAAAGATACACGAAATGGATTTGGAGTTGATAATATCAGCAAATCCTGTTAAAAACTGACTACGCTCTCCCCAAAACCTATTTTTATAGAGGCTAACACCTAATTTGCATATTCTAGATTCCTTTAGAATTCTCTAGATTTTACCCGAATTTTCTCGGACATTCTAGGATCTTCTAAACGTTCTATATCTAATTTATTTATTTTGACGACTACTTCATGAATTAAAACTTTTTGCAATATGACTCAAATGAATCCCTTACTACAACTTCAACATTTTAGACACTATTAATATTATTTATATATATATATAAACAGTACCGAATAGTGAAAGCATATTCTTTGCCATTTATCAGTGTCATTATTTTCTGTTTTTTTTTATATCCGTTGTGGTGCAGTGGCTATCGGCTCGTAACAAGAAATCGAAGAGCCGGTTTCGAATTCCATTTGATTTCCGTGCATTTACCTAAGCGTAAGCATCCTTGGGAAAGGTATTAATCCATATCATCTCTCTGCAGATATGGGTTAAATAGTGGAACATATATTGTTCTTTAGCCTTGGTTGGCAACTAGTGCCCGAAGAAAGAAATAGCAACCTACTGCAGGGAAATCTCTTGTTTTGTCAGTCATATATCAAAAGCGACATGATCGCTCACGCGTGTATCACGTACAGAACCTACTTGACTGACTGATCAAAGCAAAGTAAGTTATCTCTATACAATTCCGAAACATTTCGCCCTTAATTATTAATTACATCTTCTACCTTCAATTAAAAAAAAGACTCTTTTAAAAAATTATTTTTGAATTTTGCGATGCAGTTAAATACAATAATATATAAAACAATATATTTTTTAATGTTACTTTACAATTATCCAGTAAAAAAAAATTGAAATAATTTTTGATTAGGAGACAGACCGGAAATTGTGGGAACGTGTGAGAGACATACCATAAAATTAGCCGTATTTTCATTATTGGCAAATATGTTTGTAATTCATTTTATGCTTGCCCTAAGCCCATGTCTGCAATAAATTCTAACTGAGAGTAATTGAATTTCAAATGATTTTAATTCTTAAATTCCAATGAAATTTCTCCGAGGCAATATCGTCATTAAAAATATCAGTCAAATTTAATTATTTCTATCAACATTTGGCCTTTCGTTGCTAGTATCAGTCTTGTTGTTTTCGGTCATAATGCAGGACGTTTTAACTGGGGACTTGAATTTCCATCATCAGCTCAACACATCTCCATTGAACAAAAGATAGAAAGAAAGCAAAAAAAACAAAAAACAAAAACAAACAAAAAAACAAAAAACTATTGTTTATGAATGATTCTAATGTGTTTGTGTCAGAATCATTGCACTGTGGCATCTATACGCATTTACGAGTACGGAAGTAAAGAAATCGTTCCATATTAGTTTAGGCCATGTTACATAAACTCTCATAGGAAGTCAGTTCTCGACTTGCATATTGATTTGAACGTCCGGATTAAAATCGCTCAATAGTTTAATAAAACAACACCAGATGTCAGGTGTAAACATGTATAAAAAATATATATTCTCTTGATAGTTTTTAGCCGGCAGCACAAAACAAATAGAGTAAATGAAAAAAAAAAGTTTTCTTTATGTTTGGAAGATTTTAAAAAATAATTTTAAAAGTTTAGAGTCGATATTTCTCTGCGCCAAACAGTTTTATTCCGAAGAAGATTAAAACAATAACGCGTTCTCTTACTTGCCTTGAACAATAAAAACCTAGTCTCTCATGCAAGTTCAGTATGGCCAGCTAAACTGTTTCTCAATGAAGGTCTACAATATTGAATCAGTGCTTGACAGTCAGACCCGACAAGGTCATTTCTATGCTGGGATAAACTCGAAGGTGGCACAAGAGTGCAATATGAGAACGACCAAAACGCCTTGCAGATATCAAATCAGTCAGCAGGTTAAGTGCCACACGTCATACACGATTCAGCGATCATGTCTCTTTCGATCCATGACAGACTAGGTAGAAAATTTTCCCGAAGCAGGTTGCCAATACATTCTGCTCTAGACTGGTTGCCAAACAAGAGTATAGAACGCAAGCTGTGTTGCTATTTAACCCATTTCTGGAGAGAGAAGAGACGGATTATTAACTTTCTCCTATGGTATTTGTGCGTAAGGGAAGGCAATGAATCCAACTGGAAATCCAACTCGGCTCACCGATTTTTCGTTCGAGCCTATATCAAATGCGCCACGACGCACATCCTATTGAATATTATAAAGGTAATAAATGCCACTCGTAAATGAAACAGAGTTATTTTGACAGAAATACTGTCACATGTTTACATTTTGTTGCACATTAACAAAGATGAGGGTGTAGCATAACAGCAGTTAGAATCGGTGATTGGAGTTTAATATTTGTTTTAATCAAATTCATCTTACTCAACTATTAAAATCCACTGAGTCCATTATGTGGTACTAGCAGTTTAGCCCGGCGTTGCTCGGGTGTAATGAAAGCTTTAAAACTAATCCATGGTAATATAGCTCAAACCCTTTGGACGTTGGCACGAAAGACTAAAAAGCAATAGTTATTTCCAGTTAAAGCGAAACCGTAGACCGAAAGAAAAATGAATGGATTTAAGTCAAATTTTGGCTATACAGGGCAGTGTGGAAAGAAATAGGGTCACGTAGTTAAGAGATGAGTATTTACCTTGCATTTAAATTCCTGGAGGTTGTAGCCGCCAAGAAAGCAAGAAGAAGGAAGCGAGTTCCACAGGCGGGAAGTGCAAGCAAATAAGCTGCAGGAGTAGAATTGTTGTCTGCATTTGGTTGATCTAACTGTGAATGGATGAGACCCAGTTGCCAGTCTGGTTGCACGAGTAACCACCTGTTGCGGAGGCACCAGTGACTCAAGCTCGTTGAAGCAGAAGCCATGGAAGTATTTATAGAACAGACAAAGGGAAGCCACTTCTCGTCGGTGGGAAAGTGGCTGTAGTCTAGCCGCCAAGTTAGTACCTATCACATTCCTGATTCTCATTTGGAGCCGTCAAGAACACGGAGATGATCAGCGGGGGCACCTGACTATATATGGCAGCAGTACTCCATGCATGGACGACTGGTATATTTGTATATATGCAGGATCGTTTCAGGTGGGAAAAACTTTCTGGCCCACAGTGACACAACCTTCCTAGCAGTAGATTTAGCTATTGACTCTATGTATTGGTTCCACTTGAGATCAGAAGAGAGAGTAAAGCCGAGGAGGCGCAGAATATTGCTTTCGGGAAGACTCGCTTGGTCCATGCTTATGGGAGGCAGGAGCGGTTGCCTGTGGTGATTGACAGACAGCAGCTTGGACTTAGACGCATTGAAATTTACAAGCCACTTCTTACCCCAATTCACTACAGAGTGTAGATCCCTCTCAAGATCGGCAACAAGATTATGTTTGTCCGTCACGCCTGGATTCTTACGGATGCGGGAGTAAATTGTGGTTTCATCTGCGCTGATGCTAACCTGGCTCTTGATCTCGTCTAGGAGGTTATGTAGGCATAAAGATATATAGGTGAGTAGACAGTAATAATTTATTACTCGAAACTTAGTTCTGATAATGCATGTGCATACAAAAAGGTGTTGCGTTATCTTACTGCCCAGTTAGAATTACAGCGTCTCTTCATAACCCCCTTAAATACTTGCTACCTCCTTAGAAATTACTTTCTCCCACACTGAAGGCAAGGATTACCTCGTGTCTCAAAAATGTTTCTCAAATGCCTGGAAACCCAAGAGGAAACATGAACTATTCGGTTGCGGCTGAAGTAATTTTCGCCTTTAGGAACCAATTGTAGTTATGAATGTATCATTGTAACAACTAATCATAAATTCGAAGTGATATTCTATAGTTTTGGATAGATGTTGCAGAACATAGAGTTGATTACAGAAAAAAAATCCTCAATGACAACGTAGCAATAATAAAAGAAAAATTGAGAAAATTGTTGTATCAAGTCTGCTATAATCACCTGACATTGCACAAAATGATTATTACCTTTTTTGATCATCGTAATACGATCTGGTAAAGAAAAGCATTATCTAATGTGAACGCAGATTCAGGAGTAAGTGCAGAAATTTTGTTCGCCCTAATTTCCACAATTTTAATCAAAATATATCTGATAGAGAAGCGTGCAAAATGGCAAGAAATTACTGAAAATAATGGCTTAATAATTAAATTAAATGCAATTCTATATTTTTAATAAATTTCATAATCCAAAACAGATATTATTTATGGCACAAGTTAATATAAAGGCATAAACCTTCTATAATTCATGCTAGAATGTCGCTGAGAAACATCGCTTGATAAAGAAGCCTTGATATCATTTGATCTACTCTCGAACTCTATATACTAGCTGTGTAAAAAGTCAATGAATAAAATTGTAAACGTTATTTGTATTATTACTTTTCCTAATAAGAAAATTCCAACATATTTTCCACTTTTGATTCTACATAAATAAAACTGATATTTTACGTTGATGTTTTTTTTATTTTACATTTCCCAATGATGAGAGGATCAAAAAATTAATTCTTTAGGTCTTGGCGTAAATAATCCTTTTTGTTTATGTCATCTTTTGTGAATATAATACCTTTTTTCTTCGAGTTTCAATGTGTCTTCCCCGTGTTTTCCAAAGACATAAAGAATAGGAAACGCTTTAGGAAGAAAGAGAGAAACGAAAAACAATAATTGGATGAAGCATCTCATAATGAAAGACTGAATAGAATTTCAAGGCATTTATAGCATGATTTGTTGAAAGAGATATAGAGATATTGACGAAGATAGGAAGGAAATTGAAGCTTCTGGCTTTCATGAATTACCCTGACCAACTTTCATAATATAATTCAAAGGGAAAATAAAAATAAACGCTGCTTATCAATATCAAAACATTGACAAAATTCTATAGGATTTTGATGAAGATTATTTTGTACATGTTTATTTTAAAACCTGACTATTTTTACAGCAATATTTGCAGGTATCTTTTGGATTACGTTCATGCAAAATCTCTAGCAATTTCTTTTTCACAAATCCCTAGAAAAATTTAAAATTATCTTTAACATTTGGCAATTGTTTATGCATATTCTTTCCAAACTTTGGTCCGATAAATGACTGTTATTTCTATCAAGCAAGCAAAATAGGAAATCAACATTTGACTATTTTTCTCGGCATTTTAATCTGAGAAAATACACAAAAAATATTATTCTGATGAAGGATGTGAAACAAGCAGTTTTCGAGAATGGTTAGTGATATAAAAATGGGTTTTATTTTTTAAAGTCCAACCTGAAAATAGATAACAGTTTCACAATAAATCTGACGCACAAAATCAAACTAGATTTTTCAGAAAGAAAAATAAACAAAAAAAAAACACGAATGGATAAGAGACAAAATTCTGGACATGGTGAAAACAATTCAAAATAAAGAAACGGAACAGAAGAAACAAAGAACTCAGGAACGGATATTCAACAAAGATTGTGCAGAAATAGAAAGAATTGGTATCAAAGATGAAGAAGATATCCATAACAATAAAATAACTAATAGGACAAAACACATGCGGATCAATAGAATGCATGAAATCTAAAAGAAAGCCTATATTAAAGAAAGAAAAATGCTTCAGAAATAATACGGACATATACTCGAGATCCCTTCCACGGTGAAACCTTTAGCTGGCAATACACAAACATATCAAAAGACATGAAATATTAAAATCTGAAATGGAATCAGCAGTGGTCAAATTCATAGAAGCAATGCGGCAGGACCAGAAAAATCGTAATAGAGTTCCTCGTAGCGTTAAACGATTTCGGTGCAGACAAGTTTTCAGAAATAATAAATGAATTCTCAAACAATGGTTCTATAACGGAGGACCGAAGAAGATCTACTTCAAGAGCACTACATGAAAATATCACAATTGAATGGCAACTACATTGGAAAATAAGCTTAATGTGCAATGAAACAGAACTTACTATCCTTCTCATAATCATTCTTCAACCAACCTATGGTTGGTCTGAAATCCATCGACAATCCCACTCCACACAACTTAGTTAAACTGTACTGTAGTCAGATATCCCTGATGCCCTGATGCCAAATTGCAAAACTTTTCTGCTTACGCTTAAGAGATAATTGTGTGCTATCTCTGTAAATGTAAGTCAATGTTGGGCGAGATCTCTAGCTGGTGTTTTCGATCTTTCTCAGCATGCTAATATAAGTTCCAACAAGTTGTTTCTCCAAGTGAGCAGAAAAACTCCGAACAATAGGAAAGAAAGACTCCGAAGAATAGAAAAGAACGAGCTCAATCAATGCTTTTCTTTCACCCTTTTACAGTGAAACCGATAAAATGCAGCCGTAAGTTCTACTCCAACAGTTTCTTTCCTCGCACTTCCCGATTGTAGAATTCTCTTCCACACGATTGCTTCCCCAACGGCTACAATCTCCAGGAGTTTAAATGTAAGGTCAATAGACACCTCCTAACACACAAACCTGCTCCCATTCTATCAAACACTCTTCCCATCTGCCTAACCCTCATCCTCGCTATCCTTACTCATCTGTCAACTTCCTCCTGACATTCCCTATGTCTAACCACTCCTTCTCTTTACCTTCCCCTATGTAGCCCCATGCGCAATAGTGGCAGTGGAATGCCTTGCTTGGGGTGAGATGATTAAAAAAAAATAGTTGGAAAGTCGAACTTTTAAGGAACGTGGAAGCTTAGAGCTCCAGATCTTATCAAGCTTGTTGCATGTATCCCAAGCAAGAATGTTTCGTATGTGCAAGTCTTTTCCCGAATCTGATATATACGATCCAAGATATTTGAAGTCACCAATCATCTTGATTGATGAAAAATTGAGTGATTTGAATTCATTTGCCTCAGATGATGATATAATGAACTCTGTTTTGCTCTCATGCAGTACATGCCGATCTGGTGAGCAGCTAACTCAAGCTACTTCAACAAAGACTGTGAATCCTTAATACAACACAAATAAGGAAAAGATCCTCAGAAAAATCCAGATCGGTTAAATACTCTGCAAAATGACGTCTGCGCTGTCGTGGTTTTAGAAGGAGACACTTTTTTTTCATGCTGGCTAAAGAAATGCGCAGAACATAGTCAAGAATGATTATAAATAAAAAAAGAGGTAAGTGTGTTGTCTTGAAGAACATATTAATTCTGATAAATAGAGTACACAACAGAATAACACAAATTTTGGTAGAGAAAATCAGCACAGCAGTTTAATAAAAAACACTGGAACAAGCAAGATAATATTTCTACTCAGAATGATATGAGAAAAGATCTGCAAATGCAGAAGGATGTGTACCTAACCCTGATTTTATAGAATATTCAAAGGATTTCGATAAAGTACCTAATAAAAAACCTGTTGTGAGTGATTAGTAAACTTGACATATTTGGGAAGGATATTGTAGTAATGAAGAACCTATAGTAGCAGCAAATTTTATGCATACCGATAGGAATAGAGTTTAGCAGATACCAAAAATTAAAAGGAGTGTAATACAAGTAAGTACTTTCTCATCGAAGTTATACAAACTATAAAGTAAGTTGATTCTGAGAGAACTATAAATCTTATCAGTCTTATGATATGCTGATGACATAGTGTTGATAGCAGACACGGAAAGAAAACTACAACTCACAAAAAGTTATGAAGAAAAGCGAGACGAAGGATTAAACATTAACTGCAAGAAAGCAGAATTTATGGTTATCAGCAATAGGCGGAGACTAAAATTCAAATTACAAATTCGAGATAATTAATTGCAAGAAGTACAAAAAAATTAATTATTTGCGAAGGGCTTCAATAGAGAACAGAATATACAACTCTGAAATACGAAATAACCAAAGAAGAATTACAAAATATCAGCGCAGTAATAGAAGACAGAGAAGTTTCGTTAGAAGCAAAAAAATAGAATACTAATTTCTTACATTGTATCTGTCCTATATCATAGTAAATAATGTGCAATCTTCTCAAAAGGATACAGAAGTGTGAAGCAACAGATGTTTGTTTCTACAAAATGATGCAGAGAATACAGTGTATCAATCATATGAGCAACGACGAAATTTTAAATAAAATAAAAACAAAAAATAAAATAATACTTAGCATCAGAAAGATACAAATTAAATAATTTAGGTCACTTTATAAGGAAAGAGGGATTGGAAAATCTGATAGTCACAAGACGGACAGAGGTACAGAGAAAAGCAATGCATAACCTATTTACTTAGAATTGACTTAGAACAAGACTTAAGTGAAATACCATGAAGAATATTTATTAAGAGCTAAAAAGGGAGGAAACTGTGGAAAGACTTGACTGTCTACGTCCTGAAGAAAATCAGTACATATATAAGAATGGAATAAAAATATCTTTCTTGAAAAGTCGTGAAGCATACATTTTCTATGAGATAGAATCTCTTGTTAAGTTCCCCAGGCGACGAAGATAAACGATTTCGAAGGCAGGATTAATATTTATTCCATAAACGTCATATATTTTCTAAATCACTGCTTCACTCTATAAATTTTTGCCTTTTTTTTTTGGCCTACAGAAACACATTGTCATTTCTTCAATTTTTGAAATTTAAAAAAAATTTCAAACCTTTCTCAGAAAATTTGTTGCATGAAGACTGTAATCATTATTTCTTGATTTTTATGGAATTTGCAATCTAGGCGAGAAAACCCTGAATCCATAGATATTAAAAAAGAGAGCGAAACGGTTTTTTTTTCTGTAAGAAGCAACAATATATATTTTCTTACAATACTCAGTTACTCACGATTTTTTTGTATTTCTCTTGTGAAAAGCGTTGCCAATGACTTAAAGAGTTTTCGAGAATATTTCTACAATTTCATTAAATATTGCCGCGTAATTTGACGAACAAAGTGTTTTCATTTTAAATTTAAACAAAACTAAACACTAATATCAGTTATAACCTGTTTGTTTTCAATGAGATTTCATGATTTTTTTATTTGATGTAATACGGATGTTCTTTCTGGTGCAGAGAGCCGAGTTCGAATTCCACTTGAATACGTTGCATTCATATGCGCGTAATTACTCTTGACAAAGTTATAAATCCGTCAATTCTACCTCCAGCTATGGGCTAAATAACAGAAGATATTGGCTTCACTAGTCTTGGCTAGCATCCAGTTATTTCCTTAATGGCAATCTACTTCGGGAAAATCTTCTGCCCAGTCAGTTACTTTATTTGGTACTTAACTGGCTATTGAGATTTAAGAAGCGATGCAAAATGTTACACAGGAAAAACAAATAGACATTAAAATATTGAAAAATGCTTTCCAAAAACTAAACAAAGTACTAAGAAACAGGAAAATATTGTTTACAGTAAAGAAAATATAACTTAGATGTCATGTAATATCAATCCTCTTGTACGACTTTACGATTTTTCCGCAGATGGAGAAAAACCTTGAAACGACTGATACGTGTTTCTACAAAAACATGCCGAGGAAGTTTTACATTAAGATTGGGAAAAATCGCTTGCACTTAGAATCAGAAAAAGACAAATGAAACCTGTAGTAAACATAATATAGAAAGTGAAGAGAATTTCATACTCAGAGTATATATTGAGAAAAGGCGTCTTAGAGGGGAACATCGAAAAATTTGCCTGATGGTCTTATGTGCAGAGATAGTAAATCAACGTTTCCAAAGGATAGTAAAGATAAAATATGATTAGAGCAAAAATATTTTATTTTGTAATAAGGCAATAAAGCTAGAAAGACAAATTGGATTACTGAGGATGTAATAATATGAAAAAAGGAAAACATTATTAAAGAGATAAAAATAAAAGAACATAAATTAAAAAGACAAAAACGATTAACATTGCATTTAAATTTTTGGAAAATCAATGTAGACTGAAAAGTAAGTGACCGGAAAGGAGGTCAACAAGTGAAAAGTGCGGCAACCATGGTCTAAAGAAAAACAAGTCATAAATAAGAAAGTTCTGTTTTGCCTCAGAGGATGTTGTAATGAACTCTGTTTTGCTCTCATACAGTAGAGGCCGATCTGGTGAGCTGCTAACTCAAATTACTTCAACAAAGACTGTGAATTCTTAATACAGCACAAAATCAGGAAATGATCCTCAGAAAAATCCAGGTCGGTTAAATATTCTGCAAAATGACGTCTGGTCTGTACATTCTTTTCTTCATACGCGGAAACTGACATGAATTTTTGGAAATATATTCGATGGTTCTCCAGTTTTGCACAACATTTCTCTTGAAATGGTTTTCCCCAAAGTTGCAGAATCTGGTTTAATCTGCTATATATAGACCACAGGGGTTAAAGATTTTGCCAGGATCCTTAGTAAAAAAGTTAATTTTAACGGAAGTTTTTCAGTGTAGAATATCTATCAGATACCAGTGAAGAATTTCGATAAGCTATCATTTATGTTTAAAAAAAACTATTGGTCTTATAAACATTGATATTTTTTCTTTAGACAACGGATTATATAAAGAAAATAGTCATCTTAAGAGACTGGCTCTGATCCCAGGCATGACTGTACTGTGATATTCATGCATTTTACAAGAACATTAGTACGAAATTGTATGCTTTATTGGAATTTGAACGCTCTGTTACGCATTATGGGGAAAAAGGCACCGAAACGATTTACTGAAGGAATATCACCTTTTTGGCCATATCTTTAGTAGTTAGGCAAAAGATTGATTTCATATATATATATATATATATATATATATATATATATATATATATATATATATATCCGCAGACAGATCTGTTTCGATCTATCACAGCTTTTCTTTTTTAGAAATCCTATTGCTTCTAGCCAGAACCTAAATAACGACGTACAAAATAACAACAAGGATTGTAACGGTGGGGACAAACAAATGCCCATATTTTAACGGTTTTTGTAAAACATAAGGGGTTATTTAAAATGTATTAGTACATGAAATTCATAGAAAAATGTCATTTGTGATCGTCTAAAAACAGTTTTTAAAAACAGATGGAATAAACACCAATCTACATTAAGGTGTAAAACTACAGATAATACCAAACTGGCTAGCCACGTGTGGAAATTAAAAGTGAATAATAATAAAAAAAAACTTATCTAACATGGGGTATAGTAAAAACAGCTAATACAACGCTGACAATATATGCAGATTGGGTCAGATGTAACAGTTATTATGTTCTCAGAACAAAAATAATAAATAAATGAAATATCAGAAATTATGTCAAGATGTAATCATATATACATACTAGGACCATACAGACATGGATGAAAGTGTTGTATGATTCTAGAATAGCTTTTTCCTAATTCGGAAAATGTTCCTTTGTTTGAGTATTTCAGTCGCGCATTCGTAAACATCCTTGCTTTTGCGTTTTAAAAACGGAAAGATTAGTTATTGTAAATCAGCTGAAGATACCAAAAGGTTGAAACCAAATTTGCGAATATGATTCATTTCTATATGCAAAATATTTAAAAGTATACAAAATAAATATATTACACATTTCTTTTTTGTAAACATGTGTATGTGTGCTCGTCTAGTTTAACAAGTAAACAATTATATATATATATATATGTATGAGGATTTCGTGTTTGAAAAGAATGCCAATATTAATCAACATTAAATAGACATGATTTCTTTTCAGTGTTGTCATTTGGGCCGTAGAAACATTTTCTTTTCTTTTTGTTTTTGATATATATATATATTTGTTTTTGATATATATATATATATATATATATATATATAGATATATATATATATTTTGATATATATATTGTAAGTTTATTGTTGTCTTTTGTAGAATTTTTTTTTTACTTTGGTGATTTTGATTGTATCTGTTAATTTCTACAAATATGCAGAAAGGCATGTTTGGTTTCAATACGGGTTATGTTTTAAAAAAATTATATGCAAATACCAGCGCAGCCTAAAAGTGTTCTTGGTAGATCCAATGTTCTCTTTCTAATCCCTAAAGTAAAAAAATTGTTACCATATTCCCCGTAGTGAATAACGGCCTCAGACGTAACTGCAGACGCCGTCGTAACTGCTGAGTCGTGCTTGTGTATGCTGATGTCGGTGTTGATGTTTTTTGATGTTACTTGTTCCGAGCATGTTGAAAACTTCTTGTTTGCGAATGCCTCGACCGTCGGAGACAAATCGATGAATATACCAACAAAGATGAGGACAACAGTCAGAATGACCTAAATAGTGTAAAAAATTACAATATCTCATCTCGTAAATATATATATATATATATATATGTGTGTGTGTGGGTGTGTGTGTGTGTGTGTGTGTGTGTGTGTTTGTGCGTGTGTGTATGTGTAATGAAAATGGGTTGATGTAATAGAGCCAAGGAGCAGCGTGAAATTCGATGTCCGCATGAAATAAATTCAGACACTGTTTCAATTAATTGAGTTTCTCTCAGTAATTCTCTCGCAAAATGTTGTGCTACAAAACGAAAGAATAACGCCCATTGGGCCACATTCAAGTGTGGTTTTGGTCAGGTATACTAATATATATGATTTGTTTGAACTGTATTTTTGATCGATACACATATTTAAGTAGATATTCTGTTTTTCCTACTGGTCTGATTATTTACGATAACTTTTATTACGAAAATGCGTGTCATTCGGCAGAATTCGAAACTGCGACCCCTATCCACATAGGGGAAGCTACTATTTGATCTGGCAACGTCTTAGACCGCTCGACTACGAATGACCTCCTGTCT
The DNA here is from genome assembly GCA_037127315.1 of Ascarosepion bandense. Taxonomy (NCBI): domain Eukaryota; kingdom Metazoa; phylum Mollusca; class Cephalopoda; order Sepiida; family Sepiidae; genus Ascarosepion; species Ascarosepion bandense. The sequence continues at coordinate 4,948,820 of JBBBDQ010001092.1, forward strand.
AAACGAGGTTTTAATCAAGCCTATATAACACAATTTTCGATTCATCGCAATAGCTATATCTGCTCTTAAATGTATCGTAATGTCAGCAATATATATATGTATAAATTTTTTTACCTGACCAACACCACAGGTGAATGTGGCTCTATATTGTATTTTATATATATATATATATATATATATATATATATATATATATATATATATATATTGTATGACTTCACAGCCAGGAATTAGAATACAGTTTGCCTAGGTTATTGATTCAGGTAAATTTCACTTTCTTTAGATGCTGATCAAATTAATCATTCGGTACTGAAAAAAGGGAGGTGCTGTGTGTTCAGTTTATACTATTGTAGTAAAAGTTTGAAATCAATATGGACCAATGGAGGATCATAATCTTTTGGATGATAGGTGAAAAGTGATAACGAAAATTAAACCCCATCAAAATTGGTTGATTGTGAATATATTATAAAGAAATAGAGTGTTTTTACTCGCACAGATCATTCAATGATATTGACACTAGATTTTTATTATGTACAAGATGATGCAGTACTTGAACAAATAAAATGAATGAACGGATGCAAATGTTTCTTTGGTAAGTCTTGAAATGTTTACAAGAATCTCCTCGGTGGATGGGAAGATTCAAACTGTAGTATGACAAGTTGATTCATCAAAATAACAAAGCTCATTTAGCCGACAATTCATCCATCTCATCGTATATGTTTGTTAAAATGACAGTCCAGTGTTATTCACATGTTGACGACAATTCATCTATCGAACACATGTATATTATTAAAATGAGATATCAGTGGTATTTAATGTATTTGCGTCATTTTACGACTATTTATCCATCGCGCCCTATATAATATGGTGTATAATGATATGTATATCAGGATGCATAATTGTCCCGAAAAATATGAAGGTGGTGAGAGAAACTGAAATATTGGTGCCCCACCGTAATACATTTGACCACAGTTTTGATCGACAATTTGCCAGCCTGATCAGGAAAAGACAAGTCTGATCGGGAGTAGGAAATGCATTGAGAGTGTCCTCATCTGAGAGTTCTCAACAGTGAATCTAAGACGGGGTCTAGACGTTATTTTACAGATCATTGTGCATTTCACGAATTGTTGACGCAAGAAATCTATTGCAGATTTGGTTTAAACACCTTATTAACCAAACTTAACCTCCGTTTGTTTTCCTCTATTTTTAACTACATGATTGAAGGACATTCCTCAAAACGATTTCCATGAACATTTCCGCTAACTTTCTATTATAATACGTGACCTAACAGTATTACCTATACCTATATAATTATATAAATCACAGTAATTAATCCATAACTGAGATATAAGAAGTGCATTCATACTTTTCTAATGAGTATTTGCGCGTCAGAGAATATAATGAAATCTCAACCAAACAGGTTAATGCGACTTAAAAATGTTTAGAAGCAGAACTATTTTTCAGCAGCTAAATTTTTTGCAGTAGAAAAGTTTTTTGGAAATATCATTAAGTAATAGTGCAATATTTCACCCACATAATTATAAAACGAAGAATTTTGATTTCAATTACCTAGTTACATTTTTCGTATATGTTACTTAGACTATCAGAGAAATTGTACAGCGCACGAATTGAATATATTACTTATGTGGACCTCTACTGTAAGTACGCTACTCTCTATTAATATCACTTCATGTGAAAATAAAGTAATATAATAATAGGATAGTGAAACCTTCCCAAGCTTTTCTATTGAACCTCGTATATACACAAATGAACTTTAGAAATTTATCTGTATATTAATCGTAAAAACTATGTTTTTTATAGTCACTTCACCCCGAAACAAGGCAGGAAAAATATGGTTGCGCTGGAGTTTACAGTGAAAGAGAAATTTCGACGATAAAAGAATAGGAATTTGATGTCAATTTTATAGCACGCGTAAATACATGTGGGAATACCAGGGAAAAATACCAGGGAAAAGTAGCCACGACAATACTTTCAGAAAAGACAGAGGGAAACAGCTTTCGGGTGAGTACGTAACTAAAGGCGGGCTGCTAAATCAGGATCCCTTACATTCCAAATCCTTCGGATTTTGTCGAGAACCTCAAGGGGATATAAGGGGAGTATCCGACCAGATATAACTTAATATTTAATAGAAGAACGATTATTTACAAGTGCTCCCTTGAAAACATTTATGCAGTTCATTTTTACATATAACGTCTGTATTCATTTAAAACAGATGGATGTACCAATTAACTGAAAATCTTTTCAATATTTCTCAGTGATTCTATGAAAAAAAAAATATTTGAATGCTAAACCTCACATCCACCAGACTCTCTGTACTTAGGAGAATATTAAAAAGATATTTCCAATACACCTTTCTTTTATTTAAGATTGCAGAACGCCTGTAAAATAACAAGCTCAGTATATATCAATCGATAACTATCGATATAATCATAGCATTTTTTATACAAAATTATCTTGCAGGGCGAAAAAAGCAGCTGCCTCTCATTTTAAGTTTTCTCAATTCTAGTAAACGATATTTAAAATAATACCTTATTTGAAATCCATATAGTCATTTCTCTCACTCTGGATGTTCGGTGTCTCTTCTGGTGAAGGACCATGTAATACAAATTCACTTACCTACAAAAGAAAGAAAGGAAAAAATGTTGAGCTGTTTTTTGGAAATATTAGGAATTAAAGATTTTGAAATCAAAATTCTTTGTTTTATAATTATGTGGGTGAAATATTGCACTATTACTTAATGATATTTCCAAAAACTTTTCTACTGCAAAAAATTTAGCTGCTGAAAAATAGTTCTGCTTCTAAACATTTTTAAGTCGCATTAACCTGTTTGGTTGAGATTTCATTATATTCTCTGACGCGCAAATACTCATTAGAAAAGTATGAATGCACTTCTTATATCCCAGTTATGGATTAATTACTGTGATTTATATAAGTAAATCATTATTGTTCTCAACCACATTCTTACGGTGTAAAAATGTTTGGTGCCCTTAAATAACCTGCAAAAAGTTGAGAAAACCTAAAGATCATCATAAACATTCAGTGTTCAGTAGCCACTATTAACACTGGAAGATTGAATTCACCCAAGTAGTAATGACTAACTTTCTAACCATTATTATATTATCACATATTTATAGCTAATTTCTAAACTTCGATTATATTTCACGAGAATTAGTCATGGAATAGAAATATCACATATTGTATCGTGGAATGGATAAACACAGAGAAATGTAGATAAACTACTTTATTACTAGAATAATACAAACAACATGCATATATAATATTTACAGTCTCTCGCAGTAGTATGTGTTACTTCAGAAAGTCCGTGATAATGACGCCCACCACCTAGTGATAAACGCACATTGTCTTTTATGCGATTATATTTTACAAGAGAAATATACTGAATTAGTCATGGAATAGAAATATCACATGTTGTATCGTGGAATGAATAGACACAGTGACATGTAGATAAACTATTTTATTACTAGAATAATACAAACAAGATGTATATATACTATTTACAGTCTCTCGCAGTAGTATGTGTTACTTCACGAAGTCCGTGAAAATGACGCCCACCACCTAGTGCTAAACGCACATTGTCTTTTATACATCCGGTGACCGGATGTCGCATGATACGAACCACGACGCAACAACATAGTATATAAAAAAGTTGCTATTTGCTGAGTTAATATGATAGTAATTTTATATTTCGATGAGTTCATCAATCAATATCTTCTGAAAATTGATAAAGATGAAAAAATAATCATTGATATTTGCTGTCTCCACGTTTCGTTGATTTAACGATTATGATAACATTTTATAACATTTGGTAAGGGGAGGTATATATATATATATATATATATATATATATATATACACATCATGAATTTTATCAATTAATAAAAAAACAAGGAAAAAAGTTAAAACAAATAAGAATATAATGTCTATAAATATTTGTACCATTGGGAGTCACTAAAATAATAAAAAAATAATTGAAACAGATGAACAGTCAAAACAAGTAACAAATAATTTTTACCAGTTCAGTCATTATCAATAAACATTTGCCAACTTTTCTGAAGACTTTCATAGATAAACATCTGAATCAAATCTGAAAAATCATACAAAATGTATTCTGATGAATTGAAAGAATAGGATTTATTTTTTACATGTTGGGTGTTTTGTATTTATGGCAAATCAACCTCGGCGGGTCATTTATTGCCAACTAAACTTTATTTGTTTATTGCAGGTAATAGCTTTTTCTTTCAACAATTTTTTGTTGTTTATATAAGTTTTTGTGTCTAGTAATACATTTTTCTTTTCGGGTATCAAGATTCATTGGGGCTTTTTTAAGGGCAGGGTCCCCAAGCCCTACCCTTGTTATTTACCCCATAACTTGAAGGAAGGGACGGATTAATACCTTTCCCAAGTTACCACTGCTTAAGTTGAAGGAAGGGACGGATTAATACCTTTCCCAAGTTACCACTGCTTAAGTGAATGCAGGGTATTCAACCGGATATCGAACTTAACTCACCGATTTCTCTTTCCGAGCCCATATCCATTGCACCACAACGCACATCCGTCACTAAACGCTTACAGCACCTGGTATTAACAAGCGGTCACCAATCTAAGTACTGAACAGGCTCAACGTTGCTTAACTTCGGTGATCGAGCGAGAACCGGTGTATTCAATGTGATAGGCCGTAAGCCTTTTTTAAATACAAAATCCTTGTTAATGCCCGGTTGACCTGAAAGCCCTGATTCACTTAGAAAATGGAAAGAAAACAACACATCATAAATTTAAAGGAGTATACTGATTTGGTCACTCAATGTCGCGTTTTGTTTCAGTAAGGCAATGCGAGGCCAGACTGACACGTTTACTCAGGAGAAGTACAAAGAGATGGATGATGTTGAGATTCTTCCACAGCTACCATTCAGTTCCAAGTTAGTATAGCCTATTCAATGACACACTTCCTCCGCGATCAACACTTTTGGGGACATGAAGGAAACTTGTTTACATGTTGTTATTCAAAGCCAGCGGACTGGCATCTGGAACAAATTTGGATGCTGGCTGATCGTTGTAGAAGATCGTCGTTGTTTTCGTTCCTCATTCAAAGTGAGTCAGAACTTTCTGGCCAATCTTATATTTAATAAGAATGTTTAAGGACATACTCAGTGTATCAGCTAGTTAAGTGCCATACGTGATACACGCTTTGGGTGATCATATCTCGTAAGAGACATGACTGACTGTGCAGAAGATCTTCCCGCAGTAAGTGGCCATTTCTTTCTGCGGTAATCTATTTGCCAACGAAAACTACAGAACCCTTTCTGTCATGTTATTAACCCATAACTGAAAGGAAGAGACGGATTAATACCTTTCCCAAGGATATTTGTGCGTAAGTAAATGCAAGGAAATGAATTGGAATTTGAATTCGGCTCCCCGATTTGTCGGTCAGGACCGATATCCACTGCATTACAATGAATCTGATGTACATCCCCTTGAGCTTAGCACACGGGCACAATAATAATAATAATAATAATAATAATAATAATAATAATAATAATACTCTAAAGTGTTTGTTTTTAATAGATTTGATGTACCGCTTCGTATGTGTTTGACACAAATTTATTTAAATAGTTATAAACATAATATTATTGAACTATGGACTCTTCAGTGTAGTATAATGGTTAGCAAGCTTGTTTCGCTGGATCAGTTATGACCGAATAGTGATTTATATCCCGACTGGGTGCTCCCTACTTTGTGGCATATCCAAGCTACGCTTATAAAATCATAGAGCACTTCAATCTGTAATGGTTAGCAACCTGGCTAATTAGATTAATTCCTACGTAAAAGTGAGTTTGATCTACACTAGGTACCCTGTACTTTCGGCTTTGTGCCACATTCAAGCTCCACTTTGAGAAATCACCATAATATTAAAGGGATTATTCACAATTGGAAATATGTAAATATTAACATTATTTCTCTACAGTAGATGAGATGCGATGCTCGAAAATTATTTTTGATACTAGTGTCTCTATTTCATACTAGCAGTATAGCCCGGCGTTCCTCGGGTGTAATGAAAGCTTTAAAACTAATCCATGGCCCTGGAGCTCAGACTCTTTGGACATTGGCACGAAAGACTAAAATGCAATAGTTGTTTCTAGTTAAAGCGAAACCGTAGACTGATAGAAAAATGAATAGATGTAAGTCAATTTTTGATTTCCTGGTATCGATATCAAATAAGTTTTTTCGTCGTAAACTGAATTTTGAAGGCTAAATAAGTCCCCTGAGGTGTCATGGTTGAGACTAAGAACTACAATTCTACTTACGTAGAGCCAAAACCAAAGCAAAGCTAAAATAAAAGGGCTGGAAAAATACAGACATACAGGCAGATAAACAGACACACACACAAACATCTTGCCTTTCATATATATATATATATATATATATATATTATCGATTTTCTGCACTATTGTAAGAAGTGCAAACTTGAAATTTCTGAATATTGTTTCTTATGTCTTTGTGTATGAATGTATCAAATTTGATTAAAATCGGACCACTCCTTCTATTATCCGATTTTTTCGATTATCGATTTTCAATATTTATCTGAGGTACCGCGACACAAAACCAAGCTAAGAACACTCGCAGATGCTTATAGTACAACTGTATAAATTTTCAAGAAAATCGGTTTAGCCGTTTCGGAGTCTATAGGCAACGGACACACACACACACACACACACACACACACACACACACACACACAATCAAATTTTCATTTATAAATAAGTTTAGATTTAGACTTTACAAACGAAAAATCTTCTCTCCGTCTTCAGCTCTACTTCTCAGTCATGCTTCCGACTCAAGGATATTTTCTGTTGATTCTTGGCCAACAAATTTCTATTAGAGCACCCTCTTTAATAAATCCTTTACTCTTTAATAATTCCTCTTTAATAACTCCTTTAATAACTCTCTTTAATAACTCCTAAGCCTTATGTTGGTTATGGAATAATTAAAAGATTAAAACGTTTAAAAGCATTTTTACAGTTAAATATTTTATAAGCAGGCGTGTAATTCTATAAGAGAAGGAAATTTGAAGAATATTTCTTTGAAAAAAATAAATAAGAATAAAAATGAAATTATAAAAAGAGAGCAAACACTTTTTTTCCTAGTAGTATTGTAGAGTAGGATTTGTAGGAATTATAAAACATCAATCACGCGCGCATCTTAAGTTTGACATCGTATTACAGTCGGGTGACATTTTATGCGAAGACAATTTGCAATGAAAAAGAATGCAGATGTGAATTATTGCGCCCTTTGAAGACACTGGCGTTAAAATGATATTAACTCTCGTTACGAATTTGGTAACTTTGTACAACATTGTGCACTTGATGGTAAGAAAATGCATCTTTTCATACAGCCAATATTTTGTCTTCTTTCAAATATTAAAACGAGATTTCTTTAATATTTTTAAATTATTGCATCAGGAATGTTTTAGAGGACACATTCTTTCACACAACAGTTTGAATAATGAAGTCATTTGCATCAATATATTGCATTATTTTAAACACAATTCATTTTATAGTTTTATGTAAACAATTTGAGCCATAAAAAATATATATTTCGATTATCATATCTATTCTTCAAAGAGTCAAGTACAATTATATTTTATTCAATTATATATTCAACATTATTTGCAACGGTCGTTTGTTACTTGTCTTGTAGAATTTGTATACATTTTCAGTAATATTTTGTAGGATTTAAAAGGCAAAGTGCTCTTGACGAACTCTTGATTATAGTCATCTTCAGGAAATGTTTCTCCATCAAAGCCTTGAGCGGGGATAAAAAATAACAAAATAAAATAATCTGCTGGTGACTGTTCGATGACTATAAATGGTTAGAGTAGAATAAACCAAACTAATTGCATTTTTATCTTGCTATTCTTCCAATATTGATTAGATTGTAGGACTATTGATCCCATATTTAATGTTTTTATAACAAAGCTTCAGTTGTTGCGCTATCCGACCTATATCATTATTTTTCGCTCCGAATAATCTTCAGCAACAGTTCGACAGAAGTTACACCAAAAGAAGTAAAGAAGCCTATGTGAACCTATCCTTTAATTTATATGAATAGAAGTGTTTCAGTTGTGTAGCGCAAGTTAACTTTCCCCTAAGCTTTTAGGGGAACATTGCAGTTGATAGAATTATAACAGTGCATTTGTTTATTTTTTTTCTTGCGGTTTCAGGACCTCCATCATAAGCAGCGTCATTCACAGTAGAGCATACGCCATCAACAACCACTCGCCATCACACCGCACAATGCTTTTCTAACGTGTCTTTTCTTGTCAGGTGGAAGTGATGACCCTAAACACAACTCTTTATCTTCCGGAAAAGGTGGAAAGAAAAAATTAATACCGTACCCAAGTGTATTTTCACGTAAGTGCATACAGAAATTCACCTGTAATTAGTATGTTATAAACTACCGAAAGTAAACGACGAAGAATATTATAGATTTATATTTCTTTAAGAGAGTGATGCTTGTTTAGAGCAGGAGGGAAGTCGGAGAGAGTTCGCACACACAAAGAAACTGCCGAAAAACGGAAGGCAGCGGGAATAATTTCCTTTATCCAAAGTTCTAGACATGATATAATCTAAAAACTCCTACACACCTCCCATGGCCACGCCTCTTCACTCACGAATTTGTGCTTTTTCGGGTTGTCATTTTGTTGAATTTATCTACAGCTGGATGTATATGTCAATCATGCCTGGGCTGATCCATCGCCTTTCAAGCAGATTTTTCACTCTGTTTGACCATATCTACGGCAGGATGTATATGTCAGTTGCACTCACTGTTTAAGGGAATATATTACAAGAACTCGTCTGGCCGATTTCTCATTTGGAGCTGCTAATCTTTACACCACAAATTACATACCGGTTCAAGAATCCTAAATGTTTAATCTTGTGGGATCTCCGCTTTTTCTATGATAATGGACTCCATTTGAGTATTCATATACTCCTGCTATAGTGAGTACCGGGGCTGAACAGTAGAGTTACAGTACGAGTACCGCAATGGTCCGTAAGTTACCGAGGGATATCAAAGTTATACAGAGAATACCGCGCCAGAAGCCATAGTTGTTCTGAGCTCCACTAAGGCAGAATAGTATTACACGGATATACTAATTTCAGCACGGCTTCACTTCAAAGACTTCTCTCTATATATTACTTACTAATCGTATTTATGGATTACTAACCTGCGTTCCAGTTTGTATATTTGCGTTTAATATAACTTATATTTCTATCTCAATATCTGTTTTGCTGATCATAATTTTGTGCGGTTTCTCAACCAGAATCCACAACACATAATGTCTCGATAATTCCAGCAATCACACAATATTAGTTTTTTTCTCTGGAACTCAGGATCTGGGGGAAAGTTGGGGTGATTTATCCTTGTCAGTCTATGTTCTTTTTCTTTTGTCGCATGTATGCCATATTTATCACTTGATATTTTAGAAGAAAATAACGTATAGTTATAATTCTATGTTCGTAGGTACAAGTTATTTTTCGAAAGTTACTTATGACTCAACCAAAGACATGAACACTATATACATATATCCACATTTTCTACTTTAACATTATTGCTTGCCTCTAATGTTGTTCGTCAGCATATTTAGGCTACCACCAGAATGTAATATTTCTCAAGCCAATCGCATCATTAGCCACCTCAAAACTAAAGATGAAATAGAAATAATCGAAAGAGAATGCAAGATGTTAAGCGCAGTACTAAAATCTTAGCAAAGCAGTTTAAATTTCTAGAAATTTTCTTTTAATCATTTCACCCCAAACAAGGCATTCCACTGCCGCTATTGCGCATGGGGCTACATAAGGGAAGGTAAAGAGAAGGAGCGGTTAGACATAGGAAATGTCAGGAGGAAGGTGATAGATGGGTAAGGGTACCGAGGAAAAAAAAAGTTCATACTAACAATTTCTTTTCTCGCATTTCCAGCTTTTAAAACCGTCTTCCGGCTATCCTGTTTTCCAGACAACTTCGACCTTTTACAGGCTCCAAAGGAGAATCAGGAATGTGATAGGTACCGACTTGGAGGCTCGACTACAGCCACTTCCCCAGCGATGAGATGTGTTCTACCTTTATCTGTTCTATAAATACTTTCATGGCTTCTGCTCCAAGGAACCAGTGCAAAACAGTGCCTCTGGTGCCTCTGCAACAGGTGTTTACTCGTTCAACCAGACTGGCAACTGGGTCCCACCCATTCACATTTAGATTAACCAAATGCAGACGAAAATTCTACTCATTCAGCTTCTTCTTTCGCACTTCCCGCCTGTGGAACTCGCTTCCATATTCTTGCTTTCCTGACGGCTACAACCTCCAGGAATTTAAATGCAATGTCAATACTCATCTATTAACCACTTGACTCTAATTCTTTTACCACCCCGTATATCTTCTTCTTTCTCTCCGCCCTTGCAACTGTCATCACACCTGTATACCCATCTTTCTCTTGCTCCTTTCAAACTGGTTCGTCTTCCTCTCCATTCTCTTCTAATTAATCTTTTTACTCTTATGTAGCCCGCTGCACATCAGTGGCATTACCCCCTTGCTTGGGGCGATTAAAAAATAACAGTCTTTAAATTGTGTTCTCTCTATTTAACCATAATTTTCCTCTGTTTTTTTCATTTGCTGTAACCCTTAGTGTCATTGTGTTTTTATCGATTTGTCAGGAGTGAAATGATTACAAATAAACTGGAAACATAATATCAGAGGTGAAGAGCTATATGACTTTCATACGTAGTTTTCATACAAGAAAGAGAGACGAAGTATATGTGTATTTATACAGATTTATCCATTATGCAAACTTGCTTTGAATAAAGAATACTATTTTTGCAATGTTTTATAATGTACTACCAGACTGATTGAACACTACATGCTTAAATACAATATTTCAACGAATATATCAATTTGAAAAAAATGCTTCTGATGCCATCATATAAACATTTGAAAAGTACATTTAAGATTTTCTTTAGGAATGACAGTCAATGATATTGGGATTTTTTCTATCACTAATAATAATTTATTAGTTCATATTTAATGTTTTCTCGGAACTATGTCTAGTTTAGCTTGTGCGTTTAATGGATTACCGATTTTTGGTATTTTTTCTTCATAATATTAATTTCAAAATAATGACGCATAGGCCAATGCTAAAGTCTGCGTTCTTATGAATCTGTGAGGGAGAATTTATCTATGTAAACTTATTGTTCCATTTTAATATAAATGTATACTAGACGCGTGCGTAGATATAATAAGTCATATCTTCCGGACAATATTTATCCATATACGGTACTTACATTTCGTATTGATTACAGATGAAACCTTGGAAATTTTCCAATATATTTTACTGAAATATTCACTTTCCAAAATTATAGATTATGATTATAGGAAAAAAAAACACCAAAGTATAGATTAACGAAGTAATGGAGACTTTTGTCCGAACATTATTTGAAAAAGATGTCTGCATCAACAAATCTTTCTTTATATTAAATGACTTATTCTTTTTCCTGAGCCGTGTCCCTTCAATACGTAGGTGATCATGGATTTATGCTTTTTTTTTTTTTATACCACCCCAAGCAAGGTATTTTACTGCTACTGTTTTGCAGGTGGTTACATAGGATGAAAGTAATGAGAAATAGTGACAGGTTATTGTAAAGTGGACGGAGAGAGGAGCATGAGAGAAAGGATGCAGGTTACTGAGATAGGAGATGACTATTGACTTTACATTTAAATTCTTGGGGATTGTAGTTGTCTGGGAGGCAAGTATGTACTTGCCCCTGTATCTTATTGTTTCTAATATTTTTGCTCTTAGTACCTCTCCCAAACCCAACTGCGCCATTCATTTTCTCAAAGCAATCAAATACGTCTCTCGCTGCTTTCGCTTTTTTCTCTCTATCCCTCCTGTGAGTATAAGATTCTCTGGGCCCTCCTTTCTCATTACGTGTCCAAGGAACCTCAGCTGTCTTTTCCTGATGTTATGTATGAGTTTTCTTTTCGTTTTCAGCCTCCCCAACACCTTGTCGTTGATCACATGTTCGGTCTATGATATCCTCAGCATCCTTCTGTAGAACCACATTTCTACTGGCTATCCTTCTTGTCAAAATTGTCTGACATTCACTGCCATATAGAACATATATCACGTAGCAGTCCTAAAATTCACTGAATTTATTAAGCCATATACTCACAGGGACTCTTTAAACCGACACCTGTCGCATATTTTAGAAGACTATTTTCTTTTACTAATTCTATTAAATTTTTCTTTAAAGGTAATTTTATTTTAATTTTTGATGAAAACCTGGAATATATTCAACAATCTTTAGTGAAATCATCACTTTCCTTTCTTTTTTAATCATATCACCCCAAGCAAGGCGGTAACGCCACTGATGTGCAGAGGGCTACATAAGAGTGAGAAGATTAGAAAAGAGAAAATCGGAAACCGCACCCTAAACAGGAAACAAGGGCTGAGCCTCTTTACCTGTTCAATAGATGTGGGTGGAGTGTGAACCGGGCGATAGTTTAGTCTATCTACTCCAATTGAAAAAAAAAAGTGAAAAGATTGGAAAAGAGAAAACCGGAAACCGCATCCTAAGTGATATTACATAATTAAATATTAGATATATGAAAAAATGGATTAATTGATCAATAGACTTCATATTCTATGTGATGTGTCCCTACAGAATGTTGGAGATTATGGCCATCCACAACTGCCTGTCTTTTATAGATCATAATAAATTTTATCTTTTTGTTGTTCACATCAACCTTGATGAATAGTAATAAAAAAGTTTTGTTATTGCTTATATTTTTGCTTTATGGTATTCTCAGCATCCTTCTGTAGAACCACGTTTCTATTGCTTCGAGTCTTTATTTCATCTCTGAAGATATTGTCCATAATTCACGTCCATATTACGCAACATTTCAGTACTTTTTTATTTGTTTCTATCAAAAATTTTCTGTTTCCTAATACTTTACTTAGCTAAAAAAAAAACATTTTTTGCTATCACAAAGTCCCTTCGGATTTCCGTGTTGCATCTTCCGTCCTCTGGTAAATGACTTTCCAGATACAGTGTAACCCTGATATAAGAGAGTTGTCGGGACATTGTAGTTCTCTTATATTTGAGTTTCTCTTATATCAGGGTTTGGTCTATTTTATATACATTACCACATGCTCTAATTTGGGATCAGAGATATATCTTTTATATCACGGTTTGTCTTATATTATGGTATCTTATATCAGGGTTATTCTGTATATCAATTGTTATTAATGTTTCATTTTGGCATTGACAATTTGTAATTTTCATGTACCACACATATCGATTTTCGTCATAATCTCCAATTTATCCATTTTATTTGTACAATTGGTCGAGGATTAGTGCAATAAGCAGATCAAAATTCAGTATAAGAAATAATGAGCCAACAATTTATAATTTACATGCTCCAACTCATCTTGCTGCAATTATCACAACGTTTTAAACTTTCTGTCTTACAGCCTTGACAAGTGGCTTGTTGATGTTAGTAACCTTGAAGAAATATGCAGCGGAGCCCTCTATTTAATATATGGAGAATGTCTTTCTCAATCTGTTAAACATAACTAGAGATACATATAAAGCTTTTATTTAATACTGCTCAGTGATTGCCTGCACCGTTTCCACTAAGCTAATGTACCGTGTGACTATTCTGAGTTTAGAACTTATAAACTTAAGCATACACTGCCTGCTGCTATGAATGCTACTGCTTGTTACCCTTAATTGCATTCACAGACACTCATTTGTTGTTATTGATACCGCTGCTGTCGATGTATTTCCGAGGATTATTCGAACCAAAAAACGCTTGATTTAGGCTGGAGAGCAAATCATCTGAAATCTCTTTTTGATAAAAAAACAAAAAACAAAAAAAAAACATGAGGACGATAATCGGAGTGTGGTGTCTCTTCAGAAAATAAGAGATCATAACCCTCCACACTTTCCTGTCTTTTGCAGCTCTTAATAACTTTTATTATTGCTCCCAAACCCTGTTTTGCCAACTATTGACTTAAGTCAGTGAAGTGTGTCAAGCGCTGTTTTCCCCTATCTCTTTTTCCTTCTATCCCTTATGTGAGGATAGGATCCATGAAGCTCTTTTTCCTCATGATTGTCCCAGAAACTTCAGCTGAACCTTCCTGACGTTAAATATAAATTTTCTTTTCGTTTTTATTCTCTTCAAAACTAATCGAAATAATTAGAAACTCGGGCACCTAATCATATATTTGCTTTGAATATATATATATATATATATATATATGTCTATATGTATATATGTCGTCTGTTTATTTGTATGTACTTTTTTGCATGTACACAACTGAAAAATAACGGCACATACTGCATAATTGTAGTAATTAGATTTATTTTGCCTAAAACATTAAAAGCCAATTTCTAGCTTGAACGTGAGCAATTTATGGCAACGCAAATAATTTAGAAGGCTGGGTGGCAGTTTGACCTGAGACCCAATGCCTCAGCTACGGCCATGGTCACTTTTTACATTACTTTTCACTTACATGACACAAGACAGACTTAATATGGCGGCTATCGTTAAGAATGCATGATAACATTTGTTCGTCACAGTTTATATTATGCAAATTGATTATTTAAGAAGAAAGCAGAAATTATTCATGAGTCTCTGCCTAAAATGTCATTCACTTTTTAACACGTTGATTGGTTCGCAGAAACAATTTCGAGTGCCTAAAAGCATCTTTTTGTAAATTTTTCTTTGGCAAAATCATTTTCTTTGCAAAAGCCAACCTGAAAATTAGATTTGCTGTGTTTAATGTTGTTTTCGGAAAACAATCCTTCCCGTTGAAAGGAAATGACTCATTGTACACGAGCTACCATTATATATTCTTGTAGTTGCTGTCGTTGCAAATTAAACAATGATGATATTTTTACTCATATTTTTCTGTGTCGTATGCATATTTGGTTGCCACATTGTTGATTTTCTTTTTCCCATTTACTAATCAAATCTTTTTTGGTGGGCATTCCAGTAACGACATATTGCAAGATTCTTAATCTTTAAGTCCAGCTTTGTAACTATTAAGAGCCGTTTTTGCCACTTTAAGCTTTGTTTAACTAAATTTAACTTCACTGAAATATTGATAATTGAATGTATTGTGAAAGTTGATATATCCACGTAAATAAAATTGATTAAAATTTAATAAGAATTTGATGCGCAGTTGCGCAGTGGTTAGCGACTCGAAATGACCAATTCGATTCTGTGTTTTTCACTTTTGTGAAAATACTATTGAAAAAAAGAAAGAATCCTTCTCTTTGCTTTGCGTTAAATATCAAATAGGACTGGTCTCTCTGTCTGTTGTTGTAAACCAGACTAAAAGTAGAGCAATAGAGAAATCAAAACTTAGCCACCTAAAGCGTTGTAAATATGTACACACCTGAAATGCAGATAAAGGAAAATACTAAATAATTGATATATTTAATCAACATGAATGGGAACTGGGTCTAAAGATGTTTTCAACTAAAATTAAGTTATTTCTGTGCATTAATTCTAACTCTAAATTTGAATGAAGTAAGATTATTACGGGTTATATTTTTTAAAAAATTGAGTTGCGAAAATCAAAAATGCAAGATGTGCCCTATAAAGAGGAGATAATAAAACGAGATGTGCCCTTTAAAGATGAAATATTAAATGAGATATGTCCTTTAAAGACAAGATATTAAACTGATGCTCTTAAAATACGAGATATTAACATGTGACCGGTAAAATCTAGATATTAAACGAGATGTTTCCTTTGTTGGAGACGAGATATTAGACGATATGTGCCGCTAAAAGACAAGATATTACATAAGATACACTTTTTAAAGACGAGATATGAAACTTATGTGGACTTTTAAAGATAAGGTGTGCCCTTTAAATACTAGATATTAAACTAAATGTGACCTTTAAAGACTAGATATTAAACGAGAAGTTTCCTTTGAAGAAGAGATATTAAACGAGATGGGCTTTTTAAAGGCGAGATATTAACAAAAAGACGTGAAGTCGTGAATGAGTGAATATATTAAATGTCTTTTTCTATAAAAATGCGACAATGACATCTAAAAATGTATCGGGATAGAGAATGATATCTTCTAACAACTAATAAAATTAGTAATGAACAGAGAAAATCGTTAGAATATAGTGAATAGGAAAGTAAAAATAAATATTTACCTTCTTCACTTTTACAAAAATTCACAATGACGTGTGAAATCCTGTTTTTTCCCAAATAGAAAAGGATTGACCATGTGCTTAAAGAAAAAGTCGAAACCAGATTTTGCAAGTAGGTGTTAAACTGATTTTCTGACCAATGGGAGCGACTTGCAAAACCAAAAAGATCTTAGCCAACTATTGTGAAAAATCTCGTTACAATAAGACTTGATCAGGTCAGGTCGCACCTTGTCCTCTTTCTCTTTCCTTCATGCGTGCTGATTCCTTTTATTTTTCCTCTACCCAAAGACATTCCTCCCAAACAAACGCGAAAACATACATATGTACGTACGCATATGCTCTTTCAACAGTTACTACTACGAACATTATCTACAAATCTTAATAACTTTAACTTATTCATTGAACATTAATTTCCACGAATTCTTGTTATTTTTCCTTTATTAAATTTCTCTTTTATCATGCAAAACGAACATTTTTCTTTTTGCACTATTCCACACAATTCCACACATTCCAACCTGCTAAGAAACAACTTTCTGATGTAAACATCCTGATAATTCTTATGGTGATAATTTTGGATAAACTTGTAAACTATAAAGAGTTCGGTTAAATATGACACAAGTCCGAATAAAGAAACATTACACATCTCCTCTATAGCTTCAGGCAGAAATGAAAAACAAAAACAAATGAGTATTGTACTGTTATATAATATCGTTCTTCCTTATGACAGTGAAAGCTTGACAATCTCCACGCAGAAAAAGTGAGTAACTGGGCCAACAAAAATATGCATTTACAGATGAACACTGATAATATCGAAACTGTAAGAACGCCCAATTTAAGAAGAAAACGAAACAAAAAGGAGAATTCTACGTAGCATCAGAAAAAAGGTTTGCTGAACTTTCTTGGGAAGATAACGAGGAATGGGAGCTTGTGAAAATTTTGAACATACAGGATATATTGAAAAAGGGTCACAGAAAAATAGGGAGTGGCCTACATAACGAGCTTGTGTCAATGGTTAGCAAAAAAAAAAAAAATACGGAGAGATAGTAGAAAAATACAAAAACAGAAAATTGTGGAGAGCCATGATCCCTACATCATAAATGGGCACAGCACATGACGGATATGTGTTGTGGAGCAGTGGATATCGGCTCTGAACGAGAAATCAGAGAGCCGAGTTCATATTCCAGTTCAATTCGTTGCATTCGCTTTTTTTTAATCGTATCACCCCGAGCAAGGCGGTAACGCCACTGGTATGCAGGGGCTACATAAGAGTAAAAAGATTAAGTAGAAGAGAGTGAAGAGAAAGACGAACCAGTTAGAAAGGAGCAAGAGAAGAATGGGAATACAGGTGTGATGACAGTTGCAAAGCGGGAGAGAAAGGAAAGGATATACAGGGTGGTGAAGAAAGAACTATAGTCAAGTGGTTAAGAGATAAGATTTGACATTGCATTTAAATTCCTGGAGATTGTAGTCGTCAGGAAAGCAAGAATATGGAAGCAAGTTCCACAGGCGGGAAGTGCGAGAGAAGAAACTTTAGCGCAGATATCCTTGAGAAAGTTATTGATCCATCTCTTCCCTCCAGTTGTGGGTCAACTAACAGCACAGATTAGGTTCTATCGCCTTAGTTGGCAACTAGTCTACCAAAGAAAGTAATGACAAACTACTGCTAGAAAATTATCTGCCTAGTCAGTCATGTCTCGAAAGAGACATGGTCGCCCAAGCGTATGTCGCGTATGACATTAACTGAACGATTGTGTCTTACTGCACTCGCATTATGTTTCACTGAGCCAAGCCTTATAAATAACTATATTACAGAAAGACAGTGGCTGCCCGCTATTCGTAGAAAAGGCGGGATGTCCATGTAGATAAATAATCACCCACCCCAGAATGGAAGGAGAAGAAAAATCATTGTAATCTCTCGAGAAGAATCTAGGTTTGGAGAAAACCTAATGTCACACACACCCAAGCTGATATTAACTGACGAAATCTAAATTAGAATAAACAATAATTGTATGTATGAGAGTAAACTAGTCTGCCGTAGAAAGTAATGGCAACCTACTGCGAGAAAATCTCCGTTTTGTTTCTTTTTTGATACATGATCGCTGAAGCGTGTATCATGTATGACACTTAACTTACTAGCATCGAATGAAATGCCCACATTCGGGTAGACAATTTGTGTTTGATAGCAGTTTGAAAATAATCATATTTATACATGTGAGATAGCAAACATTATTTGCGGTAGCCTATATTATCCGCTTTGGTTTATAAAGTTTAAGTAAGCAGATCCACTGGAAAACTTTCGAGTAGTTCTACTTTTTAAAACAAATATTGATGAACGATAAAAACGTGGACACAACGACAGGAAAGACTAATACATCGTAATACATTCTATACAAATCGTTATTTATATGTTTATTTTAGAGTGCTTGATCCGATTAATTAGACTGATTAAATAGAAAAAAGTGAGTTACAAGAGTCTGTGGTTATTACTAGAAAGATTGTAATAATCTATCCTGTTAACGCTTGACAACATCTTTTTTACTCGACAAACATTGTTTTTCTCTCATCTACTGTATTCCCTACATATTCAGTCAGTTAAGTGCCATACGTGATACACGATTGGGCGATCATGTCTCAAAAGAGACATGAGTGACTAGGCAGAAGATTATCCCGCAGTAAGTTGCCATTGCTTTCTGCGGTAGACTGGTCGCCGACCAAGGCTATAGAACCCAATCTGTCCTGTTATTTAACCCATAACTGGAAGGAAGAGACGGATTAATACCTTTCCCAAGGGTATTTGCGCATAAGTGAATGCAATGAATTCAGCTGGAATTCGAACTCGGCTCCCAGATTTCTCATTCCGAGCCGATATCCAATGCACCACAACGCACATCCTAAATATTACACCTTCGAATTTACTCGTTTCTACAGCATTTCTTAAAAAACAAAAAACAAAACAAAAAGATTCTGACATTTGAATTATGAAATTGTCTCTGTGATTGAATAAATAACGACTGAATATGGTAAATATGTTATCCAATAAAGTTGAAAAGGAAAACAACTCATGACTAAAAATAGACAGAATATTATTTTATTGTAACTTCATACACTGAACAACCTTTTTTCATTGCCAAATATGAGCTAAAATTTGTAGCTAGTTTTGCCGTCAAAACACCACGCACGAAATGATAGTTTTTTTTTCAAAACGTAGACGATAAACTTGGAACAAACTTAAAACATCAACAACATCAACAAGGGTTTAAAACTCGACATATCAGATATATACAATTTAACGTGTGTCTTCCTCTCAAATATTGTGATGTAAAATGCAACGTTTCATATTTTGTCATAATTTTGCCTAGAATTTTAAAACAGCCACATAGATTGTTATAAATAAAAACATGGGCTGATTAAACGGTTTATCAGATATATTTACTATGGTGAACTTTACTTTGAAAAGTTTCAATTGAAATATCCTTCAAGGTATACTTAGACGCCCGCATTAATTCGAAGCTTAAAACGCTAGAAATATAACCATCTAACGTGAAATTAAATGTATAACTATTCTATATTCTGATACATGTGATTGTCCATCTACATTTTTTCAAAATTCAATCCCCCGTTTCATGGATGTGCGTGGTGGTGCAATGGACATCGGCTCAGAAAATCGAAGAGCCGTGTTCGAATTCCAGTTTAATTTGTTGCACTGACATAAGAGAACAATGTCGTAAGTCAGATACTCACAAATACCCTTGGGAAAGGTATGAATCCAACGCTTCTCCCTCCTGCTATGGGTTAAATAGCAGAACAGATTAGGTTCTTTTGCATTGGTTTCTCACTGCATAAAGTAATGGAAACCTACTGTTGGAAAATCTTTTGCCCAGTCATTCATATCTGTTTCGCGACATGATCACCAATGCATCTTACTGCAGTCGCATTATGTTTCACTGAACCAATTTTGTAAATAACACTATTACAGGAAGAGAGTGGCTTCCGCTAAACGTGACAGAAGCAGGCTATGCATGTAGATACCACTGACTCCAGAATGGAAGAAGAAGGGAATCCATTGTGTTCTCCTGAGAAGAATCCAGCTTTGCAGAAAAACTGAATGTCACATACACCCACGCTTAAATTAATTCACGAAATCCAAAATTCAATAAACAGTAATTGTATGTTGGGGAGGTATACTTCTAATTTCATTTGTTTATCCAACTATAACATTACATCTTTTAAAATATGTTAATTGCCACTATGTTTGAGCATATTAACATGAAATTCTTAATTTTATATTTGGTATTATTTTCAAGATACTTTGTTGCCTGTAAATTCGGTTGTGTATTTAAAGAAACAATTTAACTATGTCGGATTTGAACACATCATTAAGAATACCTTAATTGCATATTTGTGTATATAATTAAGACATCATTAACTTACCCTCTTGTGAGTACAGTTTTGATAAGACTGTAATTAATTTGATTGTTGTGTGTACCTTTGAAAATACTATAGTTGCTTTTCCGTATCGATGTAAATTTAAGTAAACTTAAGTAAATTTAAGTAATTTTAAACTATCACTGTGGTTGATTGTCATGAAGAAGTTGCTCATTGATTCAACATCTTATGATAATTCTGATTCTGTCTCTATTAATTCTTAGTTAAATACCATTACGCCCTGCCAGTACCTCATAAATAATGAAGTATTCCGTTTGGGTTGTGAGGAAAGAGAAAAAAGATATACCAGTGATGCTACGTAGTTTCAGTGCAAGAAACAGTGAAAGAAAGAGGGAATGGTATAAAGAATAGGTGATAACTGTTTCAATGAACTGGAAAAAAGTTTTCAATTTCAAATCTTTTAAAATACAACCACGCATTCGCATTTATTGTTGTTATTGTAATATTTGTTAAAGTTATTAATCTCATACAGGGTGCAATGCGCTAATCGTCGCCATTTTATACTTTATGATTTTGTCCACTGAACACTATAACAGAGTCATTTGGGAACAGTCTGTGAGAAAAAAAGTATCGTGTCACAAATCAATCTGCCAGAAATTTGGAAACGGCATGCTGAACTGCTTGGCATTAGCGATAGAAGCACTAATATGAATATTTCAGAGAAGTTTCGTGTTAATCTGAAGATAGTGCAGAAGATTCGGAAAGAATTGGATGAGACTTATGAAGATTACGAAGGGGCGGCAGCTCGGAAAATTTTGTGATAAGGAAAATAAATCCAGATTTTGTTGGTGAGAGCTTCAGACACAAAACAGATGGCTACATCAAGTACCTTGATGAGAAGGTAGTGCTGTCCTGGGTTAAGACGGTAGCTGCTTGTGATGGTGCCCTATCTACAGTGAAATGAACTCTTCCTCCTTCATTAAATACTAACCTGCGTGGTTTCCGGAGAGGCAGTCGTGAAGCAGTGTAACTTGGCAGTTCAGACTTACACTTCTCTCTGCTAATTCATAACACTCTTACTTTGTATATATGTTCTGTTATTCTAATGCACATGTTAAACCTACCTTCTTGTTTCCATGCCTTTCTTCCTGGCCCTAGTAAGCCACAACACTGCTGCAAGACACTATGTCTGGAAACCGGAGTCTGTACCATGCCGCTCAAGCAGGAGAATCAAGCCATAGTTCTCAGACAATTTTTGTGATCACATCACTTCTTACAGTTGTCCATCTAACTCCTAAGACTGCAACTTGTTTGTTATGTGTGGCGTGCAAGTGAGCTGCAGACCAACAAAACTATAACAAAGATGACATGAGAGCAAGGATTATGGTAGCATTCATCAACCTAAACAAAGAGAGAAGAGATGCAGGCGATTCTGAAGTCGGCTGGAGGTTGGCGACTTCATTAAATATTAGTATTTCAATTTATTTGGTGTCATTTTGGTACATGTATCTGTTACAATGAGATATCTATGTCATTTTCATTTTCGCGTCATTGAGACGACAATTCTTCCATCGCACACTATATGTTCAAAGTTACTATATGGGAATGTCTGTGTATATTTTATTGTCATCATTTTTGCCATGACTTTATTCAAACACTAATCTAAAAATTAAGATTATGAGAGAATTAAAATAGAAAATTTGAGTATTTCTCGAATATTTGTAAATGTTTGTCATTACTTATTTATTTGGCTCGTTTATAAAACCTCTTTATTTGCACACGCACACATGGCACACTTACTGACACACACACACGAGATAAAGCAGACAGATAAAACAACATTCATAAAACAAAGCCCTCTTCCACTTTGGCAAAAGTTAAACTAACTGTCAGATCAACGCATAATTAGATAAACCACAAATTAAAGCAAACTGATATCGTCAGACAGTAAAAAGGTCCCAACTATCAATCACACACACACACCCACACACATACACACACACACATATATATATATGCCATAAATACACACACATACCTGCTATAACACACTTACACACACACACACACACACACACACACACACACACACACACACACACACACTCACACACACACAAGCATTCACTACGATTAATAAGAGAAGCAGCAGCCAGGAATTATCATTCGTTGAAAGGCACGAACTCATTCGAACACAAGCTCTCCTGCCATTCTGAAGGTGAGATTTTGATCTCGAATTATTAATGTATAATAAATAGATAATGCCCCACGAATTCTTTACCTTCCTTTATTTTACCAAACGCATTGTGACAGCCTTCAAAACATAACTATTTAATTAATATATATAATGCTTCAAGCAAATTACAAAACTTTCCTATCTTTATTTGCGTTTATGTTTGAGAGTAATGTTATGAAAATTACATTTGTTTATGTATTTTTGTATGATTAAGATGACTTCCGTATTTAAGCAAAAGCATCTAAAATCAAAGTACATTTACAGATTACGTAAAGAAATGCATGGAGTTTTAAAGTTAATCCTATGAATATATGACATATAAAGAAACATCAATTTAGGTTTTAAACTGCAGGGACAGTGAAGACTTCAGAATCAGTCCTTGAACTGAACATATTCATTCGGTAAAAATGCTCTTCGCCTTTGATATTGTTCAAGAAGAATTATATAGCCTGAATTGCTCTGTCCTAGTCGAATATTACTGACCAATGATTCGGTCGGCAATCGACGCGTTTGAATAATGCATTCAAAGAGGAAATGTATTTTATGAATGATTTATCTGTCTGGAGTCTTGGTGTTAGAATGACAACTTTCCCAAATGCGTCATCTTATGCACAATTATCACCTGTAAATTTTAACTTGTTTAGCTTTTTGCGACAGAATTTGGATAGAGATATTAAAAACATCGTACTTAACAAATCCAAATTATAATCATTCTTTTCTGCTGAAACGCACAAATTGTCTAAAACATGGGGTAAGTCAGTAAATCCTTCTTTATTACAGAATTATGGCGCCATGAATTTAAATCAATAAAAGAACAACCTGAAATGAGCCTAAAAGCAAAACGATGATTGTGCCGTTGTGGTATATATCCACACACACACACACACACACACACACACACACACACACACACACACACAGAGAAACACACACATATATATATATATATAATTTTTTTAATTAAAAATACATTGCGACAGAGAAGTTTGTATGTTTCGAGATTTCTATCTCGACATCAGGCAATGTTAGATGTTAGTTATGAAAATGATTTTCATTTCAATGTAAGAAACAATTTTCTTCTTCTTCTATGTGCCCTGTCCCTTCAGAACGTAGGCGATCATGGTTCTCCACGTCTCCCTATCCCTTGTGGCTCTAAGTATGTTTGCTCCTGTTACTCCTGGCAACCCCCGTTCCGTCATCCACCTGATCAGGCACTGCAAATATGTTATCTGCTGCCTTTCTCTGTCTATTTTTCCTTCTATCTGGCCAGTCAGTATCAGGTTCTCCAAGCTGTCCTTCCTTGAAACAATACGTTTGTTATTTATAGATATAGGAAGACACAAAAATTTATATGTGTGTTCAATTTAACTAATCAAAATAAAGATTCACTTTAAATTTGAAAAATGTTTGTATTTTTGGGGAATACATGATTTCTTCTTTCAGTCTTAACAGCCAAAATGTCAACCTAAATTTTAACACTTAATTTTTAATATTTAATATTTAAATACATACTGAGTTGTAACCTGAAATTAAGAACAGTACGGTTACATAGAAGACAAGAAGAAAAAGACGAAAACATTATTATCTTTTTGCCTTGATGAAGTCCATCACAGGACGAAATGAGTAGGCGTGTAAAATATAGTTTTCGTTATGTCTTCTTTATTTAACTATATACATATCATTTGAAAATTCGATAAAAATTAACTTGACATAGCAACATATTTTATATAAACGAAGTATAATGTATCTGTCTATATTTCTGAGATATATCATTGTAAGTACTTAAATTTTTTGGACATTTGTTTTAGTCTTTATTGTTATATACATAACGTTTCAGCCGTTGTACGCTCCAACCTTCTTCAGGTCATCTCTATACATGTGAGATGAGGCATTTTTACTATTTAAACTATTTACACTCTAAGAAGAGTTGTACTCATTTTTAGTGTCATATTCCCAACGTTTTGGCCGTTTTATGCTTCGGCCTTCTTGAGGTGAAATACGTCCCCAAGGATAGACGAACCGATGAATAGAAACTTTGATTTCATTAATCCAGTGTCTTGACCTGGGGATTTATGAGTTAAATCACTGGCCATAGCAGGTGTGGATAAAACCTGGAGGGTTGAGTTACTAAAGGAAAATAGTTGAAACTGAGATATCTAGGAAATTCATGGAACGTAGAACTAGAAATATCTACCGCCGTTGACAAAATGTCAGTTCAAAATTCAAACCTGATGAAGGCCGGAACGCTCAAAGGCTCAAATGTCGTTACTGTGACTAAAAATGAGGAAAATAGAACGAACAATGTAAATAATGTAAAGGAGTATAATGAATAGGAAAAGAATACATTCATGAAATTATCTATTAAAACAACTTGTTTGTGATGAATGTTTGCTGAAGGCTTGGTTAAGAGGGCATGGAGTTTGGATATTTTCTTTTATACGCAGTAACATTTATGAAATCTTACTTAGAAATTTATTGCCACATCATGTTAAAATATCGAGCCTGGTTAGTAACGTGCTGTTTAACCTCTTGTTAACACCAGCCACTGTTTAGGTGGATGTGCGGGTGGTGTAATACCGGCACGGAATTGTGAAACAGTGAGCCAAATTTCAATTTCAGTAATATTCAAATACGCGCAATCAATAGAAAGATATGAATCTAACCTTTCCCCGTAATTAGGGTTAATCCCTAAAATTAAAAATCACTAAATCAGTATTATAAAAAAACGTGTAACTTAAAAAAGTATCTTGATTTATATATATTTCAAGTCTGTAAGAAACCGTAAAATATTTATCAATCACACAATTCAGAATTAAAGAGGTGAACATCTATTTTTCCTACTTTTCTCTTATTTGGCGAAACTTGAACTATAACTCAGATGTTGAAACGCCGACAGACGTCAATTTGGTCGGGGTTCAATCCTGGCTAAAAGCAATCGGATGTCTAACGGTACTGATGAGCTGTGATACACCAAAACAGATCTATCTGCAGATAACTATTCATAAACACACACACACACATACACACACACACACACACACACACACATATATATATATATATATATATATATAATGTTAACTTGTGATAATTATTAGTGCCATGATCTTTCAGTGAAGCCAAAAAGAAAATAACGCAATAGTAGATGCTGCAAAGTATGTTTGGAGAAGAAATTAGCAATAATAAACTTATCGAATTTCCTACATAAATACCTCTATAAACAAATAAACTCAAAATACAAACCCCAGCCTATCACATATAGATACATAAAAAAACTCGGTTACAACAAAAATGAACAAAAAAAAAATCAAAGATCATATAACAATCACCAAAACGAAAAAATCATGCACCAAGCATCCAAAAATAAATACACACAAGAACACAAACACTTAAGTATGTCCCAAAATTTTTCAACGGCCACATATATTAAAAAAAAGTTCATCCCAACAGAGTAAAAGCAATTCTACCCAAAATGACAAAATAGTTCAACTCATTTTAAAGCAATTAAGCTGACATCTACTTGAGTGCACAAAAAAGTAGTCAACTAAATAAAAAGCAATTAAACACTTGCAGATATTACAGCAACTAAAAACAGGCCCGCACAATAAAAGCAATATAAAAGCAATCAGCCATCTGTAGAACCACTCACATACAAAAACTACTGAATTGTACCAAGTTCTATATAAGAAGAAAATAAACAGGAATTGCAGTAAAAGTCAAAAGCTCTGACGAATGAAGACGTCACAATAATACATTCACAAAACTTCAAATTCGGCATTTCTAAAGTAACAAACTTCACCACATTTATATATATATATATATATATATATATATATATATATATATAGAGAGAGAGAGAGAGAGAGAGTGAGTGAGAGAGAGAGATAGACAGATAGACAGACAGACAGACAGATACAGAGAGAGGGAAAAAAGAAAGAGAGAGTGAGAGAGTTTGAAGCATTCCTCTACAAGGATTGTCTCATTACATGATTTTCTATTGTAGAAATTCATAAATATTTCCATGTACATGGCTACAAAAATTGTCACTGCTCCTATCTAATTTCATATTGATAGATTTACTTATGGCGTAATATGTTTCAACGTTCTGAGTTCAAATTCCACTTATGTTGTGTTCACTTCAATATAAGTTAAGCTTAGGAAATAATTACATAAACAATACCTATGCAAAAATCGCCTGTAAAGTTTTTAAAAACACCGTTCAATGAATTATCCTACAAGTAAAGTGATAAGAGAATTAAAAATAAGCTACTGAAAATGAATCAATCAATAAATATATTTCGAATTTTCTAGAAAACGATTAATAAATAGAATCGACATAAATGTCTATTGATTTTAATAAAAATAATACACGCATGTACTAAAGGATAAAATAGTGGTAAACCCAAACAATTTGATTATTTAATTATATACTAAGTTCTCCCTGACGATAATGAACCTTTGGCTCATTTTACCATTGTGAGTGTATGGGTGCTTTTCCTTATTTTTAGTATATACATAATCATCATTTTTTTGCAGACTACCATCTCTGTAATTTGCAGTTATTTTGGGGCATTTTTCATGTACATTATGGACAAGGTTATAGATATAAAGATAAATGTTATTAGCTTATATGTATTTATGTATATACACGATATAGCATAGGTGTGTTATTAGATAAATTGCGCTTAGGAAAACATATATAATACAACTGTTATAACATGTTGATGACTGAATAGTTTCGATAGACAGTATACATAGTATAATGAAAGTAGATGATTATAGGCAGATAGATAGATAGATAGATAGATAGATAGATAGATAGATAGATAGATAGATAGATAGATAGATAGATAGATAAAGAGAGAGAGAGATCGGTGCAGATTGAGATAGATATAAACTGAGGTAGATAAATTAGGTAGAAAAATACGAGTAAATTAAGATAGATAATAGCACATACAGATAGATAGATAGATAGATAGATATGAACAGACTGGCATAGATAGATAGATTTGAACAGATTGACATAAATAATATGAACATACTGGTATAGATAGATAGATAGATAAATAGATAGATAGATAGATAGATAGCTGCAAACTCATAGATAGATAGATAGATAGATAGATAGATAGATAGATAGATAGATAGATAGATAGATAGATATGAACATACCCCTTCTCTCTCTCTCTCTCTCTCTCTCTATCTATCTATGTATAAATGGTGGATAGATCGAATAAGTATTTCTGTTTATATTTTAAATCACCTTTCATAATTTTAACCGTAGTCACTCTCTCCCCATGTCTACCAACCCCTCTCTCTCTTTCCAATATTTTTTATTTTTTAAATAAAGTATTATCGATTATATTACTTCGGTCGATCGATGTCTACCATGCCGTTAGCCTAGAGGTAAGATCTTAAATT
Organism: Ascarosepion bandense; assembly: GCA_037127315.1. NCBI lineage: Eukaryota > Metazoa > Mollusca > Cephalopoda > Sepiida > Sepiidae > Ascarosepion > Ascarosepion bandense. Next base: position 4,977,126 of record JBBBDQ010001092.1, read on the forward strand.
CGAATGTACTATGTCAACTCTCGAATTATCTTTTACCAATCGGGCTGAAATTATTGGTACCGAAGACTATTTTTGTGGAGACTACTGTCTGGGTTTTGTAAGCAGACACAGGAATCGTCAAAGCAGTCTGTCAGCAGATGATGACATTTGAAAATGTGAATATTGTAAGATGCTGTTATCTTCTGAACGTTGAAAGAAATTAGAATGGCGTCTTTCTTGCAAATAAAACTATATTATAACGTCAGAACGAGTACAAAGCATAATCGACAGGAAATTATAACTAACCAGACCCCAGGAAAAATTCATATTGAGATAATTTAATCTATAGCTTCAAACGGATACACAATCAAATGCCTATATCTAGAAGCTGAAAATAAAGATAAAATAGATCTCAATATGTATTTATGTGCTTTCTTCATCTTTGCAATGAAGCTTTATACGTAAATATTAAAATTAAACATTAAGTAGTTGAAAAAATATTATATAACACTTCTTGAGATAATTAAAATATTTCAAAATTTATCTTCATTGATTTTTCAAGACGAAATTATAATGCTGTTTTATGTGTTTCAGAAGCCAACATTAGATAGATAGATAGATAGATAGATAGATAGATAGATAGATATGAACATACCCCTTCTATATTTACTGACATTATTTAAAAATAATACCCCTTCTCTTTTTACTGACATTATTTAAAAATAATACCCTTCTCTATTTACTGACATTATTTAGAAATAATATCCCTTCTCTGTTTACTGACATTATTTAGAAATGTTGAATTATTGAAAAAGTAAAAAACAACAACATTAGAATAAACTACAATAAACACTGAGAGCAAACCGCCTACAAATGAACAGATACTGAATGGTGTAATTAAACAGAAATAGGCACTAATAACTTCTCCCAAGACTTGTTATTGGTGGGCACAACCTTCAGAACAAGCAGGTGGTACCGTGTTGATGGAAGAAACAGAAAAAAAAATAATGGCACCCATAAACAAGATAATAAGGAGAATGTATAAAGAAAGGAGTATGGACAGAGGACGGAAATACGCATCAAGACAGTCAATCATAAAATGACAGGAAAATAGTTTCTGAAGATACGTGCATTATTCCGGTTAATGAATTAATACTTTGAAAATTAATATTCAACATTATTCAACCGAAGGCTTGCGTTTCCGCCAACAATATTTAACATGATTCGTAATCGTTTTGAAGATTATTTAAGCAAAATCTCTAAATGGACAAAAGTAGGAAAGAATGAAGGAACGAAGGAGAAATAGCGGCAAAATACTGCAACAGATTCGCGATAACAGGACATAAAAGAAATTCCCGTAATTCTTCACTCGTCGTTCTCCTCAGGTTACATGTCGTTCCGACGTCTTCCTCACCAAGCTACTTGACACCTACTGTTTCCTTCACACATTCTTTCTCAGCACTTTTTCTAACCCATATCAGTCAGTCAGTTAAGTGGCATACGTTATACACGCTTGGGCAATTATGTCTCGAAGGGGACCGGATTGACTAGGCAAAAGATTTTCCCGTAGTAGGTTCCCATTACTTTTTGCAGTAGACTAGTTGCCAACAAACGCTATAGAACACAATCTGTTCTGTAATTTAACCCATAGCTGGATTAATACCTTTCCTAACGGTATTTGCGCGTAAGTGAATGCAGTCAATTCAACTGGAAATTCGAATTCGGCTCTCCGATTACTCCTTCCGCTATCCACTTCCCCACAGCGTACACACGCAAAGAGATCCGATTACTCCTTCCGGTATCCACTTCCCCACAGCGTACACACGCAAAGAGATCCGATTACTCCTTCCGGTATCCACTTCCCCACAGCGTACACACGCAAAGAGATCCGATTACTCCTTCCGGTATCCACTTCCCCACTGCGTACACACGCAAAGAGATCCGATTACTCCTTCCGGTATCCACTTCCCCACAGATCTTTTTATCTTAATAAGCAATTACAAAGAACTTTAAAAACCGTAAATTCTGAGAAAAATTTGATTGTAAAAAAACTTAAAATGAAAATATTTTATACTTTTTATCAAAAAATAACATTCTCTTCTTTTCTTCTGTTGTGTGTTGATTCACATCCACAACTTACAATTAATTTGAAAAAAAAACAAACAAAATAAGTGGTCAAATAAGCTAACTACAAATGCAAAAGCTTGGTAAAGTGTCAAAGATAAGAAAGTGTATTCCTCCTGACCTGCTAGCATAAAATCACGAACCTGTTTTATTGTTTCATTTGAGTTATTTTTATAGTTTTATTATTTCATCGTAGTTGGAGTGTTGAAGCTACAAAGAAGAGGGTTTTCTGAGAGTGAAAAAGAATGTGAAGAATTTAAACGAAAGAACTAAATACCAAAACTAAACAGAAAGCAATGGATAGACCTCAACTTCACTTCAAAAGACGGGGAAGTGTCTAAACGCGGCGATAGGCGACCTGTCAGTCAGGATTTAAAATTTCTAAGTTAAAGAGTAAATGTTAGAAGCGTAGCATTAAACTAAGAGCACTTACGATTCAAATTCATTCAGCATTATAAAAAATAGTATAAAATTACGTGTGGCGCATGCTTTATTTAAATAAGGAACAACATAGCTCGCAAAATATATTTTACGCGTATACAGAGATCTCAATATGACTGACAAATGTAATTTTTTTATATATGAAATTCTTAAGTTTTATCTCAGTCAATTAAGTGCCATACGTAATACACGCTTTGGGCGATCTTGTTTCAAAAGAGACATGACTGACTGGACAGAAGATTATCCCGCTGTAGGTTGCAGTTGTCTTCTGCGGTAGACTGGTTGCCAGTCAAGGCTATAGAACCCAATCTGTCCTGTTATTTAATCCAGAACTAGGGGGAAGAGACTGATGAGTACTTTTCCCAATGGTACTTGTGCGTAAGTGAATGCAAAGAATTCCACTGGGAACCGAACACGGCTCCTCTATTTGTCATTGAGTCGATATCCACTGGACCACAACGCCCATCCTTTTATCGCAGTAGTCGCTCCAGTAAACTATAAAAGATAATTGCGATCGTATTTGATAAAAGCATAGTATATTTTTTACTGCTTACAGAAATATAACAATATATAAAATGAAACATTAATCGACAAACTCGCGATTCTATGCTACAGGTCAGCAGGAATATGCTTTTTCATCTTGAACACTTTACCAAGCTTTTACTTTTGTAGTTAGCATATTTGACCACCTATTTTGTCTTTTTTTTTAATCATATCACCCCGAGCAAGGCGGTAAAGCCGCTGATGCGCAGAGGGCTGCGTAAGAGTGAAAAAGATTGGAAAAGAGAAAGCCGGAAACCACATCTTAAACAGGGAACAAGGGATGAGCCTCTTTACCTGTTCAATAGACGTGGGTGGAGTGTGAACCGGGCGATAGTTTAGTCTATCTACTCCAATTCTTCCAATTAATTTATAGTGGCTGATGTGAATCAACCCACAACAGGGGAAAAGACGAGAATGATTTTTAATAAAAAAATATAAATATTAAGATTTTTGTTTTTTTTTATAATTAAATTTTTCTCAGAATGTACGAGTTTTAAAGTTCTTTGTTTATTAAGTTGCATATCAAGATAAGATCTGTTATTTTTAATTCTATGAGTTGCAAATTTATTTTTGTGAAAATTTTCTGGATGTGTTTTAATACATAATTTGTGGCTTGCAAACTTATATGCGCAATACATTGTTAATATTTTAGTGATTTAACATTAGATTCATCGATTCAAATATCACACTATCACTGCACCTGATTTTTTTTTTAACTGGTATTTTTTCTCAGTCTTTATAAGGTTTTCGATTAGACTTTAATCTAAAAATCTGATAACACTTGGTTTCCTGAAAGTTTAACAAATTCTCCGTTTTGGATTATCTTCCATTGTTGAGCATAATCCTGTGGAAATCTAAAATATTATTGATATTCAAGAACTATATTTTATCCGTATTTCATTTTATCTCTGTTATGCTGTGAATCTTCAAAGGCAAAAATATCGAAACACTGAGAGGAAATAACTTTCATGTCTTTAACAGGTGTTTCTGTATTTTCGGAACCTTCAGCTTGTGATCATTTGGCTATTGTTGATGACGCAACTTTGATTATATGTAATTAGACGAGCAGACCTCCTAACGCGGTCTATTTTGGAAAAACAAATTTTCTTCTACTTTATACACTTTTTTCTATAGTTTTGTTTTCCTTTGTGTTCTCTGATGAACCATTTCGTTGTTGTTTTGCCGCAGGTTCATAAACCGATTGACAGTAACTTCAAAGTCTTCTTTACAGAAGATCTCTTCATGTTTTATGCATTCAAACACAGCAGACGTAAAAATATTTCGTAAAAACATAGCGTGACTTGTTCGTCTCTTTGTTCAATCGATTATTGAAATCATGGAAAAATCGAATGCTTTATGTACTAGTTTTCACCACCCTACCTTCATCGTAAAATAATTTCAGTCGCAGAAAAGAGCATAATGCATTTAAGTTGAGATCTGTGGTATGTTTGCTTCTATTATCGCAAACATTGTTTGTGTATCAGAAATTAAAAATATGTATATCAAGACGATGTATAAAAAAATGATGAGGACCCATAAAGAGGTATGTATTTCGAAAAAGAAATACATTAAAACCTTTATTTCTATTAATTTTCGTCAATCTAGGTGTGAATATTTACCCTACTCTACCTTGGAGCGAGATGTGACAAGAGATCTTTTTTAACGTGGAGAGCCCGATTGTGTACAGACGGGCGAAAGAAACAAAAATACCCCAGTCCCCTAAACCGCCGGTTGATTTGTCCCCGGTGACGAGCACCGAAACCCCTCCACTAATGCAATGGAGTAGAACGGCCGGCGGACACTGTTTCCAGAGACCGGGTATCTACTCAGTGTGATTTTTTCCTCATGCGCCTCTGTCCTCCCGGACGGAGCTACAACTGAGCCGCACTCTGTCTTAGAGGGAAGAGACGCAGCTGATTTTTGGTCCCTACTAGGCATATCATGTCAGGTATGACGATAAAAATACATTTGGCAGCATGGCGTTTGATCAGGATAATATAAGTTTAGCGGAGCTTGAAGCCATATGTTATATGGTGTTGTTCCCAGGTCCAGCATTCCAGCTATAAGAACACTACTTGTCCTGCGAAAGGATTATCGGAAATAATACAAAGATCTGCGGTCCATAAAACATCAGGATGACCTTCAAATATGGTTCCCCAATTCGTAGATACATCTCCCGATTAAGAACTCCAATGGAGGATAACAAGACTAAAGAATGTGTGCACGCCAACCCATACGTCTGTGGTAAGAAATATAAAAGAAAAACGGGCCGCCCCGTTAATGTCAGGCTATAAGAACACCGCAAGGCCGTTTAATATGATTGTTTTTAAATATGATTGACCAGGATAAAAAATCCCGGATTTTATCTTAAAATAATACAGACGTAGCTAGAAAATTTTAAAAAAATTACCTTCATAGTACACAAATAAACAAGGTAATTACAGCTAAAAACGCAGATATCGGATGGATGAAAGTAAACAAATTTTTGGTTATTTATACTTCGCCTAATTTCTTAAATTCCTCCTCCCCTGCATATTTTTTAAAACCTCATCTAACCACACATTCAAAGAAATACAACTTTGTTTCCAACAATGACTAATTTAGCATATTGCATTTAAATAAACCTAACAGTGACATCCTATCCTGGGTTTTTTTTAATCATTTCATCCCTAGCAAGGCAGAAATGCCACTGATGTGAAGGGGGCTACATAACTGTAAAAAAATTAGAAAAGAGTGAGGAGTACAAACTAGTTAGAAAGGAGCAATAGAAAGCTGAGAAAGCAGGTGCGATGACAGATAGATAGGTGGAGAGAAAGGGAAGGTTATACGGGGGTGTGGAGAGAGCTAGAGTCAAGTGGTTAGTAGATGAGTATTGACTTTGCATTTAAATTTCTGGAGGTTGTAGCCGTCAGGAAAGCAAGAATATGGGAGCGAGTTCCACGGGCGGTAAGCGCGAGAAAAGAAGCTGCAGGAGTAGAATTGTCGTCTGCATTTGGCTAACCTGACTGTGAATGGACGGACAGAAATAATCATGTTAGTCAACATTAAAATAGTAAAAAAAAGTTATATAATTATTCTAAATTCCCATTGTATAACATTAGATTAATTTTTATAATGATTTCATCCCAATGTCACTGGTATGTAGAGGAATACAGTGAGAGAAAAATGCACAGGGAATATCAAAAAGAAAACATGAAAGAATCAGCATCCGGTAAATAAAAGATGCCAATTAAAGTTGCATTTAAACTTTTGAAGATTGTACCTATTAAAGAAGCAAGCGGTTATATTTAACAATTGATACGGTAAAAGGGTGGGACCCTGATTCCAATCTAGTAGCACGATCAAATATACGCGGTCGAGGCACCAGAAAAACAAGCTCTTTAGGGCAATTTCCATGAAAATACTCGTAGAAAAGACCGAAGGAAGTCACAGCACTTTAGTGAAAAAGTGACTGAAGGTGGGTCACCATAGCAGGATCCTTGTTTGAATTTTGCCGAGAACCTCAAGAAAATAGCAAAAGCACCCGACCAGATATAGCAAAAGTATTCAATGCACGGACGAATGGTACATTTATAAATATGCAAAACATATTCGGACGAGAAAAAACTCCCGGCACGACATAGGGAACCACCTTTCCTAGCAGTAGATGCAGTTTTGGATCCAATTTATATAAACTTCTTTCACGGCAAAAATAATATTGTAATATCATTAAAGAGGACATAGGAAATCTGATTTTTACGGAACAGATTGAAAGATATATATATATATATATATATATATATATATATATATAGATAGAGAGAGAGAGAGAGTAAGAGAGAGAGAAAGGAGATAACAACGTAAAACATACTGATTTTGAGTAATGGAACATATTTTAGGAAAAATAACATAAAGATAATATTTATTAAAAGTTAAAAAGACAGGAAGTTGTAGAGAGTCATGATAACCAAAATCTTGAGGGGATGCGGTATATAAAAGAGATACTAAGATTTGTATAAAGGCTTATGGTGTGGTTGTAGGCTGGCCTCTGGATTTCTACATGACGTATGTAGAAAACACGTTGGTTAATAATTTCATCATCCCCAAAATATATACCAAATATATTCACTATATATTCATATTACTAAAAAAGTTTGAAAAATGTCAAAGACCTTAAAGATATCTTTATATACCTTATGCAATTGATTCTAAACACAACATTAAAAATAGAATGCCTTTCTTTGACATTTTAACAGATGAGAATAATGGCTATTTTATCATTTCAAAATATAACAAATTCTATAACTAAATGTTCAGTCTTCGTTGTTATAAAATCGAATGCTGTTAAAATAATAAAATAGGAATTATAAAAATAAATGATTAACAATGCGAAAATAATATTCTCTTCGGACATATTATTTCATGAAGTATTTCAGTAACATCAAATGAAATCTTATCAACAATAATTTTCTTAACCATAATAATCTAAACTTATTTATAAATGGAACTTCGTCTGTGTGTGTGTGTCCGTTACTTATAGACTCCGAAACGGCTGAACCGATTTTCTTGGAAATTTACACAGTTGTACTATAAGCCTCTGCGAGTGTTCTTAGCTAGGTTTTTTGTTTAGGTATCTCCAATAAATATCTAAAATCGATAATCGAAAAAATCTCGTTATATAAGGAGTGGTCCGATTTTAATCAGATTTGATACACTCATAGACACAGACATAAGAAACGATATTCGGAAATTTCAAGATTGCAGTTCTTACAATTGTGCAGAAAATCGATAATATATATATATATAAAAGCTTTCATTACACCCGAGCAACGCCGGGTTGGACTTCTAGTAGAAATTATATAAATAAATGATTAACAGTGCGAAAATGATATCCCCCTCGGATACATTATTTCATAAAGTATTAAGCAACATCAATCAAAACTTATCAACAATAAATTTCTAAACAATTTTGTTTTTTTAATACTTTCCATTTTGAATATCGTATCTCCAATACCAATTGTATAAATAATTACATTGACCACACTTGAACTTCTCTTTCTTGTATGTTGACTTATCAGTTGTCAGAAGTTAATCTAATTTCTGCACTTATATATTAACACATCGCAAACAAGAAAAATGGTATTTACATAATAAAACAAAATTTAAAATATTTGAAAATAAAATGAACAGGATGAAAGGTGGATCACCATGGCAGGATCCTTGTTTGGATTTTGCCTAGAACCCCAACAAAATAACAGAAACAGCGGCACAGGTAACATAAATATCATTAAACTATTTACAAAATAAGACCATTTTTAAATAGATAACGACAAGATATTATTTCAGCCTTATTGCAAAAACACGCAAACTTATCAAATCCATTATAATACATATTAAACAAAAATATTCAATAAAATAGATAAATGTAGTGTTAATGTCTCTCGAATTAATGACAAGAATCTATTACTTTTTTGCGTTTAGGGGACAGCGACTCTAACTGACACAAAATCGGTCGAGTTTTGATCCCGGTCAGAAGCTAGTGGATGTGTCTAGCCACACTGATGAGCTATGATACAGCGAAACAGGCTTGTATGTGGATACCTAATATATTCTGCTCTCCTTATGATTGAGCTCATTAGAGAAGAAAATTTTAAAAACAGTTTCTGCTTCTGTGATATAATTTTAGTCTTCAGAAATTAATTGAGTTCTTTCGGTGACTGGCGTGTGTATACACTGCTTATATACAACACGTTAAAATTTCCCACCGCTGATTTCATGCACCTATGGCTTAGGGGGTAGCGACTCCAACTGACAATAAATCGGTTGAGTTTTGATCCCGGTCAGAAGCAAGTGGATGTGTCTAGCCACACTGGTGATCTGTGATATAGCGAAACAGGCTTGTATGTGGATGACTAATATATTATGTTCTCATTACAATTGAGCTCTCTAGAGAATAAAATATTAAAAATATTTCTCACTGATGAGAGCTTAAGGTGTCTTAAGTTGATTTTCTAAGCACTGATTAAATGTAGCAAAAGTTTAATGTATGGGGCACCCAGTGAGGATCGAACTCACTACTCAATTGTAATAATCCTAGCGAGACAAGCTTGCTAACAATTGCACCACATCGAGCTGCATTTTTAAGGTGTCTTAAGATGTCTAAACATTGACATTAATATGAAATATTTCCTACACTATTTTTTTATTTATTTAGATGTCCATTCAGGACGTAAGCGATTATGCTTTCCCGCAACTTCACTTATCTCATTTTGAGATAATCGCTGAATTTCAGGTGAAAATGCTGGATTAGTTTTTTTTTTTCACCATCACAGTTTTGAAATCTGATTTATCCTTTTCTTAGAGTAGTTACCACTCAAGGACAGAGAACCTATTCTACCATACTATTTAGCCGATGAGAAGAAGATATGAAAGTGGAAAGAAAGAGAATACGCTGTTATTGGCTCGACGACTCCATTTGCCTTTGAGCTAGTTTTTAGGATCGGCATTTCTCGTTGCAACATCGTCATATTATTTTCCGGTTAAATATTAGTGATCCGAATAGGAGAGACCTTCAGTAACTATAATCTTTTTTATCTTAAATCAGAAAAATCAACGCTTTTGCTTTTTTTATACAGAATTTACTTTAGATATAAGGAACAAGAGCCACACAAATTACTAAATTATATGCGCGGTAAGATTATGAAGTAAAGGCAAACTCTATGAGGATATGCAAAAAATTACGGTTAGAACTAAACTTGAAGTGGTTAAAAGTGTAGTGGTCGAGATACTATAGCATTGGGAGATGGTTCTTCAAAGCACTCTTGGAAAGAAACGTCACGAGTGAAACGAACTTCTTACTAATGGAATAAGGAAAGAATTAGGGTGATTCGTTTTAGTGCACGCAGCAAATACAAAAATCACAGTACTAATGTTTGTAAATTATCATAAATATTCACTTTCAAATCACAATATTTGCATTTCCGAGAAGATTAGGAAAAATGCAGTAGAGCTCATAAATATTCTTGATTGCAGGTAGAGAATTGTTCGGAAAAATTAGGAACAGACATCACGTCAAAATCTGGAGGAAAGTTGTACTTGGTGGTTGAATGCTTCCAATTCAACGACTGATTCTTGAGAAATGAAACACAAGGGAATTAAAATCCGTGATTAGTATAAATATATGTAGTCATCGATAACAATAGACTAGTATATTGTCTTAGGCTCTAGAACTGAAATTACTCATTCATCACTGAAGACATTCTAAGGAAGAATAAAAGTTATGAAAGCAGAATATATATTTATTAATAGCAGAAACACTATATATATATATATAGAGAGAGAGAGAGGGGGGAAGAAGAGAGAGTTATTATTAGCGTTATAATAACATATAAGACTGTGAGTCAAATGCCTTCAGGTTTCGGTGCCGAGTTAACCTTCATCAGGCAGTTTGAGAGTTGCTGTCTTATGAGGTAAAATTATCAGACTAATAATTATGTGCATTGTGGTGCAGGGATATGCGTTGTGGTGCAGTGGATATAGACTAGGAACAAGTAATCGGGGTGCCGAGTTCGAATTCGAGTTGAATTTCTTGCATTCACTTACTCGCAAATAACATTGGGAAAAGTATTAATCCGCCTTTTCACTTCAGTTATGGGTTAAATAACAGGACAGATGGAGTTCTGTAGCCTTGGTTGGCAACCATTCTACCGCAGAAAGTCATGGCAACCTACTGCGGGAAAAAAGTTCTGCCCAGTCAGTTATATCTCGAAAGGGACATGAATGCCCAAGCTTGTATCACGTATGGCACTTAAATGACTGACTCTGTAAATGCTTTATATCTCTATTGACTCTTTTCAAAAAATAAAAATTACAAAACTGTCGAATATATATCTATTAATTTACACTATATATATAAGAAATGCTTATAATAAAACATAGTTGACTTGAACACAGTAATTGTTGTGTATTTGTCCATATTTCTGAGATGAGATACTATTTACACTACTTACATTATTCGGACTATTGTCGCCATCTTAGTCCCATTTGTACGACATCTCGGACGTTGTACGCTCCGGCCTTCTTTAGCTGCTAGTAATTTCGAACTAAGCTCTTTATTTCTATCTCTGGGGAATATACCTTTCAGAATTTTGGACGTTACTAGAAAATGTAATCATTTAGCTTTCAATTAAAATTAAAATAAAATTTTTAAAATTCTGTTTAAAAGTAACTATGCCGTTTTTTTGCGATTTAGTGGAGGTACCTACCTAAATGACTGATATCGGGTGTAGTGAAGAAGCTTAGTCAGGTAAGTGATAGGAATATTATTGGTCTGGAGGGGGATAATTCCAGCGTGCGGCACTTGTGAAATGTGCCTGAAAATCATACCAGAGTTTGACACAAGCCTTGTGAGTGAAACTGGGTAGACGGCTCCCTTTGAGCAGCCGTCGATGGTTGTGCTAGCTCGAAGTCACAAGTCAGCGTGGCCGAGGGGTTGAGCGTTCTTGTTCAGACTGTTTTTCACAGTAGATAACGCGCGTTCTCCCAGAAACTGTAGCTAAGTTCCGCTCAGCATAGTTGCAGTATAAACCAATTTTTACATTTATATTCTTGATTCCCTAAAATAGTGAGTTTCTAGGTCTTAAGTATATTCTTTGGTTTATATATATATATATATATATATATATATATAGATATAGATATATATATCGATATATATATATATAGATATATATATCGATTTATATATATATATATATATAGATATATATATCGATTTATATATATATATATATATATATATATATAATCTTATATCCTCTTATGTACTTATATCATTTTCTGTTTCCTGTCTCATATTAATTCGATCTCAACAGTAGTCTGACCCTTTTCTTTTGAAACAAAGAATATTTTTTAAAAATTTGGCAAAGCCGAAGTATATATCATGTTTTCTGTTTTTCAGTGTCTACTTTTACATATTCTCTTTTTTTTCCTTGTAGCTTTTTATATAACTGTCTCTTCCCCGACTCTCTGTGAGCTAACATTTTTCACATCTGCATTTTCAACACATATTTCCACTTTTGCTTTTTTAGCTTTCCTCTTTTTTCCTCCGACTCTCTGTTATGAATTTTCTCTTATCTTCACTTTTTTCCCCTTATTCTTCATTTTCTCTTTTCCTTCCCCATTCCTATTCTTGTGACTTGCTTATTTCTGATTTATTTACACACATATACATCATTTTTGAAATTGATTTAACTCGATAAGTAAAAGGAACTTTTTTGAATTGGATTCAACTCGAAAAGTGAAAGAGAATTTCACTAATCTGCTTGAATCCAGTTCGCAACTTCTCTTACGCTTCCTTCACTTTTTCCACTCTCTCAAACACCGTTTAAGTCGCATGAATACCGAAATACATTTCCCTTTCCTTTTTTACTTCCCTTCCCACTTTTCTTCCTTATTTCTTTCATATTACTTCTTTTTAAGTGAACGTGTAGTGCTTTAAAAACTTTTGACTTTTTTCATAATAAAAAAAATTCGTGAATGAATCGATTTATTTTCGCCGAAATGATCATCCAATATATATCATTTTCAAGGTTTTATTTGATATGTTTATATAATTGCAACGTTCAAAACATTAATTTAAAACAGTGCTCAATATTAAAAAAAAATAGATTAATATTTATTATTGTACTTTAGAATATGCACAAACTACAAAATTGTACATTTTGTTTCGACATTGAAAGAACAGTGTCTCATCAGGTAGTTTATAATGATGGTAATAAAGGTCTTATTGATTTTTTTACACCCTATATCCTTTTATATTTTCTTATGTTTTTGTAAGAGGTAAAAAGATATTAAAAATAGGAAAAAAGATAAAATACGATGAAAAATCAGGAAAGGAAAAGATATAGAGAAAATAGAAAGTAAAGAGGAAAGAATGAGAAAATATTGAGACGAAAGAGCTAATAAAAACGGCTAAGAGAGAGAAAATTTTAATTTAGGCAAGAAGTGAATTGTAGACAGATATTAACAGCGGTAACATAGTGTCGTAGCTCAAATCTTTTGGCATTAAAAAAAAAATTATATTTCTATAAAGGAAAAAGAAAGAAAGAGGAAAAGAAAACATACAAAAGGAGTAGAAAGTAAAGAGGAATAAAAAAAACTGAGAAAATATATAGGGGAAAAAAAAAAGGGAAGAGACAAGAGAAATGGCCAAGAGAGAGAAATCTTGAATTTTAGCCGAAAGTGAATTGCAGATACAGACAGCGTTTACATTGTTTCTAGTGAAAACCTTTGGCATTAAAAAAATAATGATAAAAGCACATACACAAACAGATAAATTATTCATAAAACGTATGTTCGAGGATATTTAAAAACACAACACGATGATATAAATTCTTTAGAGCTAATGTAATAAATTGGAGAAATAAAACAAAAAATTAAAATTAAAAATAAAATTTAAATTAAAAATTAAATTAAATCTAAAATTAAAATTAAAAAAAAAATTCAATAAAACGTTTATTACCATCATTATTGACTACTTGATATATATATATATATATATATATATATATATATATATATCAGGTAGTTTATATATATATATATATATATATATATATATATATATATATATCAAGTAGTTAATAATGATGGTAATAAAACCTTTATTGAAAAATATCAGGTAGATAATAATTAATATATATATATATATATATATACATATATATATGTGTGTGTGTGTGTGTGTAAGGAGAGAAAAGAAAGGGTGATATCAGAAAAAATACTTCAAAACTACGAAGATGTCTTGTCGGGGTGTACCCGATCACCACTCCCTCTTTGTGTAAATAATCCCGGACTGGGGGAGAAAAGTAAATATCTCTCGACTCGGGAGGTTCTGGCCTTTCAGCTAGGTCCGAAATGACAAATTAAGACCAAATAAGACCCGTTTAAGACCAGTTTAGACAGGTTTTGAACCTATCCACTGCGGTGGATAGGTAATATTTTGACCAGCACCTGGGCGTACGCACTTAGGTTACCCATATTATAAAACGATCTTGTTTTACATCTCTCTCAAGTGGGGTAGAAGAGTAAATATCTCTCGGCTCGGGAGGCTGCGGCCTTCCGCCCGGGTCAGAAATGACCGAATAAGACTAGTTTAATACCAGTTTAGACCAGTTTTGAACCTATCCACCGCGGTGGATAGGTAATGTTTTCACAGGTTCCTCACATTAAAAAAAACCTTGTGTTACATCTCTCTGAAGTGGAGGAGAAGTGTAAATATCCTTTGGCGAGAGGGCCTCCGGCCTTCCAGCTGAGTCTAAAATGACCAATTAAGACCGAATAAGACCAGTTTAGACCGGTTTTGAACCAATCCACCGCGATGAATAGGTAATGTTTTGACCAGTACGCGCTCAGGTTCGCCGCATTAAAAAAGACCTTGTGTCACATTTTTCTCAACTGGGGGAGAAGAGTAAATATCTTTGACGCGCACAGTCAATTCGACCGAGCTTCAAGCGGCACCCAGCTCACTCCTGCAATCTCCAGCGGCTTTCGCTCATTTATGCAGTTTCCAGTGACACCCAGCTCACTCCTGCAGTTCCCAGTGACTTCCAGTTCAATCCCGCAGTCTACAGCGGCATGCCGCTCAATCCTGCAGTCTACAGCGGCATCCAATTCACTCCCGCAGACCCCAGCTACTTTCTGCAGCTTACAGCGACCCCTGCAGCTACCAGCTACCTACTGCAGCGTTTCACTGATGTTTCGCTACCTGTTCCAGTGTCCACTGACGTCTGACGACCTGTTCCAGTGCCCACTGGCGTCCAGCGGTCGGTCCAGCGGCCGGTCCAGCGGCCGGTCCAGCGGCCGGTCCAGCGGCCGGTTCCAGCGCCCGACGACGTCCGGAACCCGCTCAAGATACACGACCTTCATTGCCATACCATTCACCGATCGCTTAAGAAAAGAAAAATAAAGACAATTTTTATCGTTCCCAACTGACATCTGCGTTTGTCATCCTTCTTTCCTATTGCTGTCTCCTTTCCTTGCATTTGTGTCCACTTTCTTAGTTGCACGATCGATTGGCACTCAGACCTCTCCCCCCGCCCCACAACAGTCTAAAGTACTTTGATCACTTGGTTATCTACAGTAAATTTGCGCCCGAGCTCTTAAAATGTTTCCCCATTACTGGCAGATCTTCTATTATCACAGTACAGGAGATCTTCTTACGGTAGTGGTGGTAAGAAAAAGAAATATATTATAAATGAGAGTGACCAGATGAAAAAGAAAAAAAAGAAAATTCCCAGCATTTCTCGTTCGTGCGCATGTGCAGTCGCCCCAACGTAATAAATTTATTTTGAAGTCCTAATGAACGAGACGCGTCACAAGAAGTCTTTTCTCATTTTGTCATCCATTTTTCCGCAACAGATAGATAGATAGATAGATAGATAGATAGATAGATAGATAGATAGATAGATATGAACAGACTGGCATAGATAGATAGATAGATAGATAGATAGATAGATAGATAGATAGATAGATAGATAGTGACAATAAGCATCATCATTGAATCGGTACTCCTATTTTTAGTTTCATTGCCAAATTTCATTTTCAGTTTAAGATGTTGGCCGGACGATTTAAATGTAAAACAGTGAGAAAACTCTGCGTTTCTGTTTTTGTATGCGCGTATTATGGGTAGAAAATGAAAATGTCAATACAATATTTTTTCCCATTCCTCTTTGTAAATTTCAGACAAATAATCCTAGTTAAAATATGGGAGTAACGACGTGATTTTAGCGAGAAAAGACACGAGAAGGAAACTGATATTTAAACTCAGTGAGGTTTTTGGGAAGTAATGTTGAAAGTGGTCTTGGAGAACCTAATTCTCATGGTATAGGAAGAGAGGAAGAGAGACAAGGGAAAGCAACGGATGACGTACTTGACAGACTTGAGCATATGGATAGTGGATCGGAGACTGAGTGGGATGAGAGGAGAAGGGGTATTAAGAGCGACAAGGGATAGGGTGATGAGGGAGGCCATGATCTGCTGCGTCCTGAAAAGACACGGCACAAATAATAATAATAATAATAATAAGATGAAGAAGAAGAAGAAGAAGAAGAAGAAGAAGAAGAAGAAAGAGAAGTGTCTAAATGTAGTTATTGTGTCGTATGAGGGAAAGAATTGACTTTTTGTCTCATATTTAACGTACCAGTTTATTTCACTGACGCAATTCGTAAATTACTGACAACCAATGTGTTTCTTTGCATCTCTCTCGTTTCTGATCCGAAACGTAGGATTTACACACATGTTTATGATGTTTGGGAAACTGCTAGTCTCCCTACTAGCGTGGCTATTTATATAACTTCTTTTCCAAGATTGCTATGCCAGGGCAGCTGGTGAGGTCATATGAACCTGTACTGGGCAGCTGGGAAGTCATCAGTTGTCATCGCTGCACCTAGCGTATACGAACGACACTGAATGCAAAACAATTCTGGCCTGATCTGTGGTGAGAAATATACTGCAATCGTATCTATGTTATTATATTAGATAGATATATAGTTCGATATATAGATAGAGTGTATTTAACGATTTGAGGCAGTAAGGAAGGCAGGCAGGCAAACGGAAGGCAGGAAAGAAGGAAGGAAGGAAAGATGAATATATGGAAGGCATGAGATAGATAGATAGATAGATAGATAGATAGATAGATAGATAGATAGATAGATAGATAGATATTAACTGCATGTAAAAAGGAGAGAGAAAAGCATATAATAGATAGATAACTGATTTTCGGCGCACATGTCCAAAAATATACGCATCCTTTCTTTTAATGTTATGAATGAAAAATCACTTGACCTTAGGCCATTTCCTATATAAAAGCACTTCTATGCACCTTGCGTTGATTCGTCTGCCGATATCCAAATATAAACAGCGTTGCATAAATGTTTTTCGCAGTAATGAATTTGCATAAAGGCCATTCTTATGTTTCGAACGTTCATTTAGCACACGCTACATAAGATCAGTTCACTTTGCTGACGGCAGGTTCAGCTGGTTCTGAGAAATCTGAAAAGTCATGAATTTCTTTTGCTCGATCAGCATTGATGGGACAGCTTTCAGACAATCTTCGCTGTTGTAAACCATTATCTCTAGCGTCAGTCAATGCAGGAGTTTAGTACATTAATTTACATCAATTTGCTTGGATTTCTCTGCCCTTATTCTGCAGACATTTTATTTAGCTTTTGTATTTTTTATTTCTCTTAACAATTTCCCAGCATTTTAATTCATTTCATCGGTGGGTTTAGTAGCCGATTTTTACATATGTATTATTTAAGTAAGTATTTCTTAAACTTACCTAATGTTGAAGTGAACACAATATTCACGGTTGGAATTCGAACTCAGAACGTTGAAACCCATTATGCCATAAGCAAATCAATCAACAGAAAATGAGATAGAGGCAGTGAGAAATTTTACACATGCAAATATTTTTTTTAGATTCATAATAGAAAACTATCAAAAATATATATACATATATTTACCTATGCAACTAGATTGGCATTAAGATTCCAATATTTTACTGTTGGAATAGTTAAATATAATTTCATCTACTTCTACTTCTACAGTTACTTCACCCGCTCTTCCCATTTAACTCTCTTTTATTTACTGGCTTACCTGGTAGTTAAAATCTCAAATATTTTAAATGCAACGTAAATTTCTATATTCTATCATCTTTATTCTTACCCATCTCTTATCTTTTTTGACATTCCCTATATCTATCTTTTATCTCACTGTAAACCCTTGAGATCAAGTGGCATTCCTGTGATGTTTTGGGTGAAATGATTTTAATACACACACACACACACACACACACACACACACACACACACACATCTATCTATATATATATATATATAATATATCTATCTATCTATCTATCTATCTATCTATCTATCTATATATATATATATATATATATATATATATACAAATGAGAGCTGCTTGATGGTAAAGTCCCAAAGGAGATACTATTAATATTAATTGTTAAAATAAAATTTTTAAAATGATCTGTCCAAGAGGGTTTAATGGAAATAAAACTTTTTTTATTAACAGAACCAATATATAATTTTTTGCATATAAAAAAAATTAACAATTTATGATCAAATGAATATTTCCGCTAATACATTTCGCTTCGTCAGTGATCATTAATATTATAGAAAAATTAAAATATTTAGTTTAGTGTGTGGCACTTGCTTTTAGTTTTTCTTTTTTTCTTTTTTTTTAATCATTTCACCCTGAGCAAGGCGGAAACGTCACTGATGTGCAGGGGGTTACATAAATGTAAAAAGATTAATTAGAAAAGAGTGAGGAGTACAAACTAGTTAGAAAGGAACAATAGAAAGCAGGTGCGATGACAGATACATAGGTGGAGAGAAAGATAGGTGGAGAGAAAGGGAAGGTTATACAGGGGTGGGGAGAGAGTATTGACTTTGCATTTAAATTTCTGGAGGTTGTAGCCGTCAGGAAAGCAAGAATACGGGAGCGAGTTCCACAGGCGGGAAGTGCGAGAGAAGAAGCTGCAGGAGTAGAATTGTCGTCTGCATTTGGCTAACCTGACTGTGAATGGGTGGGACCCAGTTGCCATTCTGGTTGCACGAGTAAATACCTGTTGAGGAGGAATCAGTGACTTAAGCTCGTCCGAGCAGAAGCCATGAAAGTATTTATAGAACAGACAAAGGGAGGCCACATTTCGACGATGGGGAAGTGGCTGCAGTCGAGTCGCCAGATCAGTACCTATCACATTACAGACTCTCCTTTGGAGCCTGTCAAGAACACTGAGGAGAACGGCAGGGGCACCTGTGTTAAGCCTTACCTTTTCTAGTCTTAATGTTTGATATTAGTAAGTGGCTAAATTTCTCCATAATTATAATCTAGTCTTAATTTTATCTTTTAACCCTTTTCTATTGAAAACCTAAAATAAGACTTCTTGTTGATTAAAAAAAACATCCTTTTATTCCATTTCCAGGTTTTTCCATTTCCGGGTTTTTAGGGATATATGTATATAGATTTATCTTTTCTAATTATTTTACACATTAAGTTTAGTTATTTTTCCTCAATACTTTATTTTATTAAATTAAACTATTTTAATTTAACTTTTTCATAATTTTAATTATTTTAAATTAGCTTTTTTCTCTTATCATCAATAATATTTATGTTTACTTAGATTTATACAAATATATTTTCATACAATTTTATTTTTAGAAACAAATTTCTATTAATTGTCCAGTTAGATATTTATTTACATTAGAAGTTATACTTATGTGTTGATGACGTTTGAATTTATTTTTTATTCAATTTATTTTACCTTATCTAAATTGTAATTGTAATTTTATGTTTTCCTCTACTTTATTTTTATTTTTTCCGTATTAGTTATTTTTCTTTTTGCTTTTTTTAGGCAGCATTTCAAATTGATTAATATGTCATTTGATGAATTTCATTTTTATTCCTGAAGTAAATTTTAACGTAAATTATTTTCTCTCATCAATAGTCGGCTCTGTTTTAGTTTGAAATGATTTTAAAAAATTGATGAACTTCTACAAAGCCTGCAAAACTGGCTATTATTCAATTTTATCTTTTTCAATGTATTTATCTCTCCCCACTCCCTTGTCTGCGTATCGTTCTGTCTTCAAATATTCAAATCCAGCGTACCTTATCCCCTCTCTTTCTTTATTTCCTTGATTTCCCCTTTTCTTCACGTTTCTTTTTTCTTTCTTCTTCCCTACCCATTTTTCTTTTCTTTTACGTTGTACGTTGTCAAAGAAATTTTAGAATGACCCATTTATTATAGATTATGTGATAAAGCAATGGATGAATATTAAATGTAACTTCTGTATGTTTAAGTGTGTGTGCCAACCCTTAATAAAAATATTAGATGTTTATTATGAACGTAAGTATATAGTTTGGTTGAGCTTAACACACATAATTTTCGCTTACATACACTTGAATTGGAACTCGTCTCTTTTATTTCTAATTCTGAGCTGTTACCCATCAACGGACAGATAACAAATCCAGCAGATATACAAAGATAGAAAGAGGCGTAAGACAAGGATGCGTCTTTTCACCGGATCTATTCAACTTGAACAGAGAGACTATTCTGAGGACACTAGCTGTTATGCCAAAATTCGTCATCGAAAGCTACAATTTCAACAACATAAAGTACGCAGATTATACAGTGCTGATAGCAGACACAGAAAGGAACTACAAGACCTCCTACAGAAGGTAACTGAAGAGAGTGACAAGAAAGACTACAATAAACCGCAATACATGGTCATCAGCAAAAAGAGCTGCCCAAAATGCCAAATTCAGTTGGGAAATACTAAAATCAACCAGGTACAAAAATTTGAATACATGGGGAAGTGTTCTAACAGAAGACAGAAGGTGCGACACAGAGATCCGAAGGCGAATTGGCATGCCGAAGGAAGCATTCCAGAAGTTTAATAAAGTATTAAGAAACAGGAGAATTTTGCTAGAAACAAAAAAGAGAGTACTGGATTGTTATGTAATGTCAGTTCTTCAATATGGCAGTGAATGCTGGAAAATATCATCAAAGATGATGGAAAACCTTGATGCAACTGAAATGTAGCTCTACAGAAGACTGCTACGAATACCATGGATCTAGCATATGAGCAAAGTCTTGGAAAGGATAGAAACAAGAAAGGAAATTTATAGTGAGCATCAGGAAGAGACAGCTAAAGTTTCTGGGACATGCAATGAGGAAGGAGAACTTGATACTAACAAACCAGATAGAAGGAAAAAGAGACAGGGGAAAGCAGCGGATGACTTATTTGAAGGACCTGATCAGGTGGGTGACGGAACGAGGGTTGCGTAGTGTAACAGGACAAAGCGTGCTAAGTGCCACCAGCTATGGGAAGATGTTGTAAGCCATGATCGCCTGTGTCCTGAATGGTCAGGATACATAGAAGAAGAAGATCCATCAACCACACACGCTTGCAGCACTTGATATTTTTAAGCAATCATACATTAAGTTACTGACCAGACGACGTTGTTTAACTCCGGTAATCTTTGGAGAACCGGTTTTTTAACTTTATATGAACGTACGACTTGTAAGTCTGGGCGTCTTAAAGGTCAACGAAACTGAGCAATTTCTGTAAACGTCAGTAAAAGGTCATTGATAACCCTCTATAAAAGGGACCATATGCCCCAAGTGGTCGTCGTGCGGATGCAGTTTAGTAATATCGAGTTTTGATACAGGAATATGGAGAGAAGCATCTAGCGAGTAATCAATTTACATTAGCAGCGGTATGCGGGATTTACTTGCTAACACTTTTACTTTTTTTACATTCTGTATTTATAATCTAGCAAAGTATCTCGATGTGAAGTAAGGAATATTCAATTTCGACTTTTTATTTGGACTGGAAAGAGCCTCTCTTTCAATCAGTGTCGACCAAGTGGCCGCGATAAGCTAAGAAGTAAGTACAAATAATAATATAAAAAAAACGTGATCTCCCTATATATACTATAAATGTATAATGAAGAAGCCGTTTCTGTCGTGTCTTCGGCATGAACGCATTTGGAATTTTATCTTTTATAGGTGAACACACGAATAGATAATCAAGTTCCTTAAATGGATTTTTCACCTTCAATGCTTCTCTGCAGTTACGAAGCTATTGAACGCAGGATGCCAATTCTTTCTTTGCGGTTTTTAGTCTAGTCATAAAATATAAGACTGCTGGGAAAAAATTGTATGAGACACTCCACAAAAATGATTTCATATTAAGGTTTCAATAAATTTGTAAAGACGAGAACGCATGCGCGCATGACGAAAAATATTCACACGTCGCGACTTCAATGATATATACATGTCAACAATAACTTATAAGACTTTAGTAACCGCCTTGTACTTAGGTATTTACGAGAACTCAATACCATTCACAAATGGTGTTTTGTCAATGTCCCCAAAATGACGCTCAGATAAAACGCTTTCAATATTGATAAACAGAAATAAAGCATTTATCTGTCATGCATTCCAATTTTGCATTGAATGTCGATACGATTGAATTATTTCTTTCAAGGAATTACTAGAATTTCGTACTAAATAAAGTAACAGTATTTCAAGAATTGCTAACTCTTATTTATTATTGGATGGACAATACAATTATATTGGCAAGTTTCAATCACGTGATATCAGATTCATATCAAATACCATTTATCGTGATTATCAACATTGTAAGACCATAAATCACAAGCCGGAAATGAAGAATATATTTCCGGGGAGAATGAAATTGTTTTTATATTTTTCTCAATAAGCATTTCTTAGTTTGTAATTGTAATAAATTTTCTTAACACCACATAGATGCCTATATATACACTACCGGACATAATTATTAGGCGATCCCAGTTTTTTAAATTAAATTATATATTTCATACTATTTTAGTATTTATTGTCAAGTTTTGTGCACTGTTCTCTATGTTAGACTATTTGACTTACATCCATTTATTTTTCTTTCAGTCTACGGTTTCGCTTGAACTGGAAACAACTATTGCTTTTTAGTCTTTTCTTTTGAGCTCCAGGACCATGGATTAGTTTTAAAGCTTTCATTACACCCGAGCAACGCCCGGCTATACTGCTAGTATATATATATATATATATATGTGTGTGTGTGTGTGTGTGTGTGTGTGTGTGTGCATTCTCGTATGTCACAGTAAATTTTATAATAATAGCAATCAATAAATTCATATAATGTCATTCATGCACGAAATCTCTTGTGTTGCAAAAAAGAAAAAAGTAAAATTGTAATTTTCGTCTTACCATACACCTTAAGCTTTTTACAAGGAGGAAATGTTACAGGCAATGTACTGTTATTAAAAGTTTTTTTAAATTTCAGTCTATCTATCTATCTATCTATCTATCTATGTAGGCACTAATAGTTTGTTACTTTAACTTAGCAGATCCATGCCGATATACAACGTTTCGTGAGGACACCAACCCTGACGAGTGGGAACATCTTAACGGTGTCCACTGTTCATGCATTTAACTTTATCAAGTGTACTCAATACAAAGTAGAGCTTAATATTGTAATTTTCTTATTACATTGATTTATAAAAGCATAATATCACTACACAAACTTTTCAAGTTACCGAAGAATACTGTTCTTCTTCAGGTGATATTTCAAAACAAATGGTGAAATGATTTATTTAGATATCATGAAATGAATTAATGGTTATTTAGAATTTAAGTAGTGGTAGTTAGAGAAAGTTAAACAGTATGCTTTTAGGTGTGTTAACATTGCTTAATCAAAAGTGAGAATTTGGTTAAACTATGGAGTTGAAGAAACTTTGTTCGCGAAAGGGAATATAGTAGCATTATGTCAAAACATGATATTTTTTAATTTTATCGGGGTAAGATACATACTGGGACCATACATTATTTAAATATGTAGAAAATAATTTTTAACAGTTGTATTTTGATTTTTATAAATCTCATATGTTAAAGGGGCTGGATTGTTTAGGTTAGAATTAGAACGAAGTAATTATTGTATACTAAGGTATTTGGAGTTAAGAAAACCAGATAAGTACTGTGTGAGTCATCTATTTTAGTAAAATAATTTTAAGTAATATTAGAGCGTATATTATAAATGAGCAACTGTAATTAGATCAATTTTGCACAAAACCGTTAATTCAGTCCTAAGACTTACTATATATATATATAAAAGTGTATACAAGCAGACAGATATCGACATATTAATATATATATACCATTTTTTCAATTTGAATCATTATTGAATGATAATTCAAATCAAATAACTTTCAGTTCAAAATATACACCTTATGATTGCTCAATGCATAAAATTTTCAGTTATGCTTAGAACGTATGATAATTTGTATATAAATACACAATGATGCTGATATATATACAGCTGATGCTGTATTTTTAAAGATTTAAGCTTTTGTTAAAATGGTAGATGGATCAATACCCTAATCTATACATCAATATCCCATCATATTGCATACAAAACAAAAGACTCACAAAATATTTCAAATTGGAAACAGGGTCTTTTTAACAAATGAAGTACGATAATAATGAAGTTTGAATGTGTGACAAAACATTGTCAGAAAAGATAAATACAGACGTATGTATGATAGAAAGCAGGTGTGAGAGAAAGAGGCCATTTTGGATTTTTCAATAATAGCTACTGATTGAGAATAAGCGTCAATTGTTAGAAGTTATTTCTAAACAAAATACGAAAGAAAGAAAATAGAGAGAAACACAAATACATACCAAAAAGAAGTAAGTATTTAGTAAAGAGAGAAAAAAAGCAACTCTATGTAAACCTTAGTTATAGGGTTCTTTTGTGATTCTCATAACGAGCAGTGATAAAATTTTCTATTGATCTTGCATTGATTCTTTTTATATATGTAATTTTATTTGTATTTTTTGCATAATCATTATGATGTGGAAGAATTTGGACACTTCTAACAATAATTCCACAGGATCGAATAGCTATTTTCATCTTACTTTATCGTTTTCCCTTGTTTTAGAATTGATTTATTTATTTGGCCATCCCATTTTCTATTCTGTGTGTAAGCGCCAATGTTTACAGTCACACTCTCTTAAGCCCAGTGAACGCATGGTTTATGCTATATATATATATATATATATATATATATATATATATATATATATATATATATATATGTATATATATATATATATATATATTTCTAACACATTTGCTGATACTTTAAATGAAACGGTAACTTTTTCATATCTGTTGATAGATTAATAAAGATATCGTCTGAGTGTCTCACCTTAAAGAAATATTCAGATCGCTGAAGTGGCAGACAATTATTATTATAGCAAGTGTTGTTTTAGTCTGGATTATATGAAGGTATGTAATTCACATTTTAGAATTTTCTGATTTCATCCATATTCCAGTTTTAAGGAAAATTTTGCACTCATATTTTTATTCAAAGAAGAATTACTACTTTGTGCAAGAAACTGCCACGTGATTGACTTCATTACCACAAGAATCTTAGGCACCCACACCTATGACAATCAGTGAATCCGGGTCTGTCACCCCTACAATCTACGCACTAAATAACAGTTCAGAAAGTTTTTCTGGTCTTGTGTTTGACTTAATCTAGAACATGAACTTATTTACAATAAAGGTGTGTTACTTGTAACATAAAAGCCCCCAAAAAGAAAACTAGAAAATGTCCCATTATCCCCGATCATAAATGTTATGATGAAATATTGTGCTATAAAAAAGTTAATCGAATTTAACGTCTTGTGGGACCCAGGTTCACCGCTTATATCAAGTGAGGCTCATATATAAATGTTAAACACTGTTTCTGAGTATAAACTGCTCCGACGACGAAGAATAAACTCGATCGAAAATGATTATCTTATTCACAGACAAAACAACGGAGAGTAACGTATATATATATAAATGTACAATTACATTTTTATTCTTTTTGCTTAGTGTCGGTGGCGTGGTGTAAGGGTTTGATCTTCGCTAGCCTTTCTTTTCTTCATTTTTTTCCAATGGCAAATATTCATTCAAAATAAAATCTTTTTTTCCACCAGTTCAGACCTTTATTGTTAGAACCCGGCATCATCCATATTCCTTTCATATTCTTTGGTAAGAAGGAAATTTTGTACCGAGTGTATTATTTATAATAACAGTTATTTGATGAATTCTACTCTTATCACGTAACCTAGACTAAAACTAACGGTTATCTGCATATATATGTATATCGTCAAAATTTACTCTTAATACTTCCTCTTACATCTATACAAAATCTCACTATGTAACCCTATAACTTGAGTAACTCTTTAGCCTTGTATTTAATGATCATTTAAAGAAAAAAGAAAACAATATATTTTTGGAGAAGAATACACACATATTAAAGAGATAAATCAGTACAGAGTTAGGCCTTCACCAAGCCTAGCATTTAAAGAAATTTAGTTAAGACAATCAAATCCTGTACAACTAGAGCCGGAAAGTCTTCTATTCTCCTGACAGGAATCGTAGAAAGAAGGTTTTTCCGCCTCTCAGATTCTGCAACATTCAAAAACAACATTTGTAAAATTATCTTGAATACTTATAACATTTAATCTAATCTGCGGGTTTCTTTGATTGCAGATCACACTGGTTCAGCATTTTTACGTGGTCTGTTAAGATTTCCCCGAAATTGGATCACCTACAATTATTTTGTAAACATGGGTGGTGCAATATTGTCTATGCTTCGTCAATTAAATTATCTCTGAAAGACTAAATAATCCTTCGATATATTTCCACGGGGAATGTATAACTGAGTTGTTTATTTTAGCTTATCAACCTTTTGCATGTTATTTAAAGCCCCGAAATATTGTTAGATTAGAAGAAATATTCGGGGAATTATAATGATTTACTCATACAAGTAATTCAAATTATACCATAGCTGAACGTATGGAGAAGCATAAACATACAGTGATGTACAAGGTGGTTATATTTGGGTAACATGAAACGTTACGTGATGGTCGATAAGGTAGGTAAAAAATCCCTGGAAAATGTGATCATGAGCCCACACCTCTAGAGCGAGCAAAGAAAACAAATAGATCTAAGAATGCACATTACATGCCTGGTTGATTTCCATAAGATAACATTTTACATGTAAGATGCTCTCAATTTTTGGCCATTCACACTATTTTATTCATGTTTTATAATTTTTCTGTGCGGGACAAATAATGACAGGTAGAACATATTATTATATTAACTTCTCTAATGTCTCATGACATTTCATATAAAATATCTTTCTGAGAACAATGAATGGTTCACTTTAATTTTTTTAGCCATCTTTCCTTCCATTGTGTTAAGGTGTTTGTGCATCACAGTTAAGTGTCTTACGTAATACGCAAATGGGCGATCATATCTCGAAAGGGACGTAACTGACTGCACACGAGATTTGTCCCGCAGTAGGTTGTCATTACATTCTGTAGTAAACTCTCCTTCTGGAAGAAGAACATACGGTTTAATTTCTTACTTAAAGATATTTGTGCGTAAGTAAGTGCAACGAATTCAACTGGAATTCGAACTCGGCTCTCCAGTTTCTTTTTCCGGGCCGATATCCAACGATATACTTATGCCAATAATGGGGACAATATAAATATTTTATCTTTTCAAACATTCACACACACACAC
The DNA here is from genome assembly GCA_037127315.1 of Ascarosepion bandense. NCBI lineage: Eukaryota > Metazoa > Mollusca > Cephalopoda > Sepiida > Sepiidae > Ascarosepion > Ascarosepion bandense. The sequence continues at coordinate 5,004,380 of JBBBDQ010001092.1, forward strand.
ACACACACACACACACACACACACACACACACACACACACACACACACACACTACCAGCCACAATTATTAGGCAAACCCATTTTTTTTTATATTTCGCTTCTTTTTATCTTTTTCCATCTACCTCTTATATTTTTTTATTTTCTCTATTTTCCGTGTGTCATTATCATTCTGAGTCAATGTGCACAGATATTTCCCTTTTTTCGTGAATAATTAATATTTTTTACAGCTGTCTTTAAATTATTTCCTTCACTTTATATCTAAACTAGCAGTTTAGCCCGGTTTCACTCGGGTAATTTAAGGAATAATAAGAATAAAAAACATGATAAATAGCAAATATTTACACAAAGTTCATCCTCGTCACTTTTATAGACATAGATAACACTGTAGAATGTCTCTATTGGATTATGGTGGGAAGGGGAGAGGCAACATATATAGATATAGATAATTTAAAGTGGGGTGAACGATTCTATATTATAATCAATACATAAACTGATACCCTGATTTTTGGAGGGATAATATACATTTTCTCCACCTAATTTTGGCTTTCTGAGAAATTTCAAGATGTAGTTAGGTTTATAACAATTTGATCTACATCTGAACACAACACCTGTCGAGCTAGACCGCAAAATGCAGACGCTAATTCGAATCTTTGAATCCAACAAATACTTACACAACGTCCCCCATCGTCACATGTATAGATATAGATTTTACGAAATATCTCTCTCCGGTTATATCAATCAATAATACGTTTTATTTAACCGATTTGGCTACATTCCTTTCATTAATCCACTATTTATTTTTCCTTTCACTTTACGCCGCAAAGAATTGATGTAGATGCTCAGCATATTTGGGAAGACATAAGGTTAATTAAGAATCTCTATGTGCGTCGTGGTGCAGTGGATATCGGCTCAGAACGAGAACTCGGGAAGCCGAGTTCGAATTCCAGTCGAATTCCTTGCATTCACTTACGCGCAAATACCCTTGGGAAAGGTATTAATCCGTCTCTTCTCTCCAGTTATGGGTTAAATAACAGGACAGATTGGGTTCTATAGTTTGGTCGGCAACCAGTCTACCGCAGAAAGCAATGGGAACCTACTGCGGTATAAGCTTCTGCCCAGTCATTCATGTCTTAAAAGAGACATGATCGCCCAAGCGTGTATCATGTATGGCACTTAACTGACTGACTGGCAGCGAACACCATGCATACGGACAGGTAACGAAGTCAGCAAATGTACAAAGACAGAAGGGGTGTAAGACAAGGATGCTTCTTTTCATCGGATCTGTTCAACTTGTACAATTATTCAGTTAACTGACATACCTGTTACACGCTTTGAGCGATCATGTCTCGATAAATATATGAGTGACTGGGCAGAAGATTATCTCGCAGTAGGTTGCCATTGCTTTCTGCGGTAGACTAATCGCAAGCCAAGTCTATAGAACCCAATCTATCCTATTATTTAACACATACCTAGAAGGAAGAGACGGATTAATATCTTACCTGAGTATATTTGTGCGTAAGTGAATGCAAGGAATTCAAGTGGAATTAGTACTGTACAGCGAGTCCATTCTGATGATCCTAGATATTATGCCATGTTTTGTAATCGGAGGCCACAATTTGAATACCATTCGGTACGCAGACGATACAGTGCTGACTGCAGACATGGAAAGAAAACCACAAGACCTACTACAGAATATCGATGAAGAGAATGACAAAAATGGACTACAAAAAAAAAAATGCAAGAAACCCGAATGCATGGTTATCACCAAAAAGAGCAGCCCAAAATGCCAAATAGCGTTTAGGAGATACTAAAATCAAGCAGGTACAAAAACTTAAATACCTGGGAAATGTTGTAACAGAAGTCGGAAAGTGCGACACAGCGATCCGAAGGCGAATTAGTATGGCAAATGACGCGTTCCAGAAACTGAATAAAGTATTAAGACACAGGAAACTTTCACTAGATACAAAGAAGAGAGTACTAGATTGCTATGTGATGTCAGTTCTTCATTATTTCAGTAAATGCTGGACAATATCCTCAAGAATGAAGAACAAACTGGAAACAGCTGAAATGTGGTTCTACAGAAGGATGGGCGGATATCGTGGACCGAACATGTGAGCAATGATGAGGTTTTGGAAAGGATGGAAACGAAAAAGAAATTAATATTGAACATCAGGAAGAGACAACTAAAGTTCCTGGGACATGCAATCAGGAAGGAAAACTTCGAGAACCTGATACTGACAGGCCAGATAGAGGGAAAATGAGAAAGAGGAAAGAAAGCAGCGGATAACATATTTGAAGAGCCTGAGTAGGTAGATGACAGAACGGGAGTTGCGTGGTGTTGCAGGAAAAAGTGTGCTCAGAGCCACAAGGAATAGGGAGACGTGGAAGGCCATGATTGCCTACGTCCTGAATGTACAAGGCACATAGAAGAAAAGGAGAAGATCTCTAGCTCAACATTTTTTGTTTTATCGATACGAAATACTTTTTTGTTTGCTTTTGCTTTCAAAGTCTTCTTCATCCCCATCCTATTTACTGAAACATTATCAAACAACAGACCTCATTAGATTTATAAATGTCCGTTTTATCTCAGTTTTTTTAGAACTTCCTTTTGATATATCGCTTTTTTTTTTCGTTTCCTATTCTCATTCATTCTCTTTCAAATTCGTCACATCCCTTTCCTCTTCTTCTGCTTGAATTTCTTTCTTTTACTTACATTTCATTCTGTGTAACTTACTTCCCGTCGACATTACACTCTTTTCAGCTTTCCAGTTTTTGAATCTCTCCGATATACCATTAATGCAAATTAATGATGGAACTCGAGTTTGTTAGGGGCATGGGGAAAAATAAATCGATTAAAAAAATTGGTCACGCCTCTCTTTGGATTATAGAAAATATCTTACCCCCGTTTTATTCCATTAAGCATAAAAACATAGCGGCACATTATACCGTTTTCCTTCATACCCTTTCATGTTTCCAGGGCCAAATGAGATAGCCAGTCAAACTTGTGTTGTTTTTCCTTTTACTTCTCGCGTCGCAGTAATTCATCAGATTTCCTTTTATTTCCGTCCAGATATAGCAGTTTAGATCACACGTTTTGTTTTATTTCTCTTTCCCTTTTATTTTTCCCAATAGGGTTAGGAGAATTGATTTATATTCAGGTGGGTGACTACCCAAGCGATGACTCAGTACGGCTTATCAAATTGCTTTTGGTGCTGTGAGCAAACGGATTATGTGTGATCGTGTAGGCGGTCGGGTCGTTTAGGCTTGATGAAGCTTAGAGTTAGTGATATACATAGAAATTTGACCCTTCGAAGAATTCAAATTATTTGTTTTGGCAGCTTGGATTAGTTAAAATACACGAGACGAATTTTTTTAAATATCTAATTTGTCTTTTATAAATTCTCAATCATATATTTCTTTTGATTTCGCAATTCAGTTCACATGTCTGGCTGAAATCAATCAATCAATCACTCATTCAATAAATAAATATGTTTATCTCACACACACATGCACGTGCGTACACACAGAAACACACACACTTCCTCTCTGTATATATACGTATATGTATGCAAATATATTTATCTCTCTCTCTCTATATATATATATATATATATGTGTGTGTGTGTATTCAGAAATATATATGTATGTATATATTCCTATATACTTATTGAGTTATTATGCTATAAATATAATATTCCAGTATCTCACTTTCTATCTATCTATCTATCTATCTATCTATCTATCTATCTATCTATCTATCTATCTATCTATCCTATTAAATAAGTATTACTTTTTCAAGCTGTTGCCTCGTTCTAACCCCAATCTCTTTCTCTTTCTCTTGCTCTCTCGCTTTCTCTCTATGGGGGCTGAGAATGCATGTCTTAAAATGACATGTTGAAAATGGCTATTTCCTTTCTAAGTTTTATCTGAATTTACTGATATATATATATATATATATATATATATATATATATATGCGTATATATATATATATATATATGTATGTGCATATATATATGTATGTGCGTATATATATATGTGTGTGCATATATATATGTATGTGCATATATATGTGTATGTATGTGCATATATATCTATATATATCTATCTAGATATATATATGTATGTGCATATATATATATGTATGTGCGTATATATATATATATATACAAAGGAGACTATTACGTGGCAAAAACCATCCAAATGCTGACTATAAAGCGACCACATACCTGTTCTTTGTAAATTAAGAATTAAACTAAAGAAACTGAAAAAGCCACAGGCATCAGGCAAATTGCAATACGACAAACAACTGAAACACCAAAGAAGATCCGAGGGATAAAATAGAAACGGAGACTGGAAATAAGACACACTAACTGAAGCTATAGTGGCATCAGCAAAAGAAAAGTAGGCAGAAGAAAAACGGGTGGATCACAAACGAGATGCAAAGTAGATAGAAAACAATGCCAAGGCATAGAACGGAATACAGAAAACTACACAAGGAAATAATGAACAACTGCAGACAAAAGAAGATTCGCTCAGTGAAATCTGAACAAAAATAAAAAATATCACAAATAAGATATATATTAAATAAATAAGAGAACTAACGGGCCAAAGGACATGCTCATCGACAGGATGGCTACAAACCAAGGGCGGAACGTTTATATTAGGGAAAGGAACAAATGCATCAGGGACGGAACAAATATACCGAAAAACTCTTCCACGGAGAAATAGAACAACAGGTAATACATAAAATGCCGAGGGGTCGGAATATTAAAAACCGAACTGGAAGTTGCATCAAAACAAATTCAACAGAAACAAAGCATTATGGCCAGATGGGACGGTAATATAGAGGATGACAGCCTTAAACGATTTCGGTTTTGACAAGATTACAGAAAAAAGAACATATGCAACATTATTGATATACCGGAAGACTTAAGCAGATCGATTTTCATAGCACTGCCTAAGAAACCAGGCGCAAATTAATGTGAACTTCACTGAACGATCAGGTTAATGAGCCACATAACAAAACTCATCATATGGATTCTTGATGAATAGAACGTGCAGCAGATTCAACCTAGACATAATACAAGAATAGTTCGGCTTCCTCAAACATGGAACGCAACAGTTGTGTCCAAAATGTTATCAGAAAAATCAATACAAATACAGAAAGGCGTATAACTGTGTTTTATAGACTACAAAAAAGCGTTCGCCAAAGACCTGCTATAGATTCTCGGCAAACTTGATATATTCATGAAAGACATTAGAAAAATCAAGAATCAATATTGGCAGCAAACCTCCTGCATACGGACAGGAAATGTATTCAACAGATATACAAAAATAGAAAAATGTGTAAGACAAGGGTCCGTCTTTTCCTCAGATTTATTCAATCTATACGGCGATGCAATTCTGAAAGACCTAGAAACCATGCCAGGATTCATCATTGGCGGTCCTAAGTTTTATAAGATTAAATATGAAGATGACACAATGCTGATTGATAGACATCAGAAAAAAAAACTACAAAACCTCCTACAGACTTTATCGATGGAAAGCGATAAGATAGACTAAACATAAACTACAAGAAAACTGGATGCATGGTCATCAGCAAAAAGAGGAGCCCAAAATATCAACTGCATGTCGGGGATACTAAAATCAACCAGGTACAGAAATGTAAATATATTGGAAGTGTTCTAACAAAAGACGGAAAGTGCCAACGCGTGCAGGGATTGCCAAAAAGACATTGCAATGACTAAGCAGAGTAAAAAAGGGACAGGAAAATTTCTTGAAAATACAGAAAAAGTATTGAGCTGTTATATGATATATGTCCTCCTGCATAGCAGCAATTGTTGAATAATCTCCTCAAAGATGAAGAAAGACTCGAAACAACAGAAATATGGTTCTACAAATGTATGCAAAAGATACCATAGGCCTAACACGAGAGCAACGATAAGATTTTCGAAAAATGGAAAGAAAAGGAAAATTATAACCTAATGTACATGATATAGAGGAAGTTAATCTACATAATGTAGAGGAATTTAAAATTCACCGGACACGTAACGAGGAAGAGGGCTTGGAGAATCTGATCCTCACATGGCGGATAAAGTGAACGACACTCAGGTGAAAGCAGTGTGTGGTATACTTGATGAGCTTGAGAAAATATATAGCAGAACAGGCTTTGAGAGAAATAACAAGACAAAACTTGTTTTGTCTATGAGAACTATAAGGTTCAGGAAGCTGCAGAGGGCCGTGATCACCAATGTCCTGTAGAGAAACAGCAGATAAAAGAAGAATGTCTACATTAAACTATATGCACTAATCAAAAACTCAGTAACCTTTTACAATAACTTTTAGGAAATGTTTTTTATTTTCCAAACATATCACAATCGTTAGTATTCAAACCAGAAAATTTTATTTATGATATTTCCTTAATAAATGCAAGCATCATTTATATTTCGAATTTTTAAATAAATATAAATTTCTGTATCTAATTAAATGGATCATTATTTTTAACCAAAAATCAGAACATTTTTAATCTTCTAAATAACACTGAAAAAAAAAATCCAAATTTTAATGGAATTAATAAAACAGATATTTAAATATATATTTTTATTATCGGCTTCTATTATAAAAATGAATATTTTTATAACCCTCCTTTTTTTAACTCAACTGTAATTATTTAGATACTTGAAGAACATATCTTTCACTCATCTTTGATTTTTTGGATATGTGAAAAATACTTAATTAATCTACCTATATCTTTAAAAAATCAATTAATGTGGTTAAACTGAAGAATGTCTGACAACACTAATCGAGTATTATGCATGTATTAATCGATTTCAGGGGCGCACGAATCGAAAACGCATTAATCGAATGCACATTATTCGAGGGATTCATGTACATGAAATTATGTTGGTATTATGAATATTCGCGCAAAAATATATATTAGTGAGCTGTATTCAGATTCAAAGAATAATTATCACTTTTGATTTCACTTTCACAATTATACTCTTGAGAAAAGTATGAATCTGTCTTTTTTTTTATTTTTATAAGCGTTTCACCCCGAGCAAGGCATGTCACTGCCACTACTGCGCAGGGGGCTACGTAGAGTGGAGAAAGGATGATTAAATATAGGAAATGTCAGAGGGTGGGTGATAGGCGAGTAAGGATACCGAGAATGAGGGTTGGGTAGATGAGAGTGTTCTGAGAATAGTTGGGAGTTAGTGTGATAGGATGTGTCTATTGACCCTACATGTAAACACCTGGAGATTGTAACTGTCGGGAAAGCAGACTTGTGGAAGGGAGTTCCACAGGCGGGAAGCGCGAGAAAAGAAACTGTTGGAGTAGAATTTATGGTTACATCTTATTTGTTTAACTGTAAAAGGGTGGGACCTAGTTGCTAATCTAGTATCTCGTGTAAATTCGTGCTTAGGCGGCACCAGTGATCTAAGCTCATCGGAGCAGAAGCCATGAAAGTACTTGTAGAAGAGGCACAGGGAAGCCACATCACGCCGGTGAGAGAGCGGCTGCAGCCGGTCTGCCAAGTCAGTATCAACCACGTTACAGATCCTCCTTTGTATTTTGTCAAGAAGCCCAAGGAGAGCAGCAGGGGTACCCGACCAGATATGGCAGCAATATTCAATACACGGGCGGATGGCAGATTTGTATATGTGCAGAATAGATTCAGGTGGGAAAAATTTCCGGGCCCTGCACAGGAGCCGACTTTCATAGCAGCAGATTTGGCAATGGATTCAACATAGTCATTCCATTTGAGGTCCGCCGAGAGTGTAAGGCCAAGGAGGCGAAGTATTTTACTCTCTGGGAGGCTAGCCTGTCCCATGCTAATGGGAGGTAGATGCGATTGTCTATGGATATTGTTTAGCATGTTAGTTCCATGGTATCGTTAGCATCTATTTGTATAAACTACATTTTTGTTGATTCAAATCTTTCTTCATCTTTGTGTACCACTGACTGACATCAAGCCTGAGTTGGAAGGGCACTCTGAATACAAAACCGTGTATGTTTCAACCGGAAATATTGTTACTATCTTTCACACGCTATCGTAATTAAGATATAATAATGAAAAATAATTGCTCGATGTTATAAATCATCTTATCTAACAGAGAATGCTGGGAAATCTCAGTATAGCGGAAGAGAAGATTGTATGCAAGATGAATATAGTTCTGTAGAAGCATACTGAAGTTTTCACGATCGCTTGTATTAACATAAGTCTTAAAAACAATTATAACAGAAATAGATAACTGAAATTTTCACCATCGCGTGTATAAACATAAGTATTAAAAAATTATAAGAGAAGGAAACAATTGAAATTTCTTTAATATATAATGTAGAAGTAAGGATTAAGAATATAGGAGACGTAGACGGTATCGGGCCACGTATTTAACAATCTGCGTTAATGAAAGGAACAAGTGTATGCAAGAGAAGTGGCAAAGCTGCTAAACACCAGAAAGAAAAAGAAGCTGTGGAGTGCTGTCATCCATAGTACATTAGAGAAAAAAAAACAGTGGGTATCTAACGTTAACAGCTTCCGGAAGGCTCTTCTTCTATGTGCTTTGTCCTTTCACTCCGTTTTTGATCATGGCCTTCCATGTATCCTTATCCCAGGTGTCACTTAGCATGTTTTCCCCTATTACACCGCGCAAACCCCGTTCTGACATCTACCCGCACTGGTTAGTCAAGTACGTTACACGCTGCATCTATCTATCTGCATGTATATCTATCTATATAGCTAGCTAGTTGGCTGACTGTATGTATATTTGCGTATCTGTCCGTCTAGCTTTATGTATATCTATCTATCTATCTATCTATCTATCTATCTATCTATCTATCTATCTATCTATCTATCTCAATGTATTCAGCATTACTTTGTCTCTGTCTGATACTGTCCTTATATATCAGTAAAATCTATTTTCGCTGTATAGTTTTGTAATTTTTAGCTAATTTACACGAAAGCTATACAACCTTTAATTATCCCGGCATCTCTTAACTTAATGAGTCTATCTTAGGTACCCACAAAATACTAATCTTTGAAGTATCTTGCGATCATCACTGGTTGGCCAATGAGTTGTACTTGTGTCAGAATCGGCAAAACATCGGAAAGAATTGTTGTTACCATTGCAACATGGTTAAAAAAAACTTCGCTTTTATATTAGGTTCCGCACTCTAATAGTGCCGCCTTAATTTGTAATCAAATCATATTTGAGATCTATAGATTAGTGCCTATTAATTTACACTCTTTACCTAAAATGTTGAGGAGGCACCAGTGATTTAAGTTCGTTGGAGCAGAAGCCATGAAAATATTTATAGAACAGACAAAGGAAGGCCACATTTCGTCGGTGGGGAAGTGGCTGTAGTAGAGCCGCCAAGTCAGTACCTATCACATGACTGATTCTTCTTTGGAACCTGTCGAGAACGCTGAGATGAACTGCAGGGGCGCCTGACCATATATGGCAGCAGTATTCCATGCACGGAGGAATGTTTGATTTGTATATATGCAGGATGGATTCAGGCGGAAAATACATCCTGGCCCGATACAGTGACCGAACATTCTTAGCAGTGGATTTAGCTATGGACTCGATGTAGTGGTTCCATTTGAGATCAGAAGAGAGGGGAAGGCCGAGGAGGCGCAGTGTCTTGCTCTCAGGGAGAATCGCTTGGTCCATGCTTATAGGTGGTAGGAGAGGTTGATTGTGATGATTGACAGACAACAGCTTGGACTTAGACGCATTGAAATTGACAAGCCACTTCTTGCACCAATTCACCACATAGTGTAGATCCCGTTCAAGGTCAGCAGCGAGATTATGTTTGTCCACCACGACGGGTTTCTTACTGCTGCGGGAGTAAATTGTGGTTTCATCTGGGTAGATGCCTACTTGGCACTTGATCTCATCTGGGAGGTCATTGATGAAAATAAGGTAGAGCGTCGGGCCCAGGATAGAGCCCTGTGGGACACTAGCATTTGTGCTGTAGGATGAAGAGGCATGCCCATTCAAAACGACCTTCATTTTGCGGTTATTTAAAAAAGATTGGATTAGATCCAGCAAGCGTCCGGTAATACCGTAACCCCGTAGCTTGCATAGAAGGCCAGAGTGCCAAACCCTGTCGAAAGCCTTGGAAATGTCCAGAGCAACAGCATGAGCCTCGCCCGACTCATTAATGGCCTGGAGTATGTAACCTATTAGTTTCATGTATACCTTCAAAATAAATTCAAATATTAGTTTTTAATTTTATGATGTTATGTCATCAGAAACAATTTTACGAGCCATTATTCTACAAAAAAATGTATATTTTAATAGAAAATAAAAGTTTAAGTTTTATTGTTAATGACAATTCTTAAACTTACCGAGAGTATTTTGAAGTTACATGCATGAATATTTTTATATAATATGAACCAGTCAGTTACGTTTCATACGTGATATACGCTTGGACGATCATCTCTCAATAATGATATGACTGACTAGACCAAAGATTTTACTGCAGCAGGTTTCCATTGTTCTTTGCGGAAGATTAGTTGTCAACCGAATCTATAGAACCCAATCCGTCCTGTTGTTTAACCCATAGCTGGAGGTAAGAGACGGATTAAAACATTTCCCAAGGGTATTTGAACTAAAGTGAATGCAACTAATTCAACTCGAATCTGCACATGGCTCTCCGATTTCTCGTTCTGAGCCGATATCCATTTGCATATCCAGTATATCAACGCACATCCTCTACGGGCCGTAGTAAAATTATAAGCATGTGAAAAAAAGTCAGGAAAGACAATCAATTAAAATGACTGATACTCATTCTAAAAATATTTCTGGCACATATTCAAACGCTGCAGATAAATAACAAGTTATACCTTTTCAAATAAAAATATAACAAAACAGGTACTTATACACACATGGATACACCTAAAATCATAAAACATTTTATTTCAACCCATTCCGAATATTTGCCATGTTTTCATTTCAGAAAGGGTTATATGAATTTCTGGCTTTTGTTGAAAATAAAATGATGACATACCATTAATTCGATAAAAAGACCAAGGAAAGTATATTAACGATTTTCGACACAGAAAAAATATTAACAGGTTTGTAAAAGTCACATTCTTTCTTGTTTAATCACGAGAAACGCCAGCTTAAGGTAAAAGCACGCTGATTCATCATTTAAACATGCACATAAATACACATACACACGTTTCATTTTTTTTCGTTATTGGATCTGATGAAGCCTACAATAGCGAAACGCGTAATCAAATCTGTTTTTAATGAAACGCTCTTCATTTGTCAAATTTGACAACTTTTTTAAAAGCATTGTCGGGATTTTGTGCCCCATATTAAACACACACACACACACACACACACACACACACACACACATATATATATATATATATATATATATAATATATAATATATATATATATATATAATATATATATATAATATATATAAATATAATAATATAATATAATATATATATATATATAAATATATATAAATATATAGTTGTATATATATATAAAAATATAGTTGTTATTGGTGTTATAATAACAATATATGAGACTGCAACTCAAATGCTTTCAGGTTTCGATGCCAATTGCAAAATCACTGCCTGATGATGGAGCATTAAGAACCGAAACCTGAAAGCTTTTGAGTTGCAGTGACCTCATTAGTGCAGAAGGGGTTTTACAAATGGAGACTAAAATATTTACATAGGAGGAGAGTGCCATGTGTGATACACGCATAGGCGATCATGTCTCGAAAAAACATGACAGACTGGGCAAAAAAATTTCCTGCAGTAGATTTTCATTACTTTCTACGGCAGACTGAATCACAACAAAGGCTATATAACCCAATTTGTGCTGTTATTTCACACATAGCTGTAGTGAGAAGAAAATACCCTTCTCAAAGTATTTCACGTATGTGAATGCAAAACGCACAAACCAAGTAATATTTGCCTAAAAAGTAGTCATTATAAGTCTTTCAAAAGAAAATAATGCCTAAAAATGGTCATAGATTATTTATCAAAATTAGACACAAATTAGTATTATGCTAAACACAATCGCATCATGACCAGGGTATAACTTGAATCTAAAATACGGTATCCCCTTTTCAGTTTTAGAACAGAAAGAAATACGAGGCAAAAAATCAAAAAACAAATACATACATGGAATATATAAAAAAAAAAAAATAACAAATACTAAATAATAAAGCAATATGCCTTTAATAAGTATAACGTACTGACTTAATTAAACAATAAAACGCATTATATATATTAATCGTATCACCCCGATGTGCAAGGGAAAATTTTGAACATACAGGATATATTGAAAAAGGGTCACAGAAAACTAGGGAGTGGCCTACATAACGAGCTTGTGTCAATGGTTAGCAAAAAAAAAAAAATACGGAGAGATAGTAGAAAAATACAAAAACAGAAAATTGTGGAGAGCTATGATCCCTACATCATAAATGGGCACAGCACATGTCGGATATGTGTTATGCAGCAGTGGATATCGGCTCCGAACGAGAAATCAGAGAGCCGAGTTCATATTCCAGTTCAATTCGTTGCATTCGTTTTTTTTTAATCATATCACCCCGAGCAAGGCGGTAACGCCACTGATGTGCAGGGGCTACATAAAAGTAAAAAGATTAAGTAGAAGAGAGTGAAGAGAAAGACGAACCAGTTAGAAAGGAGCAAGACAAGGATGGGAATAGAGATATAGTGACAGTTGCCAAGGTGGAGAGAAATGAAAGGATATACAGGGTGAAGAAAGGACTAGAGCCAAGTGGTTAAGAGATGAATATTGGCATTGCATTTAATTCCTGAAGGTTGTAGCCGTCAGGCAAGCAAGAATATGGGAGCGAGTTCCCCAGGCGAGAAGAGAGAGAATAGAAGCTGAAGAAGTAGAATTGTCGTCTGCATTTGGTTGTTTTAACTGTGAATGGGTGAGACCCAATTGCCAATCTTGCTGCAGGAGTAAACACCTGTTTCAGAGGCATCAGTGACTTAAGTGCGTTGGAGAAGCCATGAAAGTATTTATAGAACAGACAAAGGGAATCCCGTCGGTGGGGAAGTGGCTGGAGTAGAGCCGCCAAATCAGTACCTATCACATTCCTGATTCTCCTTTGGAACCTGTCAAGAACACTGAGATGAAGAGCCGGGGCGCCTGACAATATATGGCAGCAGTATTCCATGCACGGATGAATACTTGATTTGTATATATGCATTATGGATTCAGTGATAAATACATTCTGGCCCGACACAGTGACCCAACTTTATTAGCAGTGGATTTAGCTATTGACTCAATGTAATGGTTCCATTTGAGATCAGAACAGAGGGTAAGGTCGTGGAGTCGGTGTGTCATTCGTAATGATTATTTTCGATGAATCAGAAAATTATCTGCATAACGTTTGGTTGGGTTTTCTTTATACTGTGAAAACATTTGTGGTCGAGTAGTAAAGAAGTATCAGATCAATTGATGGCTTTCCATATGTTCTTAGGGGCAGCAGATTCGAGTTCTGCTGAATGAGACACATTTTCTTAACAACAGTTCTCATAAATATTCAGGCTGGCAGAGTTATATATATATATATATATATATATATATATATATATATATATATATATATATATATATACTGTTTAATTATATATACTGTTTAATACAAAATATTTATTCAAATGCGGATATCGATAAAAATGATATTCAATCAAATAAATTACATATGTCGGTTCAAATTTTTATTTTGTTAACCTCTGGAATTTTCCATAATATATATATATATATATATATATATATATATATATAAATTTTAAACAGGTCTCTTATTAGAGCACTGAAATTGCACTTGAGAAAAATGTGGCACAGAGCCTATATAAGGATCCGAGCCATATAGCTCGGGCAAAAGTTTTCGTTTACTTTTCCTCAGAAGACTCAACCCTTCGGCGGAGCCTCATCTCGTTCCTCAATTCCCAAAGACAGAGAGCCCTACAATATAAGAAATGTTTTAGTAACGTTAATTGCTGAACAGCAATATAATATTTAGCTGTTTCCCCACTTGAGACAAAATATGGTACAAAACGTTTTTAATGTGGCTGATCCAAGCCATATAGTTCAGGTAAAGATTAATTGTGTACTGTTCCACAGGAAAAGCTCTGAGTATCCTCGTCTGGGTTCCTCTCTGTCCGAAGGTAGAGCGTCCGACAATGGCAGAATTGCGTCAGTGCGACGTTAATCGCTAGGCGGCAATATTGATAGATAGATATTTAGCTGCCTTCTTTCATGAGACAATATGTGTCTCAAGGACTTTTTAATGAGGATAATCCGAGTCATATACCTCGAGCAAAAATAAATGTCTACTTTTCCCCAAAGAAGACTCCGCCCATTGGTAACTCTCAGCCCAAAGCCAGAGAGCCCAACAATGTCAGATTTGCGTTTGAGCGACGTTACTCACTAGGCGGCAATATAGTATTTAGTTGCATCCTCACTTGCGATAAATTCTGGCACAATAACTTTTTAACGGGGTTAATCCCTGTCATATACCTTGAGCAGAAATTAAATGTATACTTTTCCTCAAAGGAGTGGCCACCTTTTGGCAACTCTTCGACCCAAAGCCAGAGAGCCCGATTATATCAGAATTGCGTTTGATCAACGTTAATCACAAGGCAGCAATATAGTATATAGCTGCAAAAATTTGGCACAAGACCTTTTTAATTTGTGCAATTCGAGCCATATAGCTTTTTAAAAAATTGTAGATCTACTTTTCCCAAAATGAGATTCTATCGTTCGATGGAGCCTCGTCTAGGTTACTCTCTGCCCGAAGGCAAGAATGTCCAGCAATGTCAGAATTGCGTCCGAGGGAAGTAAACAGCTAGGCGGCAATATAATATTTAGCTGCCACCCTACTTGAGACAGATTGTGGCACAAGGCCATTTTAATATGGTTGATCCGACCCATATAACACTTTAAAAAACTGAATGCCTTCTTTTCCCCAGATCAGGCACAAAACTTGTAATGATAAAGATGAACTGAAGGCAACGATTCTGGCAGCATACACCATCTTAAACAAGGAGGCCGCCCAGAAGTAATACACGATATTTCGAAGTCGTTTGGAGGCTCTGGTTGAAGCCAAATGGAATTTTATTGAATAAATTTACTCATTCGCATTGTAAGATATGTTTGTGTAATTTTGGTAAAATTATCTATTGAAATGAGATGTCGGTATCATTATCGTATACTGTATATCGGACACAAGAGACAGACCATATATGAACAGAAAAAATTAGACATTACCCTTGAGTAATAAAGTAAAAGTATTAGACAGAAAGGAACACTGAGACGTCATATACTAGAATGAATCAATGCAAGCCATGTTAGCATTCTTAGAGGGCTTAACACAGCCATAAATACGATAGTGCAACCATTAATCTTCTTTGTTATAATAAAGATCGTTATATATATATATATATATATCCTTGCTTAGTTCATTAGAAATATAATAATGAAAGAGCTTCGGCTCAGATCATTCTCTTAACTACCATTTATTAAACTTTGCTACCAGGTAATAAACTCTTGCTGTGTGTTCACTCTTTAACAGTTACTTATTAGAATTATTTTGCAATAATTATGTCGTCGAGTAGTAAAGAATATATATATATATATATATATATATATATATATATATATATATAATCTTCTCTATTATAATAAAAACGCTGTGTATTTGTTTGTATATATATAATTTTTTTTTCTAAATAAAAACTAAAATTTTCTCAAATATTTTAACGCGTTTTTTACTACTGGTAAACACTCGTAAATAAAAGAAGACAATTGACAAGTTTTTAACTTTTCCAGCAGCTACAATAAAAGTGCAGTCCAAAATAACAAGCAAAATTGAAGTACTTATCAGTAGGCAGGTGACTTTTAAGTTTTCATTGTTTTTCACTGACTGAAGACAATAACCTTGTGTGATAAAATCTGAGACTGAATTGTATGTTCAATCGCTGCGCCGAGTTTGTCAAACTTAGATTCTACTGAAACGAACGAGAAATAAATTAGCAGTACTAAACATATCTGCATATGGAGAACAGAAGTATAACAGTCCACCGCTCTGACTATTATATAAAAGGTTTGTCTTTATTTTTTTACATTCAACTCATTATAGCCCCAATGTCTGGCATAATATTCCATATGATAATAATCACAAACTTAAAATAAAGTAAAATAAAAAAAAAACAATATTATAATCAGCTATAGTTTCGTTAATATCGACATTCCATATACTAGCATAACAATATTAAATTAACAAAATACATATTTAACAAAGTCAAGGTATATATGTCCCCGCCCACAAAACAAAACAAAACAAAACAAAAAACAAAAAACAAAAAACAAAAAAATAAAAATACTTCTCCCAAAATATTTCTTTTCTTAAACGCCAACATTGCAGTATTGGAGGGGGGAACGGAGGCATAAAAACGCCATCACATATGCAGTCTATGATATTCTCATTATCATTCTTTACAACCGCATTTCTTTTGTTTCAAGCAGATAATTTGCCCATAATTTCACGTTTTATTATTTTGAGTACGTTGTCTTGTTTACTCTATTTATATTTTAACTCTTATCCTCATTTTTGTTGTTGTTATCTAGGCGTTTCGGTCGTTGTATACTCCGGCCTATATCAAGTGTATATTGACATTGGTAACCTAACTGGAATTCTGAACTGAACCTTTTCTTTAATATACGAAGGTAGACTGTTCTTGTTTCCACTGTTCATGTCTAGAGAAATCGTCTTTTTTCTTATTTTTCGTACTCCTCACCCGTTTCAATTGAGTTCAAGGACGCCCTGCTCACTGAATATACAGCCACTATGTGACTGAATTCCCGAATCAGTGCAAACATTTGTTCCGTAAGTGTCTTGTCTTGTTTTATTAAAAGACAATAGATGATACATTCCAGAAAGATATAAGTATTCGTTTTAAACATTAGTAATTCTCTCTTTAAAAAACCCAAAAAGAAATTTTAGATATTCTGTACATTTTGTTAAATAATAAAAACGTGTTTTAATGTTATAACTTATTGCACGGAAAACATTTCGGCTGCCATATTTTACAAAGCTACTGTAACATTATGAGTAAAATTAGAAATGTGCCGTCAGTGCGACTACAGAAAGATAGTTGATTGCAACATTGAAGTAAGTTTGTCAACACGTCACATTTTCAGCAACGAAAATGCCTCCCATTTACTAGGTTCCAATTAGATTAATGTTAACCGGAATGTCTGAAAATTCACCAGAATTTATTAAGGAAACACATGGTGGTTCGATGTATCGAAGGCATTGTGTTCCATTGGCGGAAATCAAACTGATCAAAAATATGCTTTTCACACAGAAAAATGGAAAGTAAGGTCAAACTAAGATTGGGATACTGGGTTATGTACCTCCTACACAGACACCCAATACTCCATAGACGACCCATCCCTCAGCGTTACGTGACGAAGTGGAGAGTTCGGACTTTAAGTTAGAATTAGGAGTTAAATGAAATTTTCCCTCCATTCAGTCAAATAATTAGAAAGACGTGTCAGTCATCACGTATTTCTACTTAGAAATCAAAAGTAATAATGTTTTTAAACGGTTTTTAAAGAATAAATTATTGACCAGGCTTTCGTTTCTCTCTAGCACCCATATGCATAACTTGGCTATGCGTCAGCACGGACATTCTTTTATATTGTCGTGCCTTCTAATACCAATAAATAATATTTGGGCGTGGTCGAATTTCAATTGGGGTGGGATGTGATGGCTTTCCTCAAAACGCAATTTTGCTGAATTATTTTTTAAAAGTGATATTCACCTTCTAAAATGCCCGGGAGCCACGCAAGATAGATGGTTACAGCACTATTTATGCTGATAATTTGGGAATATAAGAGTTAATTTTAGGCTTTAACAAATTACAATTGTCTGCCAAGTTAAGTGCTACACGTGATACACGCTTGAGCAATTATGTATCGAAAGAGACATGATTGACTGAGTAGACAATTTTCCCGCAGCAGGTTACCATTACTTCCTGAGGTAGAATGGTTCCCAACCAAAACTATAGAACCCAATCTGTTCTTCTCTTTGACACATAGATGGAGGAGTACAGCCAGATAAAAAACTTTACCAAGATTATTTGCGAGTAATTGAATGCAATGAATTCAACTGGAATTCAAACTCGGCTCTCCAATTTCTCGTTCGGTGCCTTTATCCACTGCTTCCCCACAACGAACATCCTACATCTCACAAAAAGAGTACGAAAGCAATAAGAGTGGTTAGAATGAGGATAAGACGTGCATAAAAAAATCTGCCGTATGAAGCCTGCCGTATCCCGTTAGGATATTGATGAATTCGTCCCACTAAATCTAGAGTAATAGCAATGGTGGAACAGAGGCATACTCAATTTATATGTAAGGCTTTTACTTTTGTTCCCTCTGATACTTTGCTTTGCGTTAGATAAATTATGTATTTCTCCACGTGTGGACACATGTTTATATATGTTTATTTTTGTGTGTCACAATTTATAAAAGTCTCTTTGAGAACACGCGTTCATTCATTCCATTTTTCCATTCCGTCTTACCGTTAGATGCAATCCTAACCTTATATATATATATATATATATATATATATATATATATATATACACTACCGTCCATCATTATCAGGCTACCTTCAGTTGATGTATTCATACTATTTTTATTGTATGTATTGCCAAGTGGATAATTATAAAAAAAATAGAATGGTTCTTTTTTAATACTGCACAATAATATGTGCATCAAATGAACTGTTCCGGTGTCCAGTTTTTTGTATCTCTTCCCAATGCTAGTCTTTTCTTCTTATTGATTGGCCGAAGCAAAGGCATTCTTGTTGCCTTGTAAAATTTTGCAAAGTAACAAAAACAAAAGATATGTTCTATTTTCATTTAGAATTATCCATTTGGCAATAAATACTAAAATAGTATGAAATACATAATTAAAAAATGGTTTGCCTAATAATTAGGGCAGGCAGTATATATATATATATATATATATATATATATATATATATATATATATAAGGTGAGGATTGTTGTTCATTTTACTGGCATTAAAAAAAGCTACACAAACTTTTCACAACCTGTCAATTAACAAAATATGCTTTTAGAAAGAATATATATTTTTCGTTGTGGTGCAGTGGATATCGGCTTGGAACGATAAATCGGGGAGTCGAGTTAGAATTCCAGTTGAATTCCTTGTATTCACTTACGCGCAAATATACTTGGGAAAGGTATTATTCCGACTCTTCCCTCTAGTTATGGGTTAAATAACAGGAAATATTTTGTTCTATAGCTTTGGTCGGCAACCAGTTTATGCAGAAAATAATGGTAACCTAGTGCGCGATAATCTTCTGCCCAGTCAGTAATGTCTCTTTCGGGATATGGTCGCCCAAGCATTTAATATATTTTTTCATCAAAGTAATGGTCGGAGCGGAAAAGATGATATTGTTAACGAATGCTAAAAAGCTAAAAACTTTACCATGTCTGAATGTCTTAACTAGTCTATTTTTACGAGTAAATATTTTTTCTGTCCACGTGTCCATGCAGAGTTTGAACATAAAAACGATTTGTCCAGTTCAGACGTCTTTTTGCCTAAATTTAACCTTTGAATTGATTATAGCAAAATTAAATACAACTTTCCAAGTTGATTAAAGATTTTTTTATGCGTTATTTTGTGCTAATTTCAATAGCATATCTTTTTGTCTATTAGCATGTGGCTATATTTTTCTTTCCACGCGTACACATGGTATATTAAATATGTCAAATGTATCGGACACATCTTTATGCTGCTCTTAGGTGTGGTAGGGACACGCAGTATTGTAGTCACTTGACCGTCATATATCAACGGTTAACTATGCTGTTGTATATAAGTTTTTCACAGAAGACTGTTCCGTATATCTTTATGGTGTTGAATGTAAGATATATTTCAACATGATCGCGGTCTTTCTCAGCTGCCAAGCTGAGTTTGAATTTGGCGCCCTTCAGTAGACCAATCCTCTTACTAGTAGTAGTTCATCTACTCCTTCCACCATGACGTATTACACGTAGTAGTAAACCCCACCTCCTTAACCCAATTGAGGTCATTACTCTATTTAACTATATAGCAGCAGTGGACGTAAATTTGGATTATATTTAATCCAAATATATTTTAAGGGTATTCATCTGGCCTTTTTGTAGTATTGTATTCACTCATGCTATTTTTCTAGTTATATTTTCTTCCATAAAAGGATATTTATTAACCTTTTAATTATTTTATCATGACACCAATTCACAAAATTTAATCATTATTGTCCCATGAGATAGAATTGTATCATTATTTCAGGCAAGTATTTTTATTTAATAGTTGACATCTCTACTACTGAAGGAGCAAATTCACTTCCAGTCAAAACCCTATAAAAAAGATCTTGCAGTCAGCAAATCTCGTGGCATTGATGACTTCATGATGAAGACACATGGACAGATTACCAGTCATATACATAAAAAGATAAATAAACGAAAGCTTCAGAAAATTTTTTCCAGGAAAACTTACCACCTGAAAATAGGGATCAATGCGCTAGTCACATTTTTAGCAACCTAGAAAGAAGGGTGTCCCCTTTGGCCTAACGCCATGTTCCGCTGGAATATAAATTTTTTTACCGTCGCTATGTGACATAGATGAAGACTGCGGTATCCTTTTGGCATATTGATGAATTCGGCCCCTGTAAACCTGGCGTCCTAAGAATGGCCCTACAGAGGTATTTTCAATTTATATGTAAGACTTTTCCTTTAGTTCTTTCTGATATATGCTATGCATTATATATAATAGATATGTATATCTCTACTTGTAGGCACCTGTTTGTATTTGTGTATTATTGTGTGTGTCATCTAAACTTATTTATAAATGGAAACTTTGTCTGTGTGAGTGTATGTCAGTTACCTATAGACTCTGAAACGGCTGAACCGATTATCGTGAAAATTTACACAGTTGTACTGTAAGTGTTTGTGAGTGTTCTTAGCTAGGTTTTTTCGGTAAATATCGAAAATCGAAAAAATCGGGTCATAGCAGAAGTGGTCCGATTTTCATCAAATTTGATACACTCATAGACAAAGACATAAGAAACAATATTCAGAAGTTTCACGGTTGCAGTTCTTACAATAGTGCAGAAAATCGATAATATATATATATATATATATAAGGCAAGATATTTGTGTGTGTATTTGTTTATCTGTCTGTCTTTTATACAAATCCACAATTTTTATCCGATTCTCACCAAACTTCTCACAAATATTCTTAAGACTGATTCTGTGCTCCAGAACCATGGATTAGTTTTAAAGCTTTCATTACACTTGAGCAACGCCGGGCTATACTGCTAGTAATTTATAAAAAGTCTTTTTGAGAACAAGCTTTCATTCATTTCATTTTTTCGTTCTGCCTTCATATTAATTACCAGCAACATGGGAATAAGTATAAGATATATTCTTTCACTAAGGAAAATTAAGACATATCCCTTCACGACCATATATTTATATTAATCTTTGAATATTCACACCCTGATTGAGCACTCTAGAAGAATGGGATACTTTGAAAACAGTAGCTACTCTCGCATACACGCATCACTCATTCACTAATGAATTAGAGCACACTGGCTATTAGGCGTGTATAATGACAATATACATGTAAAAAGTATGCCTTCTACCGTGCGCCCATGGCCCAGAGGTAGAACAGCTGACTGACGACACTTCGGTCGGGTTTCAATCCTGGGTTAAAAGCAATCGGAGTCTAACCGTACTGATGAGCTGTGATACAGCGAAACAGATCTGTCTGTTGATGACTATATATATATATAATAGTTAGTTTGTTATTTCAGTGTCATATGTGATACGAGCTTGGAAGATTGTATTTCTAAAGAGGCATCGATGATTGGGCAGAAGATTTTCCAGCAGTATGTACTTTTGATAGACTAGTTTATCAAGCATGTGTTTTGAAGGGAGATAACGTCATAACTCCAAATATGACTTTGATGGAAACGACATTTGTTATTTAAGTATTAAGCTTTATTTTCGGACAATATTCTCATACTCTACAAATATTTTTTCGTTTGCAATAAATTGAATTTTATACTACCAGGCTCATCAAATGTGCCAAATTGGAAAACTTAAACTGAGGAAATTCTTGAACGTAAGATTTATTATCATGCGTGGTTAAAACAATGATCTCACCCTCTTTGTGAAAAAAAAAACAACTTCTCCTACTCAATCTCTCTGTGCGCTGCACGATCAGAATAATCTATAATTTTTTGCTGATACATATTTCCTTGATGACGGCTAGAAATTCACTATTCAGACTAAAACAAACTCATGTTCTGGTACTGCTTCTTTTTTTTTAAATCATCTCACCCCAAGCAAGGCATTCCACTGCCACTATTGCGCATGGGGCTACATAGGGGAAGGTAAAGAGAAGGAGTGGTTAGACATAGAAAATGTCAGGAGGAAGGTGACAGATGAGTAAGGATACCGAGGATGAGGGTTGTGCAGATGTGAAGAGTGTTTGATAGAATGGGAGCAGGTTAGTGTGTTAGGAGGTGTCTATTGACCTTACATTTAAACTCCTGGATATTGTAGCCGTCGGGGAAGCAATCGTGTGGAAGGGAATTCCATAGTCGGGAAGTGCAAGGAAAGATACTGTTGGAGTAGAAGTTGCGGTTGCATTTTATCGGTTTCACTGTAAAAGAGTGGGATCTAGTTGCTAATCTAGTATGCTTTATATCTAAGATCCACATTCTCGACCAATTTCGTGCCTCTAATCTAAACCTAGAAAAGAAAGGCACGGCGCACGTCTCACCCAACGCCAATTGAGTAGACAAATTTGTCAACGGGAGGCTCCATTGAGTAGTAGGCAGTCAAAAAGTGTGGAATGGTCTGTGAATGCGACCGCCATGTCCATTTACAAGAGTTGTTTGAGCCATCAAACTAGAAACGCTTCCCCCATTGTATCTGCACATTCAACTGAAAATAATGAGTGTTCATTCAGACAATGCATAAAGGCTTCTTAAATTGCAGACTCTAGTGCCTCAGTAATTAACAAATATGTAAACTTAGGTAATCAACGAAAGAAAAGGTGAAAGCCGACGCACGACCTTTATAGAATGACGTTCAGCGTAAATATCGTTCGAGCTTTAAAGAATGTGGCTCAACGTGAGCTTCGTCTTAATAGAATAGATAAAGCTATGGCCGCCACAAGGACTTCATAGAATGATATCCAGTGTGAAGTTCGTCGTAGCAGAAATGCTACAACTTCAGCTGCCGCACGAGCTTCGTCTGCACAGACACTTCTTATTCAACAAACGCTGGGACTGCACAGAATGAGGATAAACCAGTGTGCATAGAAACATTTAAAACTTAAAAAATCTGCAAAAACTTTAATCAAAAATTAAAAAATAAAATAGAATGGGGTTAAACATGGTACAATGAAGAAAATAGGTGGAAATCCATGCAGGCTGCTGCAGTGAATCTGAGAAATGACGTAAAAAAGGAAAAAGGCGTTAAAAATGTTGCCAACATTTTGGAAGGGAAAAGTATCATAAAATACTTGAAACTTACAGGGTTAGAGAGAAATAACTCATGACTTCCAGAAGAGGCTCTAGACAAGGAATGTAGTTCATAGACCCCAGTGATTGTAATAAAGGATAAGGTTCGATATTACTAGCACCTGAAGAAGGCTGGAGCGTACAGCAGCCGAAACGTCATACAAATGGCAACAAAGATGAGGGTAATAGTCTGAGTAATGTAAATACTTTAATACTCGAAAATGCCCTTACAAAATTGAAAAGTGGCCATAGAATACTAGTTTGGCTGTGAACTAAAACGAATCCGTCAAAGAAGACACGAAATTAAAAATGTCCACCCAAAAGATAAAATATAAAATTAGCCAACCCGTATACATCCTGTAAATATGATTATCGGCTGAGTCTACAACAGATGCATAAGCTCAAGAGACAGACGTTCAACGTTACGTTCATGTGAACAAAGACGACACTGTAATAAAACCTACAGAGACTGAAGGTGAGCGAGATCCTCGTTTGTGCAAAAGTTAATTCAATGTCAGCATCAAGGGAAGTTGTGCATGGGCATAGGCAGGTCAATTCAATAATATGAAGAAGAAAAAAATAAAGAGTAGAAGACCAAGATGAAGTTGAAGCAGACGAAAGAAAACGAAGAATAATTACAATAAGAAGAAGAGAAAGAAAAAGAACAAGTAAAGGAAGATGAAGAATACGAAGCGGAAGACGAAGCGGTAGACGAAGAAGACGTATGCGAAAAAGACGAAGGAAAAGAAGAACAAGAAAAAAGAAAAGGACGAAGAAGATGAGGAAGACGACGATGACGAAGAAGCCGATGAAGATAATGATGAAGACAAAGAAATAGACGAAAACGAAGAAATCAACGAAGACAAATAAGATGACAAAGACGAAGAAGTTGACGTCTGAATGAACATTTATCCTTTTCAGTTGATGTGTAGATCAAGTGTTAGAAGTATTTCTGTTTTTTGTCTCAAGCGGTAATTTTTGTGAATGTGGTTTTATCAGAAGCTGGTCGCTTCGTATGGCTTCTGAAAACAAACGGTATG
This sequence comes from Ascarosepion bandense, assembly GCA_037127315.1. NCBI lineage: Eukaryota > Metazoa > Mollusca > Cephalopoda > Sepiida > Sepiidae > Ascarosepion > Ascarosepion bandense. The sequence continues at coordinate 5,029,053 of JBBBDQ010001092.1, forward strand.
TTTCAACTTTTTTTGTAACTTCTACCTTATCACATGACATAACAGTATCACGTTTTCTACAAGTAGCCACCCCATTTCATGGATAATGCATCCATTTCTTCTGCGTCACAATGTCATCGCATCACATTACAGGCTTCCGTAACGCCTGTAACCGTTCTTGCAGTTATGCATATATGATTCCTGTTTATTGGCAAACTTGACTAAGCATGAATCCCGTTTTACAAATATAACAAAAAAACAATCGCATTTTTTTATTTACGGGTCAATGCACTTTCATAGTGGAGGTTTTCGAATGAGACCTTACCATTTTATCAGAAGCATTAAAAACCCCGAGCAACGCTGGGCTATACTCCCAATATATATATATTATTTCCCATTATTTTGAAGTGATTACTCAAAGGAATACTTTTATATAGAAAATAAAACTGGAAGATATATATATACATTACTATATCTATATATATATATATATATATATATATATATATATATATCAGACTTTAATACAGTGTTTTATAAATATTCCGTTTTTATTTTTCTGTCTCAGATTAATCAATTTTTAAGTTCAAATTTAAAGAAAAAAATTTTGAAAGTTGACAAAAAAACTGTTGTCTTTGTGATTATTACGGTTAAGAACGCTAAGGTGTGTTGTATCATATAGATTGCCAGCCAGGCCATAGAACCTAATCCAAATATTTTGTTGGAGATTTTGCCAAAGATAATATATTCTATTTTCACTTAGAATTGTCTACTTGGCATTAAATACTAAAAATAGTACAAAATACATAACTTTAAAAAAACTGGGGTTGCCTAATAATTTGGACCGGGAGTGTATGGTGAGGTTGTCTGTTGGTGTGGAAATTTTCCGGTAAGTTGTCCAACATTTTTTAATCTTTCTTATTTTAGGTCGAGAACAATTTAGCTCACCCTTGTATAAATACATTTAAGCGCTGCAATACCAATAACGAAGTCGCCAAAATAAGTTATGATCACGTGATGCACCTACTTTCAGGTATGTCTTTGCCAACCCCGATTCCGTACCCAAGACACCGCGGCGTTACTTCGAGACACTTTCAAATGCATACAAATGCAGCATCTGCTTTAATATTGATACCATTCTCCGTTGGTATTAATCGACTGGGGAAGACATTTCAAGGTTGAACTTGAAAAGAGCTTCCGGTATCTGACGACAACAGTATAAGCTATAGGCGTAAAGAGAGCTTTTCAATCGAACTTCCCATAGTGCCAAAAGAAAAGACTACTAAGGAATGTAGCTCAGATAATGTCACAACACGTAAACAGAAGTGTATAAAAAATCTGTATATATATATATATATATATATATATATATATATATATATATATATATATATATCCTGGGTAGGACATAAACTGCAACAGGTGGTGGGGTTCTAAATTTACTATTTGTAATCTTGGGAAATGTGGGGTTACCCATTAAATGCCTTTAATCCCAGGTATTACTAGTACCTGTTAGGGCCCCATCTATTGGTCAAATAGTTTGAGTGTGTGCCTCAGTATACTTGTTTGTTATTTAAATGTACTGCATGCGTGTGTGTGTGTGCGAGTTTGTGCGTCTACATGTATGGGACGGCTATGTAAATATATACTGTGAGTGTAAAATATTTGCATTATGTATGTATGTATGTATGTATATATATATATATATATATATATATATATGCATATGTGTGTGCGTGCGTGTGTGTGTGTACGAGTGTGGGGCCTTTTTAAAGCCTGTGCAAAGTCATCTTGGGCTCTCCCAAACCACCAGCTCTCGTACCAGAGACAGCAAAGTCTGACATCAAAACCAATCATGTGTATTTTTTAGTCCACCATGCATTACCCAATATATTTAAGGTCCCGTGGAGGTCAAACTCCGTGACAATATAACATGCGATCATAACAAACAACTAACACGTGACACATTGTGCACCTGTATAAGCCATGTTGTTTTGATGGAGAGAAACTGTGCTTTGTGCCGCACAAGCAAATGACCACTTTAAACAAATCTTAGTGCAGGTTGATCAATATCTGGATGGTTAGTATCTCAAAACAAGTCCATGCAGGAAAGAAATCCCATGCTTAGGTGTAAAACGAAGGGCATCATCCACAGGGGACCCTCGTTTATCATTTACGATGAGAGAGTTCTTCATATATATATATATATATATATATATATATATGTATATGTGTGTGTGTGTGTGTGTGTTAGTTATTTTATTATAATAATAATAGAATACTGCAACTCAACAGCTATAGATTTCGATGTTAAAACATCATCTTCAGACAGTAAAATGTGGTTAATTTATTTGGTAATGTATGTAGAAAAGTAAATTTAAAAATAAAATAAATACATAAGAATAAAATAAAAATCAAACTGTGGAATGTACTTCCATTAGTAACTATGGCTTTATATAAATATATATATATATATATATATATATATATATATATATATATATATACACGAATAAAGATAAATCAGAAAAATTTCTTTACTAAAGTGCTTCATTCTCTGATGACCATTTACACCGTTGAAATCCATCAGAGGTCGAAACGTGTTGGTAATAAAAAAATTTATTTCATATTTTTCAGTATTTTTTTTAATAGAGATATACTGTATTCATATCTGAGATTTTCACACGCATACACACACGGAAGATCGGCACAGACACGAACGCACGAACATATACACGTATTCTGTCATGGAAGACTTTGGTAATGTTAATTTACGCCTTATGTAATATCGATTATTTTCACTCATAATCTTCATTTAGGCATCATCTGTAGTGGGTGGTCTGCCTTAGCGTTCTTCATCAATAAGTCAACAATCACCAACTGTAGATTTAGGAAATCACTTCCGTAGAGATTTGTCCGCTAAAGTAACTTTACCATAAACAGGACATATAGTTTTTTGTTGCTTGCGAGGTATTTTTTGCATTTACGGTAATAAAATCGGTTAAAAAGCATCAAGTAACTAAAATTCAACTTTTTAATCTTAGATTCTCATACGGATCCAAAACTGAAACGAGTTAAGTTAATTTAGATTTTTTTCTCAACGTATCGTTTGAAATGAGCTCTAATCGGAAATGTAAGTATATTATATCTGTGGATAAATCTCACATGGTCTGACGTGTTTGAACATGAACGACTAAAAATCGGCATAAGCTTTCCAGAAAACCTAATATACTGTTTATTCCCATTGTCTGAGCGGATGTTCAGTATTTTGCGGTGAATACTATACATTTATACGAGTCCGAATTCTAATGGGCGCTCTTTGTTTATAACTTGGTGTTAATTTTTTTAAAATCGTATCACTCCGAGCAAGGAAGTAATGCCACTGATGTGCAGGGAACTACATAAGAGTAAAAAGATTAAGTAGTAGAGAGGGGAAAGGAAGACGAACTAGTTAGAAAGGAGCAAGAGATGAAAATGGTAGTGTTATGACATATATCCGTTAGCATATTAAGCGATTGCATATGAAATTCCAAGTTGAATGTGCAAATATTAGGATAAACTTGTTGCAAATGCTTAGGACAATTTTAATTTTTCGATTTCTGTGTTGTTTTGCTTAACTTCCGTTTTTGGTTTTGGGAAAATGTCACCTTAATATATGTTAGCGCCACAAGATAGACATGTGTCGTATATCTAAAACAACAAAGCAATAAAAAAAAACAACGTAGAAATTTAAAAAATTGAAACAAATCTGAACCTTTACTAGTTTTAAGCTAAACTTCCACATCCATCTTTCAGTATTCTCTCAAATTTTCGTGCAGACAATAAATATATCGAAAGATCGAATTCATAGCGTTGTCATTTAGAAAATTACACACGCAGACACTCACTACAAAATAAACATAGAAAACCATTAGAATTAAATCATATATAAAGTACATACGTAGTAAATGAACATGTGACATCTACCCAATCGATGAAAACTAACATAGTGTTTAAAATATTAAAGCATATCACCGCTGAGTCTCCAAAATTCGAAAGAAATTTTTAAAAAATACCGAAATATATTAAAAAAATTAAACATTTCCTTATTTGTTAATTATTTAAAAATTTTGCCGGATTTAATCAGTATTTGAAATTCTTATATATATATATATATATATATATATATATATAAATATATATAAATATATATATATATATATATATATATATATATATATTAATCATTTCACTCTTGTCGAGAGCCTGGTATATATACTGGGTCATGGTCATTAGCATATTAGCAGTAGACCTGGTGAAGCGGAAAACATACTGTTTGTCCGAGAGAAGCCTGTGCGCTGTGAGATGCTGAACCACCTCGGCGTTGATAATGGCTTCCAAAACTTTGCGAAAGTTCGGAAGAAGGCTGATAGGGCGGTAATTTTGGGGTTCTCCAGTATTCTTAAGTATCGGAACTACAGAAGACTTCCAACAGGCAGGAAAGCAGGAAGCAGATAGGCAGAAGTTGTAGACCTTAGAAAGGACAGAGGAGAGTTCAGGGGCACATTTCTTCAAGACTATGATTGGGATTCCGTCTCCCCCGCTCGCTTTACGAGGGTCAAGTATTGAGATTATATTAGAAACCATCTAGGGGGAAATGTGGATGTCATTCAGTTCAGTATCAGTTCTAGGTGGGAAGTCGGGTGTAGAAAGTCCAGACGAATCCAGTTTCGAATTGGTCGAGAATCTGCGAGCAAAGCATTCAGCCTTGTTTGCTGAGGAGGTGAGGACCTTAAATTCATTGATTAGGGGGTGGTTTGAGTTCTTACTCTTGTTAAGCACGCTTTTACAGAGCGTTTTTAAAGCTTTAATTACACCCGAGCAACGCCGGACTATACTGCTAGTGTAGAAATAATTTGGTTAGAACTAAGACAATATAACATTTTTTTAATTTCTTTTTAAATTTCTGTTAATCGCATTAAAACCTCCTGAAAAGACAGTTGTTTTAATGCCACTGACGTAAAAACCCGATCTTTGAAAGATGAATTTTGAATATTTCATTATTTCCGCTTCATTGCAAACATTTAAATAGAGAAAATTCAGCAACTTGTAAAAAAATATGTTCACTTAACCTTACTAAACATGATTTCATATTTCTTTTTTCTGTAAAATATTGTGATCGTTAGAATGCTGTGTATATTAATGAAGAATATTTATAATATTATATTTACAGATAAGCTAAAAAGCTTTCATCCCTCGAATAAACTTTACGCAAATAATGGGCTACAGCAACAAATTGCAAGAAGCACTCCACCAGATATGGCTACAGTATTTAATGCACGTCCGTGTTATAAATGTTCAAGATTGGTTCTAACTAGAAAAAATTTCTTCCTCAACACAGTAATTACTTCGCTTGGGAATTATAACTGAAAATATGTCTTTTCCTTTAAAAAAAGGAACATCAATTATAAAGATTTAGAACATTTGCATAACAATTAGTCAAGTGTAATTGAGTTGCAGAAAACTTCAACTGAGACTGCATAATTTGTGTTGGTGTCTGAAAAGTTACTGAGAGAAAATCCACACTTGCAGTCATCGTGTCACCGAAAATAACTAGAAACATATACCGCTTCAAATAATAGTATCAGTGATAATACGAGAGTGATTTAACAGGTCTTCATACATCAGATTTTAGGAAATTGGTTAGTCCCTGAAATTTTCAGCATCCCCTTATAATAATATGCGAATTGCCCCCATCCTTTGTATCACTTGAAACCATCTTTACGAGTCTAGTAAAATGGTTGAAAAAACAGAGTTCAACGAAGACTTGAGATCAACTAGGCGTTAGTATCATTAAAACCAGAACACGAAAAAATAATGAACTATTCAGATTTGTTATCATTTGATCTCTAATGGAAGGGATTCCTTATGTTTGGCATGAAAGCTTACATGTTGCGTAAATATTGCGTGAGCTTTTAAAATGTTATTATTTTAAGTGCATTTGTAGAATGTTGATTTCTGCCTTTCATTAATTGTCCTATCCCGTTCCTTTCTTTCGATATATTCTGTTTTCTTGCTTTCAATCCTTCCAACATGTTTTCGTGTCGTCATTGTTATATGGCTCCTTTGCATCTAAATAATTTGCATTTCTTTATCTTTTTCGGATGGACTGCCCTATTTTCTTTATGTATCTTTCTTACTTTCTTACCCTCACACTTTCCCGATTCATACTTCCTGTTCTTGCCTTCGTTGCACTAGTGTCGTACTTAGCAACACCATGAACCTCTGCAGAATGCGCCTTGCGGCCCCTCTAGCCGCAGAATGCGACATTCGCCCCCCCCCCCAAAATACTGAACCCACAATAAATGGTACTTTACACAAAATAAAATACTCTCGGAACGCAAATATTCTGTAATCACGAAAAAAAGGAAGAAATCGCGAAATTAGCGTTTTAAAGTTATACATTACGAACGACTTCACAACTTTTAGCTACTTTTTATGTAAGTCGAACGAAACAGATATCTATAATCTATTTATCTCTTAAGTTCATTTTTTTTAATTAAAAATGATTTGCGGCCTCTGAGAGAGAGAGAGAGAGAGAGAGAGAGAGAGAGAGGTCTTGATAGATGTCTGTTTCAACATACAAGTTTGATAATAATTTTCAAGTTAATCCTAAAAATTATTTTGGTAATATTCTTCATTACAATAAATCTGCGGAGCCAAGAAACCTTGCAGTTTCCCGGGACATTGCGGTCCCTAGAGAACTTGCAGCCATTCCGCAATTGCGGGGTCTGCGGGGGCAATAAGCACGGACCTTACCTTGCGCCATGCTTTACTGCACTAATATTTCTGTTCTATCTGCTTCGCTTTCTATTTGACATTCTGCCAGTTATTCTTCCATTCCATTTCTATCAATCGTTCCTGGTTACTGTTTAAGAAGGGAACCGATTGGAAACACCATATTCTGTAAGCGAGTTTCTACACTATGAAATATATTTTGGCTTTGAAAAATAACAATCAATCAACCCTTCGTTCCTACTGGGCACCCTTTTCTTGAATATTACTTTCTTATTTTCTTTCGTGCTGTAATTCATTCTTTACTGTCTTATGGCCATATCACGTTGAATACACCGGTTCTCACTCGATCACCGAAGTTAAGCAAGGTTGAGCCTGGTGAGTACTTAGATGGATGACCGCTTGGGAATACCAGGTGCTGTAAGCATATAGTGACGGATGTGCGTTGTGGTGCAGTGGATATCGGCTCGGAAAGAGAAATTGGTTAGCCGAGTTTGAATTCCAGTTGAATATCCTGCATTCACCCTTGGGAAAAGTATTAATTCGTCCCTTCCCAGTTATGGGTTAAATAACAGGGTAGGACTTGGGGACACTGCCCTTAAAACAAATCCTAAATGAATCTTGATACTCGAAAAGAAAATAGTATTACTACACACAAAAACTTATATAAAAACAACAATAAATTGTTGAAAGAAAAAGGTATTTCCAGCAATAAATAATGAAATTTAGTTGGCAATAAATGACTCGCCGAGATTGATATGCCATAAAACAAAAACAACCAACCAACAATCATTCTTTACATATTTTCGTTCTTTCTTTCTTTCTTTCTTTCGTTCTTTCTTTCTTTCTTTCGTTCTTTCTTAAATGTCTTATGGCCATCCTTTATGCTTCCTGTTCAGCATGATTAGAATCCTTCATTACGGTCAGCTCTATTCCTTCATAGCAGACTTTTTCTTTCTCTCCTGTTTGACTATTTTCTTCCTTCTTGTCCTTTTCCAATATCCTCTTTATTTGAATTGCTTGAATATCCGGTTTAAATTCCTTCTTTGCGCATTGCTCTAGCCTTTCATTCAGATTTCTTTTTTCACTTTCTTTCTGATTTCATTATGTTTATTTTTTTCTGCTTGATTTTCATGTAACCACTTTCTTTAAACAAACTCATTTTATAAAGTTAAGTGCCATACGTGAAACACGCTTGGGCGGCCATATCTCGAAAAAGACATTATTGACTGGACAAAAGATTATCCTTCAGTAGGTTGCCATTGCTTTCTGCGGTAGACTGGTTGCCAGCCAAGGCTCTAGAACCCAATCTGTGCTGTTATTTAACCCATAACTGGAGGGAAGAGACGGATTATTACCTTTCCCAATGCAATGGATTCAACTGTAATTCGAACTCAGCACACGATTTCTCGTGCTGCGCCGATATCCACTGCACCACAACGCACATCATTTTATTACATTTCATAAACGACTAAGCAAGTATATTTTGTTTCTTACCAACTTTGTTACCACTAAGTTTTATTTACGTTTCTCTCATTGATCCATTCTTTATTTATTCTCTTTCGGATATTATTTCCTATCTGATGTTCGAGTTTTTTTTTTCCTTCGCCCGTTTCTCGTCACTCATATCATTATATCATTTCTTTCTTTCTTTCTTTCTTTCTTTCTTTCTTTCTTTCTTTCTTCTTTGAGATATTTTCAGCGAGGTAACATTTATGCACCTTTCATCTCATTCACCTTTTTTTTATATTCACATACATTCTTGTCCCGTTAATCTCACTCTGAAATGCGTTTAATAATTTGTTGATTAAATCTAATTTTGTTTTACTCGAACAAAAATATTGCTAAACCAAAACTTGCATAACAAAATCTGTATTTATCAACAAACAAAATTATTCTATTATTTCTACCCAAAACTCAACATTATATATATATATATATATACATATATATGTGATATATATATATATATATATATACATATATATATGTGTGTGTGTGTGTGTGTGTGTGTGTGTGTGTGTGTGTGTGCACAGTTATTGATGAAAAACTTACGAAATAATTTTGAAAAATCAATGCCGATGGCTAAATCTTACGATAATAGATAAATAAAGCTAATGTCATTTGAAACTAAATATCTTAGACGTATGTAGCTAATGTGTCAGTAGATTGTTTCAATCCAAATCCGAATACTTTATTTAAGTCTTCGTTTATTTGCTAATAGAAAACACGTAAGTGGAAAAATTTGTTAAAACTTTATGAAATAAAATCAGGAAAAGAGACGTCGCTAAACGAAATCAATTAAGTAACTGTCTGTGTTAGCTTAGACAGCTGTCAATAATCACAAAGAAAAATGATTTCTTATATTCTGCTTGATTGTTCCGGACATACGTATTAATAAGACAGTCATCTCCAGATAACAGAGTATTTATTTTACCCAAATATTTTCACTTGATCTTCTTTAGAACTCTTAATTACATAATGGAAATATCAGATGAAACTATAACTAATAACTACGTATGAGTACGTGGATTATTAATATGGTTTAGTATTAAACAAATTCTAAATGAAATCAGATGCATACATCTAAGGAAAATAATTATTGACGAACTATTAAAATAAAGTAAATTGAAATATAAAAATATTTTTTATATAAAAAGATTTCTCTTTATAAAAAAAGCTTTACATTGGGTCACGATGTCGATCCAGGATGTTTTTTCTGCCTGAAACCATCCTCCATATATACAAGTCAACCATCCGACCGTGCATGGAGTACTACTGCCATTTATGGTCAGGCGCCCCTGCCGTTCTCCTCAGTGTTCTCGACAGGCTCCAAAGGAGCGTCTGTAATGTGATAGGTGATCTGGCGGCTCGACTGGAGCCACTTCCCCACCGTCGAAATGTGGCCTCTCTTTGTCTTTGTTCTAAATAAATTTATTTCTTTGGCTTCTGCTCGGACGAACTTAAGTCACTGGTGCCTACTCAACAGGTGCAACTGGATCCCACCCATTCACAGTCAGGTTAGCTAAATTCAGACGACAATGCTACTCCTGCAGCTTCTTCACTCGCACTTCCCGCCTGTGGAAGTCGCTCCCATATTCTTGCTTTCCTGATGGCTACAACCTCCAGAAATTTAAATGCAACGTCAATACTCATCTATTAACCACTGGACTCTAACTCTCTCCCCACCCCCGTATATCCTTCCCTTTCTCTCCACCTATGTATCTGTCATCGCACCTGCATTCTCGGCTTTCTATTGCTCCTTTCTAACTAGTTCGTACTCCTCATTCTCTTCTAATTAATTATTTTACAGTTATGTAGCCCCCCCCCCCGCTCATCAGGGGCATTTCCGCCTTGCTCGGGGTAAAATGATTAAAAACAAATAGATATTAGAAAGATGAGTTAAGGATAGCAGGAAGTAAATCAGAAGAAAAGAAAGAACAATAATGTTACTTATAAATAAAATGTTTCGAGAAGATTACAACTAGAAAAGTACTGATAAGAAGAATAATTCCCTCTTTTTCTTCACCTCTCTCCTGTTTGCTAGAAGAGGAGACCAAAAATGATAAGAAAGTGAAAAGGACAACCTTGGTACTAAATAGGCACATCACATCAAAATCAATAAGATTAAACGAGAAAATATAAAAGAGGAAAAAAGGAAGATGATAGGTTCAGGTTCACATCTTGAGCGTTAAGGAGGGAAAAGAAGAAAGAAGAAAAGTAAGATAAGAGAAGGGAACAAGGAGGAAAAAAGAAGTTAATATGTATTTTTTGTGGCCAAATTCCAAAATTAATCTTCGCTCTGATTAGTTAAAAGAAACACACATGTAAATTTTATGTCTTCCCGCATACAGAGCAAACCGAAGGTTTTTGTATTTAAATATAAATCATCTGTACAAGCAACATCAAACATTGCCTGATGAAGAGAATCTATATCGAAACATAGAAATTTCCTTGTCGCAATGTACAATGAATTCATAACTATATAATTATATTTAAGGAATATTTATACGGAGTTCCATGGGTACGTTATCACCATTTCGTATTTATACTTTCGCGCGTACGCGTAGTTTGTTTTGGATGCTTTCAACTGCATATTATAGTTGAGTCAGTTGGGCTCTGTCTGTGAGAAAACGATAGCATGGGGCACTTCACTCGGCCAGACATTCAGAAACGGCATGCTCTACTGCATGACATTCACGCAAGAAGCCATAAAACAAACATTTCCAAATGTGTGGGTGTCAATCTGAGGAGGCGCAGCTAATTCAGAAAGAGCTGGATGAGGCTAATCGTGATTAAGAAGGTACAGCAACTCCGAAAATATTATTCTATTTTTCTGACGAGATAAGAACTTCCGAACTTGTTGAGGAGGCCTTCAGACTCAAGATGGAGGCGTACATCAAGAGCATTGAGAAGGTGGTACTGACCTGATTCAAGATTGTGAATGCTGGAAGATCGTATGTCTAGCAACATGAAACTTAACCATGTCACATGAGTAAAGGAACACTGTCATGACTGTCAAATAATTTCTGCGATCATATCACTCATTATATCTATAAACCAAACTCCCCAGAGTGCTAACTCCTTGTTTATTATGTGAGGGCCGATGTTGAGCAAAAGACAATCAATACCCATTTTAACACAAAAGATGAACTGAAGGCAAGTATTATAACAGCACTCCCCAAATTAAACAAAGAGATAGTTTAGAAGAGTAGCCGGAGATTCCGAAGTCGATTAGAGTCCGTGGTTGAGGCCAATGATGATATTCTTGAATAAATGTCTCTTTAATGCTTAAAGATTGTTTTATGAAATATTGGTAGATATATCTTCTAAAATGAGATCCCAGTCTTATTTTCATTAGACGACAATTCATCCCAAGTACCCTGTACATAAATGTATACAGAAAAGGAAATGATGAAAACCTAAAACAAACTTGAAAATGGATGAAAAACTGTCTTGGGATAATTAATTATACGTGCAATATTTCAATCCCTTACTACCACCATTTATTACCGGGATGAATTCCTTAAATTCGCTTACGCAAAAATACACTCGAGAAAGGTATTAATCTGTCTCTTCCCTCCAGTTATAACAGGAGCGTTTGGGTTCTATAGCCTTGGCTGTCAGTCTATCGCAGAAGGTAATAGCGACTGAAAGATAATCTTCTTCCTACTCAATCATGTCTCCTTCGATACATGATAGCCCAAGCTTGTATCATGTATGGCACTTAACTGACTGACTAGCCACCAACCAAAATAATATGGAAAAGCTAGAAAAAATAATTATATACATATTATAATTCCCCGTGCCTATCATAGTTAACGAAATATATTTAAAAGAAACGTTGCTGCCCAAAGATCCACACACACACACACACACACACACACACATATATATATATATATATATATATAACTTCGCCTAAATACAAAAATACTCCATACTTGAATAAGCACCCCTATCCTGCTAAAATAAAAATAAAATATTCTATAGAAAAGATCAAATTACTAAATTCTAAAGCAAAGTTTAATATTCCGAATTAGATTAGAAGTCTACACGTAAAAACCTTACTTCAATACAAAAATATTCCCTACTGGAAAAATCAAAATTGAATGAAAAAAATGGCTCCCAAACTCGAAAAAGAATCAATTTCCTATATGCAAAATTAAGATTAAATATACTATTTCAGATTAATTATATTATACACAAAAATACTTCGTACGGAATAAACATCCCACCCCTATCACGTCCATCTAAGGAACCCCAAGGGAGACAGCCTGGCCACTAGATAAAAGAGAATACATAAAAAAATCTATCTAGTAACAACAGACACTCATTAATCAAACACTAGCTAAGCACGCCACTGTCCTAAAAATTCTTAAGGTCAACAAACAAGATGGGTTCCCTAATCACAAAAAAACCCGCACACACACGCACAACTTAGCAAGTAATCAACCTTCACACACCACTTTCTTCGAAATTCTAACCAAAAGATATACCCGACCAATAGAGACATACATTCAAACAGCTAATGCCATTAATCAACCATTTAACTTCACACACCAAGTTCTCCAAAAGTCTAACGGTCAACACGGAAGACATGTTCCCTTTATTATCAATAACCCCAACCAACCTCACAATAACAATGAACCAAATATAGATAGCGATGATTTCAATTCTTGCTCATTCCTCCTGAGGAGACGTTGGATACCCCATGTCGAAACAATCATATGACTGTAGAGGACACATATAGAAAAAACTATGTACATGTTCTAAAACATAATTTATAATAAATATTCACTGCTCTATACATTATATATCGAGCACTGTTTTAAATTAATGTTTTGGACGCTGAAAAAAATTATTTCTACGTTCTGTACTCACTCGGATATATATATATATATATATATATATATATATATATATATATATATATCAATATTGTTATTGAGTTGTGATAATGCTTACTGCCATGTTTGTTGTTTTATCAATAGTTTTTCGTAAAATGTTCAGTATCAAGATAGAGATTTAATAGTATTGATGTGAATATATTTGTAACTTAACTGAGCAGAGTCCTGCCGACTTCGGAGTTTCGAGAGACACCATTATGGTTGCTACTTCCTCGGTTTTTTCAATGTGTTGTTGTGTACCAGTTTTATTCTAATTTATATAAAATCTGGTGTAATTTTATATTTTTGTATGGAAGTGGTTATACAGATGGTTGATTGCTTTTGATTGCTTTTGTTGTATTGAATTCTTTATAGTTTGTTTTATTTTCTTGTTTTTGAGTTTTATTGTGTTAACTTCCTTTTATCATGAATGGCTGTCCGCGTAGTTGCTTTATAATGCTTTTTGTCATTTTGGTTGACATCTTGTTACTGCGGTGGGTTGACCTTATTTTTAACGTGTTAGTATATGTGACAGATTAAATCATTTTTAGCTAATAAAGAAGTGTTTGTGTCTTTGTGCGTATTTATATTTGTGGGATTTATTTTTCCCGATTGGCAGTTATATTATTTTATCCTTTTAGTTTTACATAACAGAAAAAAAAGATGATAATTTAGCAACTACCAAACAAACACAAAAATCTCACAAACATAAATATACACAAGGACAAAAACACTTGGCTATTTCTTAAAAAATGTTTTAAGCGGTCAATAGCAATGACCGTGTTTGCAAGTATAATTCGTTTAACTGGTGAGTTAACTTGTAATGTATTTTATCGAAATAGAATATTATCTGGTATGCGTTATGTCGCAGTTAATTCGAAATTGAATTTAATTTGTCTTGACTGGATAGAATAACATAACTTTTTGAAATTCTTCTCAAAGCCGTGTTTAATGCATTTAACCACGCTTCGGTTTCTGTTCTAGAAATTTATTTCACGGACGATCTAAAAAATAAGTTTAGTTACTTTTTTAGAATAATCTTAAGTGCTGTAATAGATTTAAAGCTACTCTGAAAATAAAACCATATTATAAGCCAATTTTTAGACAGAATCGTCCAGTACCCTATGCTGCTCTGAATATGGTTGAAAATAACTGCAACGTCTTCAGCAAGAAATTTTAAAAGAGCTTTTAAATTATTCTGTGTGGGCAGCGACTATTCTTACCTGGTACATTTTTGTGTCTGGTGGGGAACAAAATCATCTCTCATTTGCGTCTCGGTCCTCGAAGATAGAGTGCGGCTCAGTTGTAGCTCTGTCCGCGAGGGAAGAGATACATCTGAGAAAAAACTATATGTGTGGTGATGCCCGGTTCCGGGGAACAGTGACCTGCGGCCGCGCCACCCCATTGCACTATCCACTAGAGGGGTGAACCAGGTGCTCGTCACCGGTGCCAGCTCAATCGGCGGTTGAGGGGACTGGTTTTTTTTTTTTTACCCGTCTGTACGCCGTCGGGCTCCCCACGGTAAAAAAAAACCCTTCTGTCACATCTCGCTCCAGTGGGGGAGTAGAGTAAATATCTACTATTGTAGTTGATAATAAGGCAAATAGAAAAACCTGGATATGTGTTGATTATTCGACTGGTTTGAATGATTCTTTGGATGCACATCATTATCCATTTCAGTGCCAGAGGATCTTATAACAAAACGGCAGAATTTCTTTTTCAAAAGATTAATTTTTCTGATGCATTTTTTTAAAAAAACTGAAATTGACCTTGAATCAAAAGAGCTCCTTACTATCAAGACCCACCAGTAATTAATCATATTCAAACGCTTTAGCTTCGGTTTCAAACTGGCAGTAGTTGTTTACCAACACACAATAGATGCCATGCTGACCGGATTTACAAAATTTTCACCACAAATCGAGTACATCATTGTTGCAGGGGCAACTCAAGATGAATTTTTACAAATTTTATTTTTTGTTTTCTGTCGAATTTCAATAATATAGTTTCTTTGTTGAAGCTGAAAAGCGTTTTAATTGTTTCGAGAACAAATATAATATCTTGATTTTATTTTCGACACAAATGTTAGACGACCAAAACTAGAAAATATCACGCCAATAAAGACGTACTAGAACCGATAAATGTAACGAAATTAACTTCTTTCTTGGCTTGATTAGCTGCTTCAGCGCTTTTTATTGACTGAACTTCTTCGAATTCGTGCAACGTTCAACAATGTTTAAAAAAAAAACAATGTTACCTAAGAGTGATCTAACGCATGTCAGGCAGCCTTCAAATAGGTAAAATTCTTACTTTATTCCAATCTTTTGATAACACACTACAACCAATGCATGTTTATTGTAGTTTCTAATGCTTTCAATTATGATATTGGAGCTGACTTTTCTCTCATTTTCCCTGATGCCAGCCAAAGGGTAATAGCTCACACATCCAGATCACTGACACCTGCAGAACGTAATTATAGCCAAGTTGAAAAAGAAGCATTAACTTTTACTTTTTGTTATTAAAATTCAACAAAACATTGGACGGACGTTATATCATTCTGATCGCAAGCTTTGTTTTAATGTTTTTGCATCTAAGAAATGTAATTCTTGTATATACAGCAAAACGCCTGCAAAGATGGTCTGATGTGATGTTTGATTACAGTTCTTCTTTAAAATCTAATACAACTCGTCATACTGATGAACTATCTAAACTGATGACTACGCAAATAAAGTATCAGAATCCCAGTTATTTGAATCATCATCTCTAGAGGCAGAAGTCATTTCAGTTTTAGCATCCATTGTAAGAGAACTAGCAGTCACTTCTACAATAATCTTCGCAGCCACAGCTTCTGGTCTAGTGTTAAAATATGATATGCTTCTACCATACAAAATGGCCAGAACTATACACTTACAAAAGAATTTAACCATTCTTTCAGCGCCGATCCTCAATGTCAAAAGTCCACGGCTGTCTTCTGTTTGCGAAAAGCAGGATTGTCCCATCTTCATTACATAAAAGAGTGGTAAATAAATTCTATTATGGTCATCAAGGAATTAACTGTATGAAATCCATAGCACCCAAATATGTTTATTAACCAAACATGCAGTTAAAGGAATTGGTACGCATTTGTTCCAACTACCAACTGGCAGCACTGCCTCTAAAAAAGTACACATAATTTCTACTTGGCCTATTCCTGAATCACCCTGGTCACGCCATAACATTGATTTTGCTAGATCCATCAACGGGCAGTATTTTCTATACTCGTTGGTGCTTACAGCAAATGGTCAGACATTTTTCATATGAATCGCATTATTTGAATGAAACAATTCTTAGTTTAAGGCAAATCTTTAGTTTATTTTAGAGTCCCACAAATACTAATTTCTGATAATGGTACTGCTTTCAGTTCAGCTGCATTTTAAACTTTCTATGCACAGAATAGTGTTCAATAAATTGAGACACATCCACAATCAAATGGATATTTGGATCATTTTTTTTTAGCTCTCCTTAAAATCGAAGGGGATTGAACTGCACAAAAAATATTAAAAATATTTTTTGGAAATTACAGAGCTACAACTAATCGAAATGAACCTAATGGAAAATTGCTAGAAGAAACACTGATGAACCGCAAACTGTGTTTACACATAGATGTCAGCAAACCAACTGGAAACGATTCCCTAAAAATGACACTGTGATTAAAGATCAATTAAACCGTAAACATGGAGTAGTAAAAACCAACACAACCTATATTTTAAAAGGATTACTACAACTGCAAAGTAAAATGGATCCAAAGACGCATTATACGTCGCTCTGGAAATATTACATATAATGTAGATATGAAGTCTTCAGTCTTGATTCGACTTGTAATTCAATCTAAAACATGAAGCCTTTTTTAGACGAAATCAAAATCTATTTATCACTGCACTTCCGATTAGACATCTTTTAACTGTCTCAACAAAGTTTCCAAGTAATGCCAAAGAACAAAACCCGGACTTCACTAATGTCCCCCTCTTTTTTGTCTTCTCTCTCTCATATATATATATATATATATATATATATATATATTAGTAGGGAAGCAATTTTTCTTATATACAAGTTTTGTTAAAATGGCTGTCAAATATTGTGGTTAAACTTAATAATTTTTCTTATCTAATATATTTTTCTCTTTTGAACACAAATTATGGAGAAATTGTCCAAATCTCGTTTGTCCAATCACATTCAAATATTCTTTTAGCCATCATCAAATACGATTTTATTTCTAATTTCAGTTGAATGTTCCAATTATAAAAATCAACAATGAACAAGGCGACAATATGCTAACCGTATTTAAATAAAGAAACAATAATTCCTATAATGTCAAGATACATACATTAAAATAATCCACACACTCAGTTAAAACGAAAAATTAATTCCTTCTTGATAATGGCGATAAGAATAGCCGAAAGGATTCGAAAGTACACATTTTTTGGATTGCTGTTTTTCAGTTGTTGTTTACTGAAAAAAAAATTGCAAGCAGGTTCTTTGTTGAAAAGTGCTCGATATCTAGAGAAAGATAGAGCGTTTGTAGGTTTAATACAGAGAAGTTTATCACTTCATTGAACAGAGTCCTACCGACTTCAAAGTTTCGCGAGGGCAAGGCTATAATGTCTTCATTCGTCAGGGCAACATTTTCAATCTATTAAAACAAATCAATCACAGGTCTACATTTAAAATAGAAAACTTTAAAAACCTGTACAAAATTGGCTAGCGACGTGTAGAAGTTCAAATTAAAATATGGAAAAACCCAGGCATAAAGTGGAGTATATTGAAAACAGCCAAGCCTTAAAGCGGCAGCAAAATATGAAGACTGTGCCAGGAAGAACAGTTAGCTATTATGTTATTCCTAAACAAAAATGAATTACTGAATGAAAGAACAGAAAGTATGACTCAATGTAACCATACTATAAAATACTTCTTAGGGTCATACAACCATGGATGAAAACGTTATAATTTCTTCTAATTTTGAAAATTGAGAATGAAAAAAAAACAAACTCTGTTACGTGAGCGTTAAAAATAAATCCCCGTTACGTTATATAAATATATGGGCACACAAATGTGGATAGGTATAGGATGTGCGTTGTAGTCCAGTGGATATCGGCTCGGAACGAAAAATCGGAGAGCCGAGTTCGAATTCCAGTTGAATTCATCGCATTCACTTACGCGCAAATAACCTTGGGAAAGGTATTAATCCATCTCTTCCTTCCAGTTATGGGTTAAATAACAGGACAGATTGGGTTCTATAGCCTTGGCTGGCAACCAGTGTCCCGCAGAAAGCAATGGTAAACTACTGCGGGATAATCTTCTACCCAGTCAGTCATGTCTCTTTCGAGACACGATCGCCCAAGCGTGTTTCACGTATGACACTTAACTGACTGATATATATATATATATGTGTGTATACATGGGTTTATGGATGCTTAACTATGTGCGAATTATATCCCATCAAAATTTAATATATCTCATTTTTTCTGTGTATAATGAGACGGCTATTTATAATATGAAGTCTGCAATTTTAAAATCCGTGTATGGATCAATTTCATATCGGGGATAAATGAAAACAGTTTAGATTATGCTAGGTTTAGTTTTATCCAATACTGCTAGAAAAAATCAAGACATATCCTTAAATAGGCTGTTTAGATAGAGATTCACATATAGATCTTATGTATTGCGTTCAGACATTTCTAAACAGACAGATATAGGCAAGATAGGCAAGCTATGTCTTAGATCTTCTTCAATACGGCAGTGAATGATGGACAATATCATCGAAAATGAGGACAAAAATAGAAGCGGCCGAAATGTGGTTCTACAGAAAGATGCTACGGATATCGTGGACTGAGGATACAAGTAACGACGAGGTGTTAGAAAGAATGGCAACAAAAAGAAACTGATGCTGAGCATCAGGAAGAGACAACTGAAGTTCCTGGGACATGCAATGAGGAGAGACAGCCTGGAGAACCTGATACTGACTGGTCAGATAGAAGGAAGGGAGACAGAGGAAGGCAGCGGATAACATATTTGCAGGGCCTGATCAGGTAGATGACGGAACGGGGGTTGCCAGGAGCAACAGGAGCAAACATACTAAGAGCCACAAGGAATAGCGAGACGTGGAAAGCCACGTGATCGCCTACGTGCTGAAGGGACGGGGCACATAGAAGAAGATGTCTTAGATCAACGATTAAAATCGATTTAAACAAATGAATCTTCTTGGCCTTAAATAATGTCGAATATTTCTTCATTTGAAACGTCTTTCTAACCATTCCCATTACTCAACTCTCACATGATTTGTTGTTAGAAATAATATATTTAATAACAATGGTTGTCTTTACGCAAGGTTGAATCGTTTATCTAAGGTATTTGGAAATTTGACGTTTCAGAAAACTATATTTTGTTTCATAATGTAAAATTTATGTTGGCTCGTCAGAATTAGGTGATTAATTGGAAAGACATCCTGGATTTTTATTTATTCGTCTTGTCTTGTTTTCAGTTTAAATGCGTTTGCCATGATCATTCTCGTTTTGTAATCGTTTAGCCTCATTATATTAATTCTGGCGTAAAAGCTATAAACAATGATGAACATTTTATATTAACCAGGATGGATATCCTATTCTCGAAAAGAAATCAATATATTAGCTAAAAATTTATATTTGGTTAAGACAGTGGGATATTTTATATTAACCAAGATGGATATCCTATTTTCGAAAAGAAATCAATATTTTATCCATAAATTTACATTGGTTTTAGACAGTGGAATATTTTATATTAACCAAGACGGATATCCTATTCTCGAAAAGAAATCAATATTTTAGCCAAATATCTATATTGGTTTAAGACAGTGGGATATTTTATATTAACCAAGACGGATATCCTATTCTCGAAATGAAATCAGTATTTTAGCAAAAAATCTATTTTGTTTTAAAACAGTGGGATATTTTATATTAACCAAGACGGATATCCTATTCTCGAAAAGAATTCAATATTTTAACCAAAAATCTACATTGGATTAAGACAGTGGAATATTTTATATTAACCAAGACGGACATCCTATTCTCGAAAATAAATCAATATTTTAGCTAAAAACCTACATTTGTTTAAGACAGTGGAGTATGTTATATTAACCAAAACGGATATCCTATTCACGAAAAGAAATCAACATTTTAGACGAAGATCTATATTGGTTTAAGACAGTGGAATATTTTATATTAACCAAGACTGATATCCTATTCTCGAAAAGAAAGCAATAATTTAGCCAAAAATTTATATTGGTTTAAGACAGTGGGATATTTTATATTAGCCAAGTCGGATATCTTATTCTCGAAAAGAAATCAATATTTTAGCCAAATATCTATTGGTTTAAGACAGTGTTTTTTTTCTCTGGTCCGCATTTTCGAAATTAAAATTTTCCCGCGCCTCACCAAACATTATGTGATAAAATGTCTTCTTCATCTATGTGCCCTTTTCTTCCAAGATGTAGGTGATCAGGGATTTCCACATCACCCTATCCCTCTTGGCTCTTAGCATGCCTTCTCCTGTTACACCATGCAACCCTCGTTCCATCATCCACCTTATTAGACCCTTCAAGTATGTCATCCTTTCTTTTTCCCTGTCTCTTTTCCCCTCTATCTGGCCAGTTAGTATCAGGTTCTTCAAGCCCTCCTACCGCAATGTATGTCTCAGGACATCAGTTGTCTGATCCTGAGGCTCAATATTAATTTCCTCTTCGTTTCCATCCTCTCCAAGATCTTATCATTGCTCACATGCTCGATCCATGATTTTCACATCATTCTTCTGTGGTACCAAATTTCAATTGCTTCAAGTTTTTCCTTTATCTTTGAGGTTATTGTCCAGCAATTGACGTACTGACAACAGATGGCAATCCAGTATTGTCATTATTGTTCCTAGCGAAATTGTCCTGTTTCTTAATCCTTTACTCAAAGTCTGGAATGCTTATTTAAAAGGTATGAAACAGAGTCAAGTTTAAAGCGACAAAACCAGTGGATTCGAAGTCAGAACATTATCATTGATAATTCTCTCCTTCAAATTTTTCACCCAAGTTACTTTATTTTTAATACCTGATATAATGAAAACAACACTCAGTTAATTGCAATACGTGATACACGCTTACGCGATTATGTTTATCCCGCAGTAGATTACCATTTGCTTTCTGCCGTAGACTGGTTGAGATTCAAGTCTATAGAACCCAATCTGTTCTGTTATTTAACACATAACTGGAAGAAATAGATGGATTAATACCTTTCCCAAGGATATTTGTGCGTAAATGAATTCAACTGGAATTCGAACTCGGCTCAAGGATGTGCGCTGTGTTGCAAGGATCTGCGTTATGTGCAGTGGATATCGACTCGAAACGACAAATCGGGGAGCCGAGTTCGAGTTCAATTTGAGCTGCTCGCTTTCATTTACGTACAAATACCCTTGGGAAAGGTATTAATCTGTCTCTTCCCCCAATTCTGAGTTAAATAATAGGACAAACTGGATTCTAAAGACTTTACAGGCAACCAGCAATAGCCACCTACTTCGGGGTAATATTCTGTTCAGTCAGTCATGTCTCGAAATAGACATGATCGCCCTAATCGTGTATCACATATGGCACTTAATTGACTGATCGAATGAAAGCTTATCAATGATTAAAACAGGCAATAATTATCATAACTGAAGTAGTCAAGTAATTGAAGTGATCATCAGTCTTTTCTTTCAGGTTGTCATTATAAAATGTTAATAGTTTCATTCTTCCAGAAGGTTTTGTTTGCTCGTTTCAACAAAGAATTACAATAGTTTAAGAATTTATAAAGAAAGTACATTAGAAATAGTGTCGTCATCTGTATTGTTACTGTCACAACATTTTGTCGCTTGCACCTTCTCTAAAAGATGTTCGTCAATGTGAGTAACCTGCCTGGAATGCCGACTTTAACACATTCTCTAATCTGCAATTGTACTACAAGAAAGGATGTGCCCTGTGATGAAGTGAATATCGGAGAGCCGAGTTCGAATCCCAGTTGAAATCGTTGCATTATTTTCGCGCAAATACCTTTAAGAGAGGTATTAATCTATCGCTTCTCCATCTAGCTATGGGTTAAATAGCAGGACAGATTTACTTCGATAGTATTCATTACCAACCCATCTACCGCAGAATGTAATGGCAACCTACAGTATTAAAATCTCCCTACTCAGTCCTATCTCTTTCGAGACGTGATTGCGCATGCGTGTATCACGAGCGGCACTTCAATGACTGACTAAAATAATGAAAAATGAATAGCGACTGTAGTCACAATTTGCTTTCATGGTTAAATGCTTGCAAAAGCAGAATCAAAGACAAATCGGATCAATCTTAAAGATTTAACTAAATTGTTTTTCAATTCAGTTTCATTTGTTGATAAGGTCTTTGCTGGCGAAAAATAACTTCTGAAGAAATTCATGCTAAAGTCAATCAATCTTATCATTAAAAAAAATTCTGATAGCAAAAACCTTTCAACAACAGGGGGTAAAGAACTGCGAGAATATCACCAGGTAAGACGCTTCGGTGTGACAAGAAGTCAACTGGTCAAACAAGGATTGTTTGTTTGGAAATGGCTTTTCAATTCTTGAGAATGCTTTACAAAAAAAAACAAAACGAGACCAAAAGAAAAAATTCATACATTTAACATATGGTTTGTGGTTTCGCTATTTCTTTGTTTTTTATATTATTATTACATTTTACAATAATCTTCGTATTTTACATTATATTTTTCATATTTGATACAAATCCGTGAAATTTGCTACAATGATTTTTATATGTTTTACCTTTTTCGGATTTTCAGCCAAAAGAAATCTTATAATTCAGAGAATACTAAAAGAATAAAAGAATTGAATGTGGAAGAATGATATCTTATCGGCTAAGCTATGACGATTTTTGGCTGATTAACAAAAACAATTGGATTAGTGCTAGTTTTAGCACTTGGAGTAGAAAACACGTTCTCTATACATGCTGTCAATTTTCAGATCGTGTGAGATTTCGACAGGTGTAAAATGATCGGCTCTAAAGTTATTTGAAAGAGATTAAAAGTGTGATTAGGAAAATATTATACGGAAAAGTCAGTGTGCGTAATAGCCGAGATGTCGCATTCGTTAATATATTTTGCTTCTTAACGTCTAACCAAATCCCAAGTTAATGGGAAAAACTGGCAAAAAATTCACGACCGAACGCCATTTTATTATTATAATTTCGTATAAGTTTTTATCACACGTAATTGTAATTGGTGTGAGTTGCGTGCAGAACAGATTAGGTGTTTAGATAATTTCGTCTTTATCTTATACATGCGAAATTATTCTTCAGAGCTTTAGTGTGCTAAGATATCTCACTCCTGTAGCATATAAAATGTTACTTATATAGACTTACACTTTTCTGTTTTCAAATTAATTTTCTGCACGTGAAAATTTATAATTCCCAATTGTGTCTTGAAGGTATTTGCAACAAGTCGGAAGAGAACGTGAAGATGAACTTAAAAACTTAACAGGAATAAAATTAAAGGCAAATTCTTGTGAAGAGCAAAATAAATAACAGAAACCTATATCTCGACTATATATCTCATTCTAAGAATGATGATATACAAAAGTCAACGTTCAGTATCGTGTTTTCTAATAAGCAGGACTTCAAAGGGGCCTTTATAGAACCGAACCTACAACCTGGAATTACAGTGAAATCAATGATGGCGTCTAAACAAATTTCCAATTAATTAATTCTAACCATCTTAAGCACAGGTATTGCATAAAGTCTTAGTACCATTGGATGTGCGTTGTGCTGCAGTGGATATCGAATGAGAAACCGGTGAGCTGAGTTCGAATTCCAGTTATATTCATGGCATTCACTTATGCAAAAATAACCTTAGGAAAGGTATTAATCCGTCTCTTCTCTCCAGTTAATAGTTAAATAATAGGACAGACAGAATTCTATAGTTTTGGCTGGCAACCAGTCTACCGCAGAAAGCAATGGCAACCTACTTAATCTTCTGCCCAGTTAGTCATGTCTCTTTCGAGACGTGATCGCCCAAGCGTGTATCACGTATGACACTTAACTGATTGACTGACTGTCTTACTTAGTACCATTACAAGTATTTTTAGTTCTGACGCTATATGACATAGAGTATTGCAGTTTTTTGTGGTACGTTGTACATCTCCTCAAGTTTACATTTGCAGCTTTTATTGACAACATTCCACATGCGTATCTCTAGTTGCCCCCACAATGTCAAGACGATATGCTGTCTCTTTCCATACTCGCTGCAGCATATCAACGTCAACTGTTTGAACAACTTCAGCAATGCGTCTACAAAAAGTGACAAGGTCATGTACAGGTGTCTCGTAGGGACGATATTTGACGTAGGCCCAAAGAAAAAAGTCCAAGGGGTAAGATCAGGAGAGCGAGGTGGTCATACGACTAAGCCGTCACGGCCAAACCATATTCCAGAGAAATGTGCATTCAGAAATGTCCTAACATCATTAGACAAAATGTAAAGAAGACTTGAAGATGGATACAAAAATGTACAAAAGACTGCAATACTCTCTTTTAAGCAATAAATATTTGCAATAATACTGGGACTTTATGGATTCCCTGTAGAACGGTCAATGGATCAGTTATAACAGAATTAGAATAGAAGAAAATAAAATTGGACACAAAATGGACGGTTCTAGTTTTTGTCAACAATCATAAGAAGCTAAAAACCGAAGGCAGTAACCTAAGAATGCGAGTCCCCTACTTGAACAGCTTCGTCCGATCTAGACTCACGTATGGTTGAAATGCATAATGTCCAACTCGTACCGAAATGTCTAAACTACCAGTCGTATATAAATTATTCAACGAATCTGTGATTAGCAAGGGATTCAAGCTTCTTGGAGGTCATGTAGTGGACTGTCTTTCGGATTAATACAAAGCCACAAATAAATTTACAAAATAAAAGAAACCGCTTTATTTTAATGACTTTCCGCAACAGCAGCGATTGTAATAAATAGTACTTGTGATCATCATTTTGACTTCCGCTATTGCCTCAAACAAAATAACATAAATCAATTCTAGAAAGAGATATAAATGTTAGTGGGCATGGGAAAGCTTTTTTTCTGAGAACTTGTTTTGTTTTGTTTTTTTATAAGCGTTTTACCCTGAGCAAGGCATGTCACTGCCACTACTGCGCAGGGGGCTACATAGAGTGGAGAAAGGATGATTAAATATAGGAAATGTCACAGGGTGGGTATTAGGCGGGTAGGGATACCGAGAATGGTTAAATATAGGAAATGTCAGAGGGTGGGTGATTGGCGGGTAAGGATACCGAGAATGAGGGTTGGGTAGATGAGAGTGTTCTGAGAATAATTGGGAGTTAGTCTGATAGGAGGTGTCTATTGATCCTACATGTAAACACCTGGAGATTGTAGCTGTCGGGAAAGCAGACTTGTGGAAGGGAGTTCCACAGGCGGGAAGCGCGAGAAAAGAAGCTGTTGGAGTAGAATGTACGGTTACATCTTATCTGTTTAACTGTAAAAGGGTGGAACCTAGTTGCTAATCTAATATCTCGTGTAAATTCGTGTTTAGGCGGCACCAGTGATCTAAGTTCATCGGAGCAGAAGCCATGAAAGTACTTGTAGAAGAGGCACAGGGAAGCCACATCAGGCCGGTGAGAGAGTGGTTGCAGCCTGTCTGCCAATCAGTATCAACCACGTTACAGATCCTCCTTTGTATTTTGTCAAGAAGCCCAAGTGGAGTAGCAGGGGCACCCGACCAGATATGGCAGCAATATTCAATACACGGACGGATGGTAGATTTGTATATGTGCAGAATTGATTCAGTGAGAAAAACTTCCGGGCCCTGCACAGAGAGCCGACTTTCATAGCGGCAGGTTTGGCAATGGATTCGATATAGTCATTCCATTTGAGGTCCGCCGAAAGTGAAAGGCCAAGTAGTGTTTTACTCTCTGGGAGGCAAGCCTGTCCCATGCTAATGGGAGGTAGATGCGATTGTCTATGGTGGTTGGTTGATAACAGCTTCGTTTTAGAAGCATTGAAATTTACTAGCCATTTCCTACCCCAGGCCACTACGGATTGGAGGTCCTTGTTTGTTGTTTAAAGAGATGTTTTATATATCGCTACCGACTGACAGTATCGCTAAAATAATAATTCCCTCAATTTACGGGCCACTATATTAAAAGTGTAATTCATATCTAAAATACGATGTTTGGAACGGCTCATGATTAAACATAACAGACATTCAATGTCTGTTATATTTAACAATATATGCTTAGAAAATTATCTGCTGCTACGATAAACTATATATATATATATATATATATATATATATAGTGTATACTATATATATATATATATATAGTGTATACTATATATATATATAGTGTATACTATATATATATGTATAGTGTATACTATATATATATATATATAGTGTATACTATATATATATATATATATATAGTGTATACTATATATATATATATATATATATAGTGTATACTATATATATATATATATATATATATATATATATCACCAGTATGGATAGATATCCGATTGTTTCCAGCCGGGATCAAAACTCAACCGATATGTATGAGATTTAACATGTTAAATATATACACGGTGTATGCACACATCAACCGCCAAGAGAACTTATTTCATGACTGAAGAGTCATGCATAAAATACACAAGCGGCAATTGTTTTTAAAATGTTTCCCTCTAGGGAGCTCAATCGGATAAAGAGATGTGTTTGCATGTGTGTATTTTGTAAAGTCACGTATACCAGAAATAATGCCTTCTAAGAATATTGTTAGACTTTTTGCTTTAAAATTTAAAATTTCTCTCTTAGCCGTTTTCATTGGCACTTCCCTCTCTACATTTTCTCACATATTTTCCTCTTCACTTTTTATTTATTCTGTACTGTTTCCTTTACCACATAATTTTCCTTTTCTTGATTTCTCTTCTTATTTTCTGACTTATTCTTTCTTTCTTTCCTAAAATTTTTAATATTTTTTTTAACCTCGTACGGGAAAAATCCAAAAAGAAAGAGAAGTGTTATTCTTACAAACATTTTAAAAATAAAACATTTATCACCATTGTTAAATACCTGATGAGACATTGTTCTTTCATTGTTGAAAGAAAATGTACAATTTTGTAGTATTTTGTAGTTTGCACATGTTCGCAGGTAATAATTAATAATACATACATGCATGAATACTTTCATACAGATTCGTGCACTGACAAAATATAAAATATATAAATATTGTTCGAACAAATCATTATATATATATATATATATATATATATATGTATAAAGGATGTTTCTATAGTCAGTCACTCTACATTAATACTTTGTCCAGTAATAGTTTTTTTTTTGTTCGTATATCTTGGTATACTATTTCTTATAAGAAAATAATGTCTAAATCGCAATCGACTAAGTAATTTCTGAATTTGGCGAAATCACAGATTTTTTTCTTTCCTTTTTATTTACGTTTCTTCTTCTTTTTTTAGGATTTTCGGAATCTTTTTATCGACTTTATTTATTTTAGCTAAATGTCCTTTTTTCTTATCATTTTTATCATTCCTGTTCTATTCTATTTCGAATACTTTTTCTTTCCCGACTAACTTACTTTATTTTCCACTTTTTGGTTTCTTCGAATACAGTGTTGGTTTTGTATTTGTCATTTCATCTCATTTATGCAATATTCGCTTATCTTCATAATTCCTTTTCTTTTTATCCGATTTTCATTGAATCGCCTCTTTTCTATGCAGTATGAAGATAACTTATTCCGACAGAATATCAAATCATATATTATTGGATAAAAATGAATTTAAGCCAGTTTATCAGTTAGATCGACTCTAACTGGTCGGAAATTTAGCATATGAAAATCTGTTTTGCTTTGATCTCAAGCACTAACAGCTCTCCAAATATCCGGTTAATAAAAAGATTATTTAAATTATTTTCTTCATTTTACCATAAGCATTCATCAATTCTGTTTTATACAGTTTTCTTTCGTTTGCCTTTCATTCTTTTATTATAGACTTTTCTTTCTTTTTCATTCGCTCCATTTTCATATACTTTTCTTTCTTTTACCTTGTTCCTTTTTTCATATATTTTTCTTTTTATCTCTTTTTTTCTATGATCATGTCACTTTTGCATTTTTCTTATTAAAAAAATCTCTCGTTAATTTGTTGATTCTTCGTTGTTTCTTAAATTTCCTACAGTTTTATTTTCCTTTTGTTCATTACTCTTTTCTTATTTTTCAACTCTTATCCATTTGGGATATTCGTTACCTCTTTACCCATCTATTTTGTTAGGAAATTAAATTGACCCAATTAGATATTCCCCTTTTACTGCCATCATTCTACCTCAATTGACTTGCACATATTCATTAGATATTGTTTCAGTGTGGCTAATGATCTCCATTCCTGTTATTTGCTAATGTATTAGCTCCGATTAAGTTACCATAATTCAAACAAAAATCAAATATATAATAAGGCAATGAAAAAAATAGCCTCAGAGAAAATTTGCGTTCTGCTAAGGCCCTTCTTTATTCGCCATGCCTCCGAAAAAACAAAACGTTTTTTATTTCAAATGAATAATGTTATAATTAGGTAATTAGGTTTTATCATTTATATTATTCTTCCGATATGCCGTACTTGTTTGGAGTTTTTCTCGCAGTATAATGACGAAAATGTAATTTCATTGCTCGGTATTTTGGAAAAGAGAGTCTTTTTGGCAGCAAAGTTACAAAATGCTAACAGAAATTTATTTTTCATCAGTAATAGCTTTAATGTACTGAATAAAACAAAAACGATTCGGAAGAAATAATGTATAATTATACATGGCAGTGGATTTATAAAGGGGATTCTCATAAAATAATTCTATTAAAAGCTTTAATGTGTAAGATGTAACTCTGGGACAATATGCTGACATGGGTGCAATGAAATGGTGCTGTATTGGAAAGTAATCACCGGTCATGAACTAATATCAGAATAACACTAGGGAATAGTAAAATAATACAGGAAATCATTTATAAAATTGGTTTGAATATCAAATCGTGGAAAACCTGCCGCACCATATATATATATATATATATATTGGATAAAGAAATAGGGTTGTTCCAAAGAGAGAAATTGGTATAGAATAAAAAGTGTGAGAAGTCGTGAACGTTTTCTTTAAAGTGTATATTTATTGTTTTTGTAATTATACATGTTATGATACATTAAGTGTCCATAATGGTATTGGTGACGCTACACGTGTTTCGAGTCTGCAATCTACAATTGACTCTCTTCAGGCGAATAAATTTGTGGCTTTTCGTGTGAGTTCCTTTTATTATTTATCAGGATCTTGTTGTTTTGTAAATAAGTGAGTAGAAAAAATAGGAAAATAAATAAAATCACTAAAACAAAATAAAATAAGATAAAATAAGATAGGATAAGATAAAATAAAATAAATCAAATGTTGGCATGTTGAATGGTCTGTTTTTTCTACATCAGCATGTGTCTAAATGGATAAACAGATAAATAAATAAACAGATGAATGAATCAAGTGCTTTAGTTCCTTTTCTGCTACATACAGTATCACATACGATTAGTTTAAGACCTACTATGGTGATAGGGTGTAATCAACTTCTATTGCTCCCTCAGATTAGGTCAATTGCAGTGGTGTGCATTATTATGAATCCTTTCTTGGCCGTATGATGGAATTTGTTTAGCCTTGAAAATATTGCTTCATCCGTGATTGCATCACCTTTTTATCACGTCTAGACACTATTGATTTAACATTGGATTAGTTGTCATAACATTATTTTCTACGAGAAACGCATTAAAATGTTGTAACACTGCACGAACACACCAGCAAGCCTTACAAGAGAGATCGCGGATATTGTTGCTGTCAACTTTCAACTGTCAGACGTACTATCAAGTCGAAGAAACAAACTGGATCTATCAGTCCAAAACGTAAGAGAAAATGCGGTCGGAAGAGAAAAACAACGCCAAGAGACGACGTATACGTGATCAGGGAAAGTGTGAGATATCCCAGGAAGCCATTGTTCGTTTTGTTTAAATCAATTTGCACAATGTGTACGGTGTGCTTCACTATCCGTGTGTTTCTGGGGTAGACAAAGCTTCTGTCTTGTTTCGAAGGTAACCGATCTAGGAGAAGAAAAAATTTTTAAGACTCTAGCTGTTTTGCAGTTTTTCATTTTTTTGTTTTATTTACTAGAAAAAAAACGAGAAGAAGGTGAATAACCTTTAACTTTTATTATGGTTATGTCAGATATCTTGATTCGGCTTGTCTTTTGATTGCTTCGCTATGTTAAGGAGAGGTTTTTTAATGCTCTGTAAGTAGCACCATACTTAATCTTTCTATTTTTATAGCATGTTCTAATATGCTATCTAATTAATCAGTTTAAAGACATCACTCATACCCAGATGCATGTTGCATATTTGCTGCATAATTATTTTTAAAAAAAATTAATTTGTTTATTAGTCTTGTATTCATCAATACTGCTACATTTTTGTATGTTGTGTATTACGCTGACAATGACAATGAGGTAAACGGATATATAAAAATATAATCTTATATTTTATTCTTTGTCGGTGACGCTTGTGCAGGGTGAGCGTTTATAAAAACAACGTTACGTGAGCGTTCTTAAATAGAAAAACGGTAAAAGGTAAAATCAGTTATTAAAAGTTGCCTGAAGACACCATTTATGGTAGAAACCTAGGTCGCGTAATAACTCGTTTACAGATAGAAAATAATCAAAATGTCTACAATATAATTGTATTGAACACTTTTTAATACAAATGTGCACTGGTCTAACCCTGTTGCGACCAAAAAAATAACTATTAATCAATATATATATATATATATATATATAAAAAAGAAAAATTAAGGCAGACACATCATTTCATGCTGAATCGGATATATGGGTCTATTTCAGGCGAACTATAGTCAGCTTCCGTCTTTATTTTATAAAAGATTTTACACGAATGGATTCTTCTATACCCACACTGCATGCTGATATATATATATATAAACATGTTACGGAAATTAACGAAACTTGGTTATAAGCAACCGACCATTTGTAATGAATTCTTTTGAACATTATTTTTACCGATACTCGTATTTAAGTAGATATTCTGTTTTTAATTAAGCAGTATTTTTATATTTATATCTACCGGTCTGATTATTTACGATAAATTTTTATTACGAAAATGTGTGCTACCCAGCAGGATTCGAACCTGCGACCACTATTACATAGGGGAAGCATACCATTTGATCTGGTACCGTCTTGACCACTCGACCATGGATAGCCTCTTGATCAGACGTGGTTTTCATCATGCTTATATAACACAATTTTCGATTTACCGTAAAC
Source organism: Ascarosepion bandense (assembly GCA_037127315.1). Lineage (NCBI taxonomy): Eukaryota > Metazoa > Mollusca > Cephalopoda > Sepiida > Sepiidae > Ascarosepion > Ascarosepion bandense. Next base: position 5,060,611 of record JBBBDQ010001092.1, read on the forward strand.
AACCATATCTGCCAATAATATATATATACATACACATATATACATGACTATAGTATATATATATATATATATATATATATAGCCATCCGCAGACAGATCTGTTTCGCTAATCAGTACGGCTTAGACTCCGGTCGCTTCCTAAATATATATATATATATATATATATATATATATATATATATATATAAGCATGGCTCATTCAGTAATGAATTAGAGCACTCTGGCTATTGGGCGTGTGTATAACGATAATATGTACGCTAAAAAGCCTTCTTCTATCGAGCGCTCATAGCTCAGATGTAGAATCGCCGTCTGACGCCAATTTGGTTAGGTTTCAATCCTGGGTTAAAGGCAATCAGAGTCTAACCGTACCGATGAGCTGTGATACAGCGAAACGGATCTGTCTGCGGATGACTATTTACGCTCTCACAACCTGATTGAGCACTCTGGAAGAATAGTAGACTTTGAAAACAATAGCTACTCAAGGCTTGTACGCATCATTCATTTCGTAATGAATTAGAGTACTCTGGCTATTGAGCGTGTATAACGATAATATGCACGCTAAAAAAGTCTGCTTTCTTCTATTGAGCGCCCATAGCCCAGAGGTAGAATCGCCGACTGACGTCAATTCGGTCGGTTTTCAATCCTGGGTTAAAAGCAATCGGACTCTAACCGTACTGATGAGCTGTCTGCTGATGACTATATATATATATATGTATGTATATATATATTATTGGCTCTCTCTCCTCAAACTTTTCGATATATAAACTCTATTTCTTTTGAACTGATCCGCCATGAATTGATTATGTAAGTGAAGTATATAGCACCAGTCACTTTTTCCCAGGGGACTGTTAACAGCAAAACAATACGCAATGAACAATAATGTCTCTAAACAACTCTCCTCAGGTTTTTCTTTATTTCGATTTGTTTTGATGACTTATTAGATTTATTTACTTATGTATCACTGATCTGTCCATTGAACACGTCATTCATAACTTATATTTTTGCGCCTCGTTGCTGAATATTTCATGTCTGTAGTAGTATAACTCGATTTTAATTTGATTCCAAACATATTTATTTTAGATATGACATGCACTTTTTAAACTCTGGAAAAGACAAAAGACTGCAATTACTGCCGAAAACGTTTCTGAAACTTCCATAAGTCTGTTGACATATATTGTGACAGGTGATTTTTAAACATTCTCCCTAAGCAAGGTAATAAAGCCACTAGAACAGAAGCGGTTATTGAGTATTAGAGAATAGGAAAAAAAGCTACTATTAAAGAGAATGGACACTGAAAGAATGAGAATTGATAAGAAAGAGAATAACAATTGATAATGCATTTACATTTTTGAAGATCAACGTTGACTAGGAAGAATGAAGCCGAAAGAGTTACAGAAGCAAGCAATACGATGGCAGTAAAATGCTAGTATAGAACTTACGGTTAGATCTAGCAATTTTTTTTTACTGTGAATTGATGATATAGTCAGTCTAAATCTGTGCTTAAGATCATAAAGTACCATAGAGGAAAATTCACCAGAAAAAAATCGATATAAATGACTGCATTATTCATAATTTGTCAAGAAAGTAGAGAGTATAATGCTATTTTGTACCATGCGACTCTTGATATAATTAAAACGTTGATTTTTCCCAGGCAGTTTGTAGTTTATTTTTCTGAAGACTATTTGCTGAAAGCGAAAAGTTAATTTATGTGAGTAAAGTTTTCACAGTTTATTAGAATTTTAATCTCGTAGAGTTCATTTTACTTTAAGAAAAAATGGAAAGATAGTGATATTATGGAAAGAAATGCAAAGCAAATTACCCTGCAATCATTTATTAATTAAAAAATATTAATACTGTATTTGTATTTACATACAGGGCAGAGCATGTACGATATTAAAATACTCTTTCCCGAAATATTTCTTAACAGAGAAAAGACTACGTTATATAGGGTCTTATTCCATTCAATCGAACTCTTGTTCCAATTTTATTATAGGTGTTATTATAGAAACGACGTTTCAGACAAATCTTCAGTTGCCTGTTATTTTGGCTGGTATGAGATATCTTTTATATGTTGATTTACCAATGTAAAAATTTGGCCATTACATATATTCCAACACTTATTCTTATGTCACAATGCTACTCACTGCCCTAAAATATAATGAGTGATGTAACACGCGAAAGGCCTTATATTCTTTTTTTGCATCTTAAAAAACGAAAACCACGTGGACTCAAATTTCTTGACAATTATCTGTTCATTTTTTTCATGTTTATTTTCTTTTAGTTTTTACTCGTAGGACTTGGCAAGTGAAAGAGAGAACGACGACCGACGACTGTTCTAGCAGCAGGTTATTAAACTGCTCGCTTCCGAGGAACATCTTAATTCCGTCCGCAACTGACCGACTTACGGGTCAATTAGTATCTTTTCACTCCTCACTGTTTACCGGCCCCAACGAATCTCCCCAGAAGACTATGTCCGTTCTTCTCTCTCGTCTTCTTTTATTTCACGCCTTTTTGTGCGAAAAAACACTTCTGCTTCCGTCCGTCCTGTGACGGTGCTAGAATTGCCAGGGCTTTCTAAAAATGACGAGATTTCACCCAAACCTTCCCGAATCATAAAAGCTGTATTTATTTATTTAGGGGATCATATTCCTAGATTGATTATAGATAGCAATGGTCGATTGCATTCACCCGTGCACACCTGCCATGCACACCTGGCGTGCTCCTGCTAACAATTCTGACTTTTCTAACTGTTTGAAAGATTTTGTTTAGAATACTGTCTGTTTTTTTTTTGGCGACTGGGTGACCAGTGATTTCATATCTCTGGAGTTACTAAATTTCATTTTTTTTCCCAAAGAGCCCAATATAAATCTGCTCTGAAATTTATTACATGATAACCATGATATAACATTTTTCTTATATTTATTTTTTACAGCTACAAGTTTTTGCTACATATTCTCACGACTAGTTCATTATTTTTTTTAATATGTTATATATTAAATGTGTTGTCTGTTGCGTTGTTCTGACCCTTTAATGCCGTTTTTAGTTCGAATACTTTCGATAGTTGAACAAAAGATTCAAGCCATGAGAAAGAGATTATAAATCAAAACAGACTGACAATTATTTCTCTCAAATATTCAAAGAAAATTGTTCAGAAACTCTAGAAATGGTATTTTCAGTAGATTCGAAACTCTTCTCAATGATTGACGCAGGTTTTATTTACCTAATGTTCAAATGTTGAATGACTTATTACTCTCAATATCACTGATGAATTTTGAAACTTTTTGTCACTACTCTAACGATGGCCAGTTAAGACTGCGGAATTTTATACATGTGAACCTACAAATGCAACTGACAACAATAAGAGGCTTTTATACATGCTACCAACTATTTAACTGGTAATCTAATGAGTGAATGAACAATACGAATCCTGTAAGACAAAAGAGTGTGAGGCTTGAAAATCAGCATTTAATAACCATGAATTAAACCGGATACATATATCCGATTTCTTTCTTGCAAAACAAACATTTCTCTTTTTTTTTTAATCATTTCCCCACAAGCAAGGTATTCCTCTGCCACTATTGCGCAGGAGGTTACATAGGGGAAAGTGATGAGAAAGAGTGGTTAGATAAAAGAAATGTCAAAAGGAGGGTGATAGACGGGTAATTATAACAAGGGTGAGTGTTGGGTAGATGGGAAGAGTGTTTGAGAGAATGGATGCGAGTTAGTGTGTTAGAAGGTGTCTACTGACCTTGCATTTAAACTCTTGGAGATTGTAGCTGTCGGGGAATCAAGTATGTAAAAGAAATTTCACAGGCGTGAAGTGCGAGAAAAGAAGCTGTTGGAGTAGAAATTGTGGTTACATTAGATCGGTTTCACTATAAAAGGGTGGGGTCTAGTTGCTAATTTAGTATCTCGTGCAAATTCGTACCTAGGGGGCACCAGTGATCTAAGTTAATTGGAGCAGAAGCCGTGAAAGTATTTATAGAAGAGGCACATGGAAGCCACGTCACACTGGTGAGAAAGTGACTGCAGCGTTGTATTTTGTGAAGAACCCCGAGGAGAATAGCAGGGAAACCCAACCAGACGTGGCAGCATTATTCAATACACGTGCGGATGGTAGATTTATATATTTGCAGAATAGATTCAGACGGGAAAAACTTCCGGGTCCTGCACAGAGAACCGACTTTCATAGCAGTGGATTTAGCAATGGATTCGTTATAGTCATGCCACTTGAGCTCCGTTGAGAGTGTGAGACCAAGGAGGCGTAGTGTTTTACTCTCTGGGAGGCAAGCCTGTTCCATGCTAATGGGAGTTAGGAGCGATTGTCTATGATGGTTAATTGATAGCAGCTTCGTTTTGGAAGCATTAAAATTTACGAGCCATATCTTACCCCAATCCACTACGGATTGGAGGTCCTTCTCAAGCTCGGTTCGCATGGTCGCCCACACCAAATTTTTGATCGAGACGAGAGTAAACTGTGGTGTCATCGGCGTACATGTCTACTTGGGATCTTATGGTATCGGGGAGATCATTAATGTAGATAAGAAAAAGCGTAGGTCCTATGATAGAGCCTTGAGGGACACTCGTGTTCGTTTTGGTAGTTTTGGAAGGCATGTCCGTTTAATACCACCTTCAATGTGTGGTTAGAGAGGAATGATTGGATTAGGTCAAACAAATGTCCAATTATACCATAGTTCCGCAGTTTGCGTAGAAAGGCCAGCATACCAGAATCTGTCGAACGCTTTGGAGATATCCAAGGCAAATGTTCGAGATTCACCACATTCTTGTCGAGAAGCTGGTATATATACTCGGTGATGGTCGGTAGCATATCAGCAGTAGACCTGGTGAAACGGAAACCATACTGTTTGTCCGAGAAGAGCATGTGGGCCGAAAGATGCTGAACCACCTCGTCGTTGAAAATGGCTTCGAACACTTTGCCAACGATCGGAAGAAGGCTGATAGGGCGGTAATCCTTTGGGATATCAGTGACTGAATTTTTGAAATAGATGTTGATTAGTAACATATTTCACCAGAGCTCATATTAGAATTTTTTGTTATTATCATTTTTCTCTTGTTCCTTGTATTATTGCTTCCCATGTTGTATTCATATCTATGCTTGGCCAGCTTAGGATACTTTTGTAGTCTAAAATATGCGCCGTATTCATTTGTAGTCATATTTTTGCGAATTATTTGCAGGTACACACACACATAAACACGGACAGAGAAAGCAATTTCAACTTCATTTAATTAATTTTCAGTATTTCTTTATATATTAAATGTAATATCTTTTTACTTTTATCCAAATAGGAATAGTCTTATCAACAGTACGTAGAACGTGATGAAGACACGTGGGCGTCTTTGTCTAAAAATCTAATCTTTTATTTATGTCAGTTTCTAGCTGTAAGCTAAGATTGACTTTTGGAGGTCTTTGCTTGGTTGTGACTGTATACTTGTGAAAAATAAAGTTTACTTCAAATAAATAATGACATTTCTATCTCCACTCATGTTCTAGAGGATATTCTTTACTTTTTTCTTTCATTTTAAATCATAAGATTCCGAAAAGAAATCGATATTTTACTTTTAATATTCTGCTTTAATCTCACCATATGCGTTCCAGACATTTATATTTTTAATCTGCCTTAGTATTTCCCCATTATGATTCTCATTTTTTCCATGTTTCATTAGGTACAACTACATAATGGGATAAATTCCGCGGGACTTTTCTTACTGAAGACTGCTATCTTTAAATCAAAGGACAATCTTTAAACAGGAAGTGGAGATTATGAATATAAGAAGTATCCTCAAAATATCCACTTCCTGTTTTATTCATAATAAGAAGCTCATTTATGATAAATATTTTCAAATATTTATTAACCTTCAGTGGCTCTCAAACATTTTATTGGATAAATATCAGCATTAAAATGAAAACAAAGAATCTCAGTCTCGATCACCAGAAGTAATTGTCCTGGAATTTTACGTGGGATTTGTCATTTAAGAATAATAAGTCACTGTTTTAACGCGGATCGACAAGGAGTAAACATAGTCGATATCTTTCTCAAGTAATTAGAGATACTGTGCTGCTGGGATCAAGAGGCACTTATGATAATGGACTCGACTTGAGTAAGCATATACTCCTACCATAGTGAGAAAAGTGAGAGTACCGTAACTGATCCGTAAGTTACGGAACGATACCGAAGTTCACAGAGAATGCCGCGTCAGTAGCCAGAGTAGTTCTGAGCTCCACTCAGCCAAAATAGTATTACACAGAACCCATCAGTTCGACCTGGACATACTCATTCCAGCAGGGTTTCATCTCAAAGTCTTGTATATATATATATTTTTTTTTTTTCTCACTAATTGTATTCCTGGATTACTAACCTGCGTTCAAGTTTGTATCTTTACGTTTGATATAACTTATTTTTCTATCTCAATTATCTGGTTTGTAGATCATTATTATGAGCGGTTCCTCACGCTGAATCCACAACAAATGTATATATATATATATATATATATATATATATATATATATAAACATTCATTGCCTGTTATATATATATATATATATATATATATATATATATATAACAGGCAATGAATGTTTATTATGTTTAATCAGGGCCCGTTTTAAACATCGTGTTTTGGCTTTAATTTCTTGTTGAAATAAAGACAAATTGTCCAACATTTGGTAATATTATTACGCTGGTTTTCAGCTTTTGGCGTAGATAACCCATCTTCAGAGTCGTTGCAGGGATGTTTGCATAAAGTATTACTATATTATATAATCTGTCCAATATTACATCCTTGGCTAGATTAGACAGATTGTAGGCGATGACTCAATAATACTCACACATACACAAAGTAAAAAGAATCTTCATATATTGGAGGTCATCAAAGCAACCCACACTCAATAAAATCACATTTCAATTCAAAATAAATTACATTGCATTTAGACATCTGGTTTTGTTGTTAACATTTCGGTCTCTCGCGTGGTGTGACGTCATAGAACTGCATTACTAAATTACGACCTGCGTCTACTATTTGGTGACTGTTATTATCGCATACCATTTTTATGTCAACACAAGATAATATCATCTTTGATGGTGGATGTCTTTATGTTAACGTCTCTGTAAACTCTTTAAAGATTGTTCATATAAGCCGAGAGCTTAGAAACAGCATTATAGATAATATTCAAATGTAGAACAATTATTGTGTTTATTTCTACTAGAAATTAATTCCAAAATAATGCTTAGAACGGCTCATGATTAAGCATAATAAACATTAATTGTATATTATAGTTAACAATATGTTTAGATAATTATATGTTGCCTCAATACACTGTATATATATATATATATATATATATATATATATATATATATATAGAGAGAGAGAGAGAGAGAAAGAGAGAGAGAGTGGGGTAAAAGGACGAAGAACAGAATTGCAACGTTCAAAACATTAATTTAAAACAGTGTTCACAATAAAAATAAAGCAATAAATATTTATTATTCACTGTTACATTAATACGTGTAAGTAACCACTGCAAAATTTTACATTTTGTTTCTACATTGGAAGAACAGTGTCTCTTCAGGTAGTTAACGATGATTGTAATAAACGCTTTTATTTATAAATTTCATTCTTAAAAACATTATTTCACATTCCGGATTTAGAATATTTCCGTAGAAGGTAAAACGATTTGAAAAAAAAATAAAATAAAAAGCGAATAAAGGGAATGAAAATATGAAATCTTTCATTTCTTTTCTCCTATATATATATATATATATATATATATATATATATACATATATATATTCTAAACATATACTGTTAAATATAAGAGACAATGAATGTCTATTATCATGAGCCGTTCTATACGTCATTTTTAGCTTTAATTTCAGTTGAAAATAAAGACAAAAATTCTCCAGCATTTGGATAATTATTTTTTGATTTGCTACCCAGCTTTCGGCTCACATATGTGTATATGGGCATAGAGTGATTAGAGAGTTTAGAATCAGAGAAGAATAAGTGTCTGACGCAGGATTTTTCGAAGACGTAATTGTATTTGTATCTGTGACTTTACAAAGTGACTTTACTAAAGTTGAATATATAAAACTAAACGAGTATTGTTGAACTTAATAAGGTTAAAAAGAGATCTGACAATGTGATTTTGTTAATCCCAGCAAGGGTACAAAAGAAATTAACACTTATTAAAATTATAGTGTGAAATACAAAAATACGTCATCACTTTAAATGAGTTCAAACAAGGAGTGAACTCATGTCAGTAGCTAAAGTCAAACTATGTTATTGCTAAAGATTACTTTACTTTGATTTCTTCACGAGACATTTATTTGCTGAATTTTATTAAATAAATTCCTTTTCAGACAAATGTTAGACATCTCTTTAACAGAGAAATAAATAATTATTTTTTTATATAACACATCTAATAAAAACAACATTAATATACAACTTAAAATTTCAGATTCTATTTGAAAACATTTAAAATTTTTTATGAATTCAAAACATGAATTGAACTCAGAATAGGAATATCCATCCAGATCCTTTCATTAAGCATGGCACTAAAACAGAAACAGGCAAAAGTATTTGGCTTTCATTTCTATATCTGACATTTTTATATCTGACATTTTTACATCGGAAATATTTTATATAATTGAAATAAAATAAAAACAAGATTGATTTATTTATGATCAGCTTAGAATGGTTTGATCAAAGATTGAACACATGACATTAGTTAAAATCTTCTTAGAACATTTTGTTAAAAATCGATCGATTTTGAGTGCATATCGAGCCTTTTATCTTAAAGATATAGGCAAATATCTCATAAGATTGTGCTAAACCTCACTCTACACGAAGTGTCTTTAGTGTTTTATTGTTTGAATTTCTCTATTAAATAAACAAAGAACTGAGATTGAACACGCACATGAAGTATGAAATGCGAAAATAAAAAATCGCATCGGTTTAAAAGAATTCGCCCAAGAATTGAACACACGACAGTAGCTAAAATTATTTCAACTGATCTTGTTACTATATTCTGAGTGCCTCTTGAGTCTTTTATTTTGGGAATTTCAATAAGAAATAAAAGATGAAAATGTATTCCTGTCTATAACTTTAGCATATTCTATGTTCGATTTTAACCGGGATTGAATGCACACCACTCTCACTATTGGGAAATACAAAATTATTTTATCAGAATAAATAGGTTCAAATTAAGAATTGAACTCATGACATTAACCAAAGTCCTGTCGGACCGTTTTGTAAATCGTCGTTTTAAAAATGCAGGTGAAACACAGAATATAAAACGACATCAATACTACATTCAGTGCTGAAAACAATCTCACCCATGGAAATATATATATATATATATATATATATATATATATATATATATATGAAATATATATATGAAATATATATATATATGAAATATATATATATATATATATATATATATATATGAAATATACATATATGATATATATACATATATATATATATGAAATATACATGAAATATTTATATATGAAATATATACATATATGTATAGGAAATATAAATATATGAAATATATATATATATATGTGAAATATATATGAAATATATATATATATGTAAAATATATTTATATATGTATATGTATATATGCGTGTGTGTGTCTCTGTGTGTGTATGTATGTGTGTATACAATAACAATTGACGGCTAATGATTTTAATTTAGTATTTGATATGTGAAGATAATAAAATAGGAGGTAGCCGAAATATTATATCTGCAGGAAAATTGATAACAACAGATGTAAGAGCACATCATTTTAGAATTATAACAGTAATTCCTCATTTGAAAAAAATCAATAATGAGAAAATATACATAATGACAGATTCGTATTAGACACTGTGTAAATGGCTTGCCTTACTGATAACATCTCGAATATTGCTTTTCCATGGAGGCAAGCGTTTTCTTGATGAAAGATTATCACAACACACTTTCTATTTATTAATTTTACCTCAAGCAAGGGGGTAATGTCCACTTGTATGCGGGGTGGGGTTACGAGGAGTAAAATCGAAATAAAAGACTGATTATATGGAGGATTGAGGAAAGGACAAAGACGAACGTGGCTCAAGAAGGTAGAAGATAGTGATTTAAATTGCATTTAAATTTTAGAAGATTGTTGTTATTAGGAAATGAAGTAAACGGAAGAGACTTCCACATGCGGGAATTGCGAGAAAAGAAACTGTTTGAATAGAAGTAGATTACATTTATTTTAACAGTAAAACGGTGGGACATAGATGCTAATCTAGTAGCTCGCTTAAATTCATGTGGTCCGATACTAGGTCGGAACAGCCCGGTAAGATCAGTTGTCGTGAAAATATTTGTAGAAAAGACAAAATGAAGGCACATCACTCAAGTCGAGAGAGTGATATGAGATGCCAAGTCAGGATCTATTACATAGCAGATTCTTCTTTGGATTTTGTCGAGAACCTCGAAGTGATAAGCAAAAGCATCCACCAGATATGGGAATAGTATTCAATGCACTGACGAATGGTAGATTTAATAAACTGCAAGATAGATTTTGATGAGAAAAACTGTTCAGAGTAGAAGTCGCGGCTGCATTTTAGATGTTTCACAAAAAACATTAGCTGGACTTAAATATATGTTGTGACGTAGCTCGAACACGTGACATACGGTTCACAATATATAAAGAAGTAATATCGAGTAGCGACAATGGAGTCAGCAGCTGAGAGCTAGTAAGGTCGTTGTCTACTCAGCTTACTAGTTGTTGCCAGCCTACACGAACGTGTACAACTGTATCTACCGAGAATAAACGTATTACTTACTTATATCTGTGTATTGTCAGTCCTCCACTATACAACAATATAAAATCAATATTACCAGTTTTTAATCAACTTTTTTAAAGTATTGAATATTGAGTAATTTAAGATAATGTCAAATTACGATATAATTTATATCTATTTAAAACTGATTAGTTGGTTCTTATTATGAACACCAAACAGCACTCTACCAGATATTTGAGATGAACAACGTTTTCATATTCTTTACAACTTTACAACTTTATTAATTTGAAAATCACTTAAGTAAATATAAAAAAATACAGAAAAAGAAGTACTGACTTTTAGTATAGGGTGACCCAAAAAACGGGTATTTTGTAAGTGTGTATTGACAGACATGGGCAAGTGGCAGCACTGCAAAACAATGGCCTCACGAAGTAAGCATTTCAGTAACCATGGATCAGGATGAATTTCTGAGCAAGTTATGGATGTCAGATGAGGCCCATTTTCATTTCACAGGTTATGTGCATAAGCAGAACTACCGTTATTGGGCCGACAGAAATTCCTAATGAAATTTATGAGCGCCCTATACACGCTAGTAAGGTGACATGATGGTGCGCTTTTTCATTATATGGGTTAATCGGCACTTATTTTTTGGAGAATGAACAGGGGATCTTATTTTTTTGAGAATGAACAGGGGATTTCACTCACTGTCACTCCGAATCGTTACGTCGCGATACCAGAATCAGTACAGGATGACGCCATCTACAGGACGTAATTTTCAAAATATGAAGAGCGTGTTTCCGAATGGCATAGTTTAAGGTTTCAATTACTTTGAATGAAATATTTTTCTTCCACCACTCTTGGTTTTATTGGATAGTTAAAAAGTTCCTTTTTTGAGGGGGTCAGCTTGTATAAATTTTCAAATGTCTGCATCATTTTTTCTATTGTTGGCCATAATTAAAGTATCGAGTACTTTGAGGTAAGTCGTCGGTTTCTTTATTTTAAAGTTTTACATGTTTTTTCACGTGTCTACTTGGTAGTTCCTATTTGCTTATTTTTTATACAACATTACTGATGTGTATATATATGTATATATATATATGGTGTATGGATAGGACTTGAAAGCTATCATTATGCGTTTAGTAAAATAAACGAAGGTAAAGAAAGTGTTGGGTATTACCTATTTATTCCTCATTAATATTTCGATATCAAAATCTCATCTTCAGATTGGTAGAAAACCTTGTTTTCGCGTTTGTCCATGAACTGTGCTTTTCAACTAACACACACACACACACATACACGGAAACACGCACGGAAACACACACACACACACACACACACACACACACACACACACACACACACACACACACACACACTAAAACTAACAACTGCAGTAGCAGCAAAGGATGACCATACGTTAAAAGGCACGGTTCACGAATGGACGAACACGAAAACAAGCTCTCCTACCATTCTGAAGATAAGATTTTGAATATTAATGAACAATAATTAGGTAATACCCTACAACTTCTTTACTTTCCTTTACTTTGTTAAACGCATTGTGGTAGCCTTCAGGTCCTAACCATACACCTAATATACACAATGCTCCAAGCAAATTACGAAACTTTCCATATATATATATATATATATATGTGTGTGTGTGTGTGTGTGTGTATGTGTTTGTTTGTTCCTAAGAAAGGGATAAACATAAACGTCAAGGAAACCGAATGCATGATCATCAGCAATAACAGGTCCCCAAAATAGCAATAACACGTCGGGGATACTAAAATGAAATAGGTATTGAAATTTAACTACCTTATAAGTATTTTGATAGCGGATGGAATATGCGACACTGATATCCGAAGAGATTGGCATGGGGAAAGACGCATTTCAGAAGCTATGCAGAGTACTGGGAAACAAGAAGAAAATTTTGTTAGTGACAAAGAAAAGTGAACTAGACTGTTATGTGATATCTGTCCTCCTGTATGATAGGAAATGTTGGACGATCTCCTCAAAGAAGAAGCAGTAAAGGAAGCAACAGAAGTGGGGTTTTTGCAGAAAGATGCGAGAGACGACGTTGTTTTGGTAAGAATGCAAACAAAAAAAATATATACTTGGCATTAGAAAAAGACAACTGAAAATCTTAGGACACGCAAGGAGAAAAGAAGGTCTGAAGAAACTAAATCTCACAAGACGGATAGACGAACAGAAAGATTGGAGAAAGTAACGCAGGACCTACTTGATGAGCTTGAGCAGGTGGATGGCAAAGAGGGATTTGTGAAAGATACCAAGCGGAAAAAAAGGGCGACAAGAGAGAGGGGCAAGTGGAATCCATAACTGCCTATGTCCTGAAAAGATACACCTTATAGAAGAAGAAGAAGAAGAAGAAGAAGAAGAAGAAGAAGAAGAAGAAGAATTCATGTGAATATTGTAACTGTTCGCATCTCGTACAGAGACATCAGCGAATTGAGTTCAAATTCAGGACGAGTTAGTTAAATTAACTTTCGCACAAATACACTTGAGAAAAGAATATAAAGAATTATCTCCCCAGCTATGAGTTAAATAACAAGGTAGATATATCTCTCTCACTTACTATTCGCTATCAGCCAGTCAAGCAGAAGTAAAACTTTTATTTTTAAAACCAGTCTGAAATGGATGAACTCTGTGAAGGCATTTCAATAAAAATCACTTAAACAATAGCTATAGTAAAGGTATAAGTCCTAGGAATCTAATACATTTACGTGATTCATGACGTGCGACTTTGACATTCCCGTAGGTATCACCACATAAAATAGGGAAAAGAAATATTGCTTAAAAATTTAAAATATGAGTTTATCCGATGTTCTTTACTATCATGAAAAACAAAACTCAAATATGCGTCTTGCAAAAACAAAAAATAAAAAATAAAAGTCTACTTTAATTAAACTTCTATACAGAATACAGAATTACCATTGAATCAGCAATAATCGATAAATGCCGTTATGTGACTGACAGAAAACTGGATATTGTCAGCAAATAAATATAAACTTTATTAAAAAGAAACTAATTGCAAGATAAATACACTTAGATGAAAAATATTATTTTTCATTTGCTGTAGATTTAACTACGCTCAAAATTCCAACACTATATTTAAGATAATTTGTAAAATACGCACTTTTATAAAAAGTGTGACTTGCATGAGTCAATACGTGTCAAAAGTTATGGATGTTTTTGATTCTCGTATTACTGGCTGCCGGTAGACATTTGGGTTGACAATTCTACACAGAATGGCTTCCGGTTGAGGATCTATAATACTAATCAATATTTATGGTCACCTGTAATAAAAATAAACATATCATTTTTTCCGTAAGTTTGTGTTCCTGAATATTAACTTTTTTAAACAATCATCTCCTTTAAAAAAATGTAATTTCATATCAGATAAGATGTACATTATGAAAAAGGTGAGAAATATTTAAATACATATTTTATATTTTTATAAATCTTTAATTTTCTTGCTGAAATATATTACTAATATTTTTCAACATTTAGGAAACTTATTTTATTTTCAAACTAGAAAATATATTATAGCTTATAAATAAGTGTTGTATTAAGGTAATCAGAAAGGAAGGCTGGCAAAGAATATTTCAATGACTTCCATGCAGATATGAAATCTTTTTCATTAGTTTAATCTTAAGAGAATCGTTATATACAGAATCTATTCTGATGCGATATTTTATAATTTTTCCATGAGCCATTTAGAATTGTATTATATCATTAACATTCATTGCTTCCTTAAGAAATTAAGCTTTAGATTTCATACAAAAGCTGATTAGTATTGGATCAAATATTTAAAAGCTAATCTTACAGACAATTACTACAGTACTTGGCTTGATCCTAACGCGGTCTTAATCAAATTTTGCGAGAAGTCGTGCAATTGTCAGGAATAAGTCCATCCATTGGTGAATAAAATATATATGGTTACAGCTGTAAAATTTCTTTTAAGAACATAGCATGCAATATTTTAGCAACACTTATCTCGTTTAGGTGGTGAATAATAATAATAATAATAATAATAATAATAATAATAATAATAATAATAATAATAATGTGGATTCAAATTGCAGATTCTGTGACAAATACCAGGAATCAATAAACGATCTAATCTCAGCATGTCCTGTACTTGCTCCAAATGAATATAAAAATATTCACGACAGAGTGGGGCAACATTTACATTAGACAATGTGCATGTGTTTTCCGTTTAAAACCATCCTGCACATACATAAATCTACCATCCACCCTCGTATTAAATATTGCTACCATATCTGGTTGGATGCCCCGGCTATCCACCTAGGGGTCCTTGACAAAATCCCACAGAGAATGTGTAATATGATTGATCCCGGCCTGGCAGCTCAGATACAGTCACTTTCTCACCGGTGCAATGTGGCTTCTATATGTCTCTTCAACAAGTACTTTCACGGCTTCTGCTCCGATGACCTTAGCTCCCTGTTTCCCCCTATACATGAATTTGCTCGAGCCACAAGATAACAACTAGGTCCCACCCTTTTACTGTAAAACCAATAAAATGTAAACAAACTCTACTCCATCAGCTTCTTTTCTCGCACTTCCTGCCCGTGGAATTCCCTTACATTTATTTGCTTCTCCTACAGCTAAAATCTTCAGGACTTTAAGTGTAAAGTCAATAGTCATCTCCTATTTTGCTGATTTGCATCCTCTCTC
Organism: Ascarosepion bandense; assembly: GCA_037127315.1. Taxonomy (NCBI): domain Eukaryota; kingdom Metazoa; phylum Mollusca; class Cephalopoda; order Sepiida; family Sepiidae; genus Ascarosepion; species Ascarosepion bandense. The sequence goes on from JBBBDQ010001092.1 coordinate 5,076,126, forward strand.
TCATGCTCATTTCTCCGTCCACTCCACTCTCAGTACAATAACATTTCTCTTACCCACTTTCTGACACACCTAGTAACCTGACACTCTTTCTCTTAACTTTCCTCCTACGTAGTCCTCTGCACACCAGTGGCAGTAGAGTCTATTGCTTGTGGCGATATGTTTATAAAAAAAGGACTCATCTGAGGTTACATAGTGCTGGGTTAAAGCTGAAACCGATTTTTTATTCTTGATGCACAGAACCAATAATTTCCTAAAAATTACCAATCAAACATACTAAAAAATTGTGTTAACCCGAAATGCAGATTCTGTGATAAATATCCTGAGAGAATTGACCATCTTGTATCAGGTTGCACAGAGTTAGCACCTACTGAATATAAAACGTGGCATGATGGTGTCGGCCAATATATGCATTCGAAAAAATGCATTCGAAAAAATGCATTCGAAAAAATGCATTCGAAAATGCATTCGAAAAAATGCATTCGAAAAAATGCTACATTTACAAAACTTTAACAGCAAGAAACTGATATGATTATCACTCAGAAATTTTGTTTCTTAAAAATGTTACTAATATATTTCACCAATAATATCACGGGAATTTGCAATACACAGAGACAGACCAATCAAAGATAATCATCCACACCTCGTGATCAGAGACCACAAAAACAAAATGTACCTTCCTACTGGCATGAATGTCCCCACAGTTTATAATGTATTTTTGAAGTTATACAAACAATGGCCTAAATACAAGAACAATAAAATCAAAATCTCAAAAATGTGGCACATGAAGACATCAATCATTTCAGTTGTAATAGAAGCCATCTGATTGACTGATTGATGGTGTTTCTGGTAGCCCATGCCTTAAAGAAAAAAATCCACTTAAATATACAAATGACACATTAAGAAGTGTTATTTCTCTGTAAAAAATGCAATATAATTTTTTTTTTATTTACAAAATACTGAGTGAGAAATGTCATTAAAACATTTCTTAACTTAGGCCACTCGTTTGGGACCCGAAAGAAAGAAATTTGTTTACAACAGAAAACCAAAAAATAATAATAATAATAATAATAATAATATATATATATATATATATATATATATATATATATATATATATATATTGGGTAATGTTCTACTAATATTCAATAAATGTTATTAATCTTATTATTATTATTATCAATGTTGTTTTTAACTCTCAAATTTATTTCTTTCGTCAAATACATATATATATATATACTCTAAAGGAATGTTCCACACTCCCTATCACTTATGTGGATTGGCTATATTAATAGGTATCTATAGTGAAAACAGGAGAAACCTGTAACTTGCTTCGGCAACGAGACTTGTTCACCGTCTGAGCTATCAGCCCGGAGCAAATATTGATGTTCACCTCCTTGAGTCTGAGTAGAGAGGGACACAAGCTGGACTCTGCCGAAGGGTACAGTTTCACTTACGGTTCATAAAACACGGGCCTGACCCAGCCTTAAGCTGCCTCTAAGGAATATTTATGGCTAAACCTAAGGGCTCAGGTTCCCATATAAAACTGACCTTGTGTCACACCTGCCTCAGTAGGAAGGCGGCAGATACATTGTCTCGGCAACAGAGCTTGCTTACAGACCGTACAGTTGAAATTGAGCAAGCACTCTTGTTTACATTTTTGCGTCCGAGCAGAGAGGAACCCAAGCGAAACTCTGCCAAATTGGTAGAGTCTCGTTTGAGATGATAAAATAAGAGCCCGCCCGAACCAGCTTTAAGCTGAGACTATGAGATATTCTTGACTCAGCTTAAGAGCTCAGAGTTCTCACATAAATCGACCTTTTACCACTTCTTCCATAGTGGGAAGGCGAAAAATAAACCCTAGTTTCGTCAAGGAGACTTGTAAATAGACTGATCAAACAGTCCTGACCAAGCACTCTTGTTTAATTTTCTGCGTTCAAGCAAAGTGAGACACAAGAGGGGTTCCACTGAAGAGTAGAATCGCGCTTAGGTGGAACAAACATGACCCCGGCCCACCATTCAGTTGAGTTTACACGTTATGTTTGGCTGAGCTTAAGGGCTCAGAACTCCTATATAAATCGAACTTTTATCACATCTGCCTTAGTGGGAAGGCGGCCAATGACCTTGCTTCGGCAAATATTACTTAACTTCCTCTAAATTCCCTGCCATGCGCTAGTATATTCTCTTTGCAATAAACCTATTTCGTTCATCTGTGTACGTATTGCTGTAGTTTCACTCGAGTAACACCTATATATATATATTAGACGCATATATATATTTTTATATAATATACTTGAATGCGAAGTTTATTCCCTGAAAGATAATAATTATTACAAAATATAGATAGAAGAAAACTCAGGGAATCGAAAAAGATTATAAGATAAATGTTACAAAAAAAATAACTCACATGTGTTGTTTGATCACCGTAACGAAACTGAGCACAATTATGACATAAAGAATACTACTCTGAATAAAAGAGATAATAATTCATTAAGGTATATATGTCCAGAGAATGCCTTAATCGAAAGGCTATTTACAGTAAATATGCGCCTTGGCTCTTACATACCTGGCGGATGTGTTAACATCACAGTGTGAAATATCTACTTACGAAAGTGATGGAAAGAAAAAGAAAAAGACTGTGAAGAAATTTCGTTATATATATATATATATATATATATATATATGTGTGTGTGTGTGTGTGTGTGTGTGTGTGTGTGTGTGCATATATATATGTGCATGTATATATATGTGTGTGTGCATATATATATGTGCATGTATATATATGTGTGTGCGCATATATATATGTGTGCATGTATATATATATATGTGTGTGCAAATATATATATATATAAATTCTTATATATATATATATATATGTATACTTTTTCTATGTATATATATATATACTTTTTCTATATATATATATATATATATATATATATATATATATATATATACTTGTTTCCAGTTAAAGCGAAACCGTAGACTGACAGAAAAATGAAAGGATGTAAGTCAAATTTTGATTTCCTGGTATCGATATCAAATTAGTATTTTTCGTCGTAAACTGAATTTTGAAGGCTAAATAAGTCCTCTGTATAAATGGTATTACGACTGAGACTAATAACTACAATTATACCTACTTAGAACCAAACCCGAAGCAATATATATATATATATATATATATATATATATATATATATATATATATAATCAATTTACTGCACTATTATAAGAACTGCAACCTTGAGACTTCTGAATATCGTTTCTTATGTCTTTGACTATGTGTGTATCAAATTTGATTAAAGTCGGACCACTCTTTCTATAACCCGATTTTTTGACTATCAATTTTCGATATTTATCGGTGGTACCTCGACACAGAACGGAGCTAAGAATACCCGCAGACGCTTATAGTAAAACTGTATAAATTTTCAAGGAAATTGGTTCAACCGTTTCGGAGTCTATAGGTAACGGACACACATACAAACAGGCACACACACAGACAAATTTCCATTTATAAATAAGTTTATATATATATATATATATATATATATATATATATATATATATATATAGTATATACTATTGTTCGTTTTTTTCACCTCATTACAATCAATGATGTCATTGTATCGAGAGATGATACAATAAAACAAGTTAAATAAATACTTGTCTAAAGAAATTTTAGAATTTTGATATTTCCAACTATGTGTCTTGAAGGCTACCGAATGACGTTTATGTTAGAAAAATCAACCAACAACCGAATTATCTTTCCTGAAATTTCAGAGGATATTCTCAAAAAATTGGTTACTTTTAACCTGAGATTCGCCAGGCTTTACTCAGTACTGCAATCTCCAAGGTCTATAAGCTACAAGAAAGCATACAACCAGTGCCAAAACGAATATAGCTCATGTGTAGTGAACAGACACGTATCACCAAGATGTGATTATCTTCACGTTAACTTTCCAATGAAATAATGTCCCTGCAATTAAAATACCGAGAGCGCCAACTGACGGGTTTACTAAAAATAAAAAACTGAATATATTAATCAGAGATATGAATAAAAAGTTCTATACAATATGCAAACCGTAAAATAAGAGCTTGATTCAAATCTCGTCTCAATCGATGAAGATACGACAAAAATAAAATCTTTGTTGAAAAAAAAGGTGCAGCAACGAAATATTTCATGGAGTTATGGCAAGAAGTACAAAGGGGAGAAGAAAAAACTATTAAAATGTATTTGTGATTATTAAAAACCTGTAATCTTTAGAAAGTCAGTCAGTAATGGCTGAACATGAATATAGAGGGTACGGAGACTGCCAATTATGTAAAAATTGGACGAAAATAAAAAAAGTACAGAATTAGCCAAAATAGAGAATAAAAGTCTAAAGGAAACCGTTCAGATATTGTGCAGAAATAATTCGATCAACAAACCAAGGTTATAAGCTGCAGATGTAAATCAGAAATCAGTAATTATACTCACCCTTAAAAGTATATACAAGAATATACTGAGAGCTTCACTGGGAATTCTTAGAAGTCATAAGTAAGTAAATTAAAAAATATCCAAAACTTTCGAGCACAGACATCGATTTGATTAATTAATTCGTATTCTACGGCTTATCAATCCTTCTCAATATTTAAGAATTTTTGAGGTAATAATGGTTTAGCAATTATAAAACGTTATTATTTAACGTATAGCTGGTGGGGGGGAAGAGATGTATTCATAAATTTCCTAAAAGATATTTGGAGTTTAGGGAATATATCGAACACCACAAAAATTGGATGTCGTCTCTCTGATTGACAATTCCTAACCATTATCCATGACACGTTCCACATAGTCAAGCTTAGAGCACCTGGTATTCCCATGCAGTCACCTATCTAAATACTGATCTGACCCGACGTTGCTTAACTTTGGTGATCGTAAGAGAATTGGAGTTTCAATGTAATGTGGCGGTAAATCCCCGCATGAAATAGACGCAACGTATGTACGAGGTGAGGCGAATGCCTCTAAAGACATAACGTTCATAAATCAAAGAAAAACGGAACACTGAGCTATCTATTTAAAAATGACACGTTGTAATTAGTAAGTTAGTTAAGTGCCATACACGCTTGGGCGATCACGTCTTGAAAGTGACATAACTGACTGGGTACAAGATATTCTCGCAGTAGGTTTCCATTATTTTTGCGGGTAGAATGGTTGCCAACCAATGCGATAGAACACTATCTGTTCTGTTATTTAACTCATAGCTGGAGTAAAAAGCAAGAGATTAACACATTTATCAATGGTATTTGTGTGTAAGGGAACGCAACTAATTCAACTGGAATTCGAACTCGTCTCCCCGATTCCCTCTTCCCAGCCGATTCTCTCCGCACCACAACGCACATCCTAGTATAAAAGAAATTAATGGTAAAGACCTAATACTGGTATTAAGCAATCTATTGCACACTAAATTTCTATTATAACTGCAAGGTACCCAGTAAAAATGTGGCAAATTAATTATCACTGTAATATTTTTCGGTTATAATGGAACTTCAATAATCTTACACACATTTCTTGAATATTCATGACCTTGAATAATCATTTGACTCTCACGTAATTACTTAACTCTGATTGGTTTGTCTACGCTGATTGTTCAGTTTACCTATGCATAATAATAGCTTAAGAAATTTGTTCTTAATTTACTGGGAACCCTGTAGTATCATTACAATAAAAATATATAAGGATTTGTACAATAGAAACAATATTAGATGTTCTCAGAAAAGTGTTTCAGTAATGAAAATGATGTTTTCTTTTAGTTTATGGATAACAAAACTGTCTTAAACAACTATTGCAAATAGTTTATCATACCTCCCTATACAAAAGGTCATACAATATTAAGCAGTCGAATTGAAAAAAACTACAAAAGTTCCATATATATTGACGTGATCATTTGAAGTTACTTTTACAGTAAATTAACTGTTAATTTTTACTTTCTAATATATTTCACTCTTTGCTGATTACTTAATATCAGTGTGTATGGATGTTTCAATGTAAAATGAGTATAGGTCACTAGGAATTAAAAGAAAAGGTCATTTCCGGGACCCAAGTGGCAGATAATCTAGCATTAACTGTACGGAAATGCCACTGTTGGTTTCGACTGTTTCGATTGGCTAATTTAGTTCTGGAACATTTTCCCGGCGTTGCACGACACGACACGACACAAATCTCTCAATATTGTGCTTCTGGAGACTGTAGATAAGAAAAGTCTACAGTAAACGGTAGGAAAGTTAGAAAAACGGATCAATGCAACACTTTATTAACTTGAAAGTCTGTATTGGGTCATTGGCTTTTATCCTCATCATCTAATTGCTCCTAGACTTGTTACCGTACCAATCTTGTAGAGATATATCGGTAATAATGAAAATAGTGTTCGTTAGTACCGACCGAAAAAGGATGATACCTCAACAAACCAGGCAGAGTGCAGTCGTTAGCGAGAATCGAATGGTTTTCAATATCATAAAATACATAACATGTATATATATATACGCTAACTGGAAGCATTGCTAGAAAAATTATAGAAGAGAAGCAACTGGCTAATCATAAAGACTTGTTGCACTTTACACTATAATGAAAGAAAAAAAACATACGAGATGGGTAAATTGACGCCATTTCATTTTCTTAATTTCGCACATGCGTATTGCTTGATTTCATTTTGAAAATTCAGTCCCCACACCCTGTATATTGCCGAGTTACTCAGGAAAAAATATATTGTACTAACTTAGGAGTTTTTGCTTGCTTCTCCTTAAAACTTGACTTGACTCCAGCTGATTATCGTCCTTACAGCTCACTGCCACTTTCAATCAGTTAAGTGCCATATGTGATACATGCTTGGGCGATCATGTCTTGAAAGAGACACTAATAAGACAGAAGATTTTCCCGTAGAAGGTTGCCGTTACTTACTACGGTAGACTGATAGATTTATATATGTGCAGGATTGTTTCAGGCGGAAAAAAAAACTTCCTAGCCCTACCCAGTGAACCGACTTTATTAGAAAGCGGATTAATCTATGGATTCTATATAGTCATTTCACTTGAGGTCCGTTGTGAGAGATAAGCCGAAGAGGCGCAGTGTTTTGCTTTCAGGGAGACTAGCCTGATCCATGCTAATGGGGAGGGGTAGGAGCGATTGTCTGTGATGGTTAATCGATAGCAGCTTCGTTTATCATATTATCTTATGAGTTTGATCAGACTAAAAATAGAATACTGACAATAAACTTGAATTTAGAACTACCCAATCCTCAATTTTTCAGCTTGATGACTTACGTTGTAACACCAATTACGTTGAAACACCAATTATTATACGATCACTGAATTAAGCAATGTCGAGCCTGGTCAGTACCTAGATAGGCAACTGCTTGGGGATAACATGCAATAAGTTTGGATGTTCGGGTAATGTAGTGGATAATGGACCGGCATTGGAGAGTCGAGTTCTAATTTCTGCTTGATTCGTTATATTCACTTACGCAAAAATACCCTTGGAGAAGGTATGAAGCTACCTGTTCTCCGTTCAACTATGGGTTAATTAGTAAGGCTTGTATCAATAAGCCATTAAGAAATAGAACAACTATATACAAAATATTTATATTTTGGCATTAAATAAATCATAGAGGTTAATATAGCTGCTAAACAAAAACAACCAACCAACTAAGCTTAATATTTCAGTAGAACTTTTACTTTGTGTAATGAACTATTTTTATTTCGTGGAAGAGTCCTGATATTGAAATATTCAAATCTAGGGTCAACTTTGATCTTTTCTACATATCCCTATAACAGGTACTTCTTGCTTCTTTCACTGACATTCTTACAAAAGCCTCATTTAGTAACTCTCTGCCTTAGTTGATCTTGAGTCTTAAATTTTTGTAAAAATAGTGTAGAAGAAAAAAAAAAGACGGAGCCTAAGTGTAACGAGGAAGATTTATGGAAAATGTGAATGAAGATATTTTTGCTTCAAATCAAAGAGCGAGCGTGGAAATGTCTGGGGCACATATAGCGAACAGAACATTGTTATACTTGGATAACATGATAAGGGTTGGGTGAGGTTGAGAGTAATATCCAGTATCCTAACTAAGATTCTGTTATAAATGGATGACATAATAGGCAGTGGATAGACGTTAAGAAAAAAAAAACATTGTTTAGCACTTCAAATGATGTAAGGAGACAAAACTGTCCGCGTTCTGTAGGGTTACGGTAGTTAAAGAGAATTGAAAAAACTGTTAATTCATTACACTCGCAAGATTTTGTCCGAGTCTTAGGTATCTTCATCTTCATGTGCAGTGTCCCTTCAGGAGGTAGGCGATCATGGACTTCTACTTGGCTCTATCTCTTTTTGTCGCTCTCAAAATTCTTTCTCTTGGTGTCTATCCCAAACCCTGCTCTCCTATCCAGTTGCTCTGACCTATCAAATATGTCTCGCAGTGCTTTTCTCTATCTCTTTTTCCCTCTATCCGTCCTGTGAGTACTATATTTTCCGTGCCCTCCTTCCTCATTTCATTTTCCTGAAAATCTAACACATTTTTATTACATGTAGAAATATGAATATATGACAAAGCAAACACACGCAACTTTAATTACAAGAACTAAGCATCCACACGTCCCTACAGGGCAAAATGTGCATATATTTCGAGGTAACTTTAATAAATATCAATGTAAATGGAAGCTGTTTTTAATAAACGGACGCTTTGAAGAATTTAGGAAAAAGAAAACAGAAATGAGTTATATTCCTTCTGAAAGCCTAATAGCCTGGTAATATCGAATGATCTGAGGGGAGGCACTGATCAATTCTCTTTTGTGGGTGGTTAAAGATTGAAAGGATTTGTGCATGTAATTGGCAGGGTCTACGCCCCAGTCTTTCGGCAAATAGCCAATACTCAGCAAGCGAGCAAAGGACATCAAAGGCCGGTTTTGGTGTCGCATGAATCGTAACCCACAGATATACGCACATTGTTCTATAGACACACATTTTAATTTATGCATTTCTAGTATATAAATCGATATTCTTTACAGATGCCTACAAATATGAATCTGCCTCGCTCTCTATATCCTTTTCTCCTCCTGTCTGTCTGTCTCTCTCTCTCTATTTTTCTCTTTCTCTTTATATATTTCTCTCTCTCTCTCTCTCTATATATATATATATGTGAAAAGAGTATGTGTATAATTATAAATATCAATATATATATGCAATTTGTTATATATATTATAATATTTATATATTGTATATGCGTGGTACTTATTTGAAAGCGCTTAATATGAGTGATAGAGCTGACATATTCATATAGATAGGTGTCAGTTTGTAACCCTGGGTTTCACGCTCTTGCGATCGTCAGACAAACTGATTAACTTTTTTTAAAAAATTATATATATATATATATATATATATATAGAGAGAGAGAGAGAGAGAGAGAGCACGATGTTGTGTAATGGTTAGCAAACTTGTTTCGCTTGTGTCATTGCAGTTGAATAGTGGGTTCGATTCTCAATACTTTCGGACCTGCCACATCTAATTACCTATATTGCAGTTTCATCAATGAAAGAATGAAGACAATTTATGGCGATTCGGACGAGTTCATCTTTGCTTTCTTGCCTTGTAAAATTTTGCAAACTAAAATTATAAGAACATTTCTATTTTCACTTAGAATTATCCAGTTGGCAATAATTACTAAAATATTATGAAATACATCATTTCTTTTAAAAAAACTGGTGATTCCTAAAAATTATGGCCGGTAGTGTATATATATATATATATATATATATATATATATATATATATATATATATATAGTGTACGTAGGATAAATTGCCATCATATATTTGAAAATTTTTCTTGTGAATTTTTTTACTTTATCGGTTGCACAGTATTGTAGGGTCAGGTGAGCATCCGGTTATGATGTAAAAATAAACATCATGGTGCAATTCACTCTGCCTATAATTTAGAAACAGCATGCTATACTGTAGATGATTCGCGCCGTTAGCTCCAACGCGAACATTTTAAAGTGTTTGGGTGTCAATCTGGAGACAGTGCAGGCGGTTCGGGACGAGTTGCATGCTATATCCTAACAACATCATAGTTTTTAGAGTGATTTTTGGTGATGGTGACATTATATCCTTATTCATCTTCACACAGGACACACACTTTTCACGGAGGCTTACATAAAGTGCTTCGAGAAGGTAGGGCTGCCTTGGGTCAAGAGGGTGACTTGTGGAAGATCCTATGTCTGGCAACATGACTCTGCACCATGCCACAGATAATTTAAACACAGTTTTAAATAAAGAAACATTATTTTAAACAAAATCTGTGAACGTTCCCGGCCAGTACCTCATCGGAGATTGCCGCATAAGAATATATATATATATATATATATATATATATATATATATATATATATATATATTGATTGATTGATTGTTTAATTACTTATTTGTGGGTCATAATAAAATTAGACCAGAGCACATTTGTATTAAAATATTTTCAATACAAGTATATTGTAGAATTTTGAATATTTTCCATTTGTAAACGATTTATTAAACCTGAGTCGGATTTCCTTTTTTTTTAGTAGGTTGGCGACAGGGTGAGAAAGAAAGTGAAACAAATAAAGACATTTTACTGAGTGGTCTTTAGTTTTACGAGTCAATTAAATCCGTCCTTGTTGTTGTTGTTGTTGTTTTCTTTTACGGCGTGGAGTGAAAACGAAGAAAGGAAAATTGGAAGGACAGGTAGAATTGGGACGCGCCCTTACGTTTGGGTAGGCTTCTTGAAATTTCTTTTGTTACATTCTTTTGTTCGTCAGCTACCCGCTCTCATCTCGGACTGATTTTGACCGGTCAATAGATGTGGTTTTAGTCATCTGACCGGCTGTATCAGACAGTTTCATTATTTAGGTGTAAAAAAAATGAGTGGCGTCATAGATTAATCTGCTATTTTCTGTCCAATCAGCCTCCAGACTTTAACTTTCTATACTGACTTGTGAAATTTGCCTTTGTTCTGGATTTTTTCTAAAATGATTTTAGTCCTTTGGATCCGATTTTGTGGGCGTGTGCCATTTTCCTTTTTTTTGTTTGCGTTAATTGTTAGGCGATACAGGACATGTATCCTATAGTGGTCATCCAATAATTTTTAAAGTCTGATACCCTATACCTGAGATATTCTTTGACACTTAGACGGGTTTGTTTGACTAGCTCACTCAGATAATGATTTTCAACTGCAGATCGAGATATTAGTTTTCAAACATCATTCTTTCAAATCAGTTTTTTCAGAGAGATACACATTTTCTTTCCCCTCAGTGCTATCGCAAATATTAATACTGATTTAAGTCTCTTTTCTAACTTCTATTAATTCTGATCTAAGTCTTTTTTAACCTTTTATTAATCTCTATATGCCTTTCAGTATAATGGTAAATGAAAGTAGCTGAGAAAAAATAAAAGAATCAGAATCACTTGTTAGGCAAAAGTAATCCATCTGGAACTTAGAAAGCGTCTGTATTTTGACCCCACAGGCCAATGGTTTAACCGCAGAACAGAATCTGTCGTAGAGAATGAAACATATAATTTCCTCCGGGAATTTTACATTCAGACAAAGCAACCATTCCATGATAGAAGTTCGGATGAAGAGAAGAAGAGAAAGCGTCAGATAATGAATTTCGCTGCTCATGAAATAAATCTACAGGAAAAAGAAAACATTAAATAAATATAATTCCAGGTTAAGAAGACTCAAGGTTTTACTATTTTGAGTAACCCGGAATTTATTTTATTATGAACAGCGCTCAATATAATAAATACAATAGAGATTAATATAATTATATAGTTATTAATTTATTGTACATTGTGACACGGAAATTTCTATGTTTCGAGATAGATTCTCTTCATCAGGCAATTTTTGATATTGGTTGTACAGATGATTTACATTAAATGAAACACCTTCGGTTTGCTGTGTATGTATGTATGGGGGGAAGATATAAAATTTACATGTGTGTTTCTTTTAACTAATCGGAGCGAAGATTCATTTTGGAATTTGACACCAAAATACATACTAACATTTTCTCTTTTTCCCCCTTTTTGCCTTCCCTTATCCTACTTTTCTCCGTTCTTCGTTCTGGTGAAAGATACAATCACACCGCACATACCCTGCAGCCACTTCATGAAGATGGCCTGGTCTCCATAAAACGCAGCCAAGATGTTCCCATTAAGTTACCTTGACTTCCATAAATAATAATAATAATAATAATAATAATAATAATAATAATAATAATAATAATTGATATTAATTGATAGGGCTTGTCTAGCGGATTGTAACATAGCAACCAGGGAATTTGAAAAAACTGTCAAAACATGGAAACTGAAATAGAACAAATATGGAAATTGAAAGCAAGAGTCGTGCCAGTGATAGTAGGTGCACTAGGAATGATAAAAAATGGAATGATAAAAAATGGAACAAAACAACACATTGAAGTAATCCCTGGAAACCCCTGCTTAAGAGATGTACAAAAATTGTCTTGTTAAGACTAAAGAGAACTTTGCCTATGTAACGCTAGGGATGTTAGGGGAGATAGAAAAAAAAACATGAAATGGAACCATAACTACACACCACCATCCAACTTAGGTCTTGCTGCAGAATTGGTAGGTAGTGTGAACATAGTAGAAATCAAATTATGGTGAATAATAATAATAATAATAATAATAATAATAATAATAATAATAATAATAATATTTCGACAAAAACATTTAACAATCTCACAGTAATTAATATACTTTAATTTTAGAACTCGTGTAAAAGATTTGTTAATTATTAAAACACATTTTAGACATTCAGTTTAAAAACTAATTCATCAAATGTAAATATGGATCATAGATATTATACATACTAACAAGTATACGTTCTTGAAAGATGAAATGCTTTTGAATAACAAATCATTAATTATAATTTGTTGTTTATAATACATACGGTTAATTGTTTTCAAAATACCTGTGTTCACGAAAAGAAAACACCTGCTTTGTAAAGAATAAAATTGAAATTTGTTATTAATAATGGAACGAGGACAACATCCAACTGCATCGTGCGTCGCGTGGTTTATGAAGTTTCAATCAAGATTTGATATAATTCAAAAGAAATTTCTAAGAGTAAAATGTATGAAAGATATAGTACAATGCTTTTTTTACCCAATTCAACAACCAAGAGGGTTAATGAATGGAGTTGTTGCAGCGGGATATAAGACGTGCAGAATATGAGAATAGGAAGATAACAGTTGACTCTCAGCATGAAGATGTGAATAATAATATTGTCTTCATCGACTGCTAAAATTTTCCTCTCAAGGGAATAAATACTTCATTTGAATGTCTACTGATCGTATATTATGCAAAACTATTCTATTCCCTTCCAAAAAGATATTTCATTGACTTTAAGCTACAGGTGAATGACATGGAATTGGCTGTATCAAATATTGTAACAAAAGGAATAATGTTAATCCCAATCCAATAGAAAAGACAGCAAAATCATCGCCCCCAGTAATGTATAGGCAATTTATACTGGCCCATGCTGAGATTTCTTCTGTCTCATTCGCCATATTCTTTTTTTTTTGTTTGAAATCGGAACGTTACTATCACATGGTTGTGTCTTTTTGCATGTTAATATAATTCTTACTTTATGTAGTTTTTGATTAATTACTATTGATTTGTGCACATACACACACACACACACACACACACACACACACACACACACACATATATATATATATATATATATATATACATTGTTTGCTTTGTCTAATTTTTTATTGATCATTGGAAACTTTATTACTACAGTTTTTTTTAGGTATTTTGACAAATACACTTATGCATGGCCAATTCAAATAAAAATGATAATACACTTTCAAAATAGAAAGAACACGGAATAAAAATGTCAAGAATGGTATTTAAATACCTCAACTCTGTCTATATTCACAGGAACACTATCATATTTTTATATAAATTAACCTGTTCGAACATTTTTAATGTGTGCTCGTATTTGACTGAATACTCAGTTTTAACTATGATTAAACAGTACATGTATACTCAGCAACCGGCCTGAATATTTGAGAAAATCTTGTTAGGGAAGTATGAATCTTTCGGAAGGATTCGTAACTGCGAGTCCTATAGACCAGAGGGAAGCCGCTAGTTGATCTTATCTACTTGACCACGAAGGAATTCATAGTTAGACAAGATTGAATTAAACCTTAAATATAGAAATAGCCGAATTTTTATAATATTCATATTTACTCTGATTTGTATCCTAATGTAAACAAACATAAGCAAAAACTGTTATTACAAATTCTCACAGAAAGTTACAAAATAGAATTCTTCTTCTTCTATGTGCCTTGTCCCTTCAGGGCGTAGGTTATCATGGCCTTCCACTTTTCCCTATCCCTGGTGGCTCTGAGCGCGCCTTTTCCCCTTACACCATGCAATCCTCGTTCCGTCATCCACCTGATTAGTTCCTTCAAATATGTTATTCGTTGCTTTCCTCTGTCACTTTTTCCCTCCATCTGGCCTGTTAGTATCAGATTCTCCAAACCCTCCTTCCTCATTGCGTGTCTCAGGAACTTCAGCTGTCTCTTCCTGATGCTCAGTATTAATTTCCTTTTTGTTTCCATCATTTCCAAGACCTCATCATTGCTCACATGCTCGATCCATGATATTTGCAGCATCCTTCTCTAGAACCACATTTCAATTGCTTCAAGTTTTTCCTTCATCTTTGATGGTATTGTCCAGCATTCACTGCCATATTGAAGGACGGACAGCGCGTAGCAATCCAGTATTCTCTTCCTAGTTTCTAGCAAAATTGTCCTGTTTCTTAATACTCTACTCAACTTCTGTAATGCTTCATTCGCCATACCAATTCTCCTTCGGATCTCTGTGTCGCACTTTCCGTCTTCTGTTATAACGCTTCCCAGGTATTTAAATTTTTGTACCTGCTTGATTCTGGTGTCCCCGACCTGTATTTGGCATTTTGGGCTGCTCTTTTTACTGATGAGCATGCATTCGGTTTTCGTGCAGTTTATTTCTAGTCCTTTCTTGTTACTTTCTTCTGCTACCTTCTGTAGGAGGTCTTTAACCGACAAATTTATTTAAATTTATATTCTTTACAAACATTTGTCGAATATTCATGTCGGAGTCTATATATAAATTTACTGTGTAATTATAAAAAAAACAGAGTATACACTCAATTACGATTATCCATTAAAATCGATGTTCAAACGAATGCATTTAAATAAATACATCGGTTAACAAAATTCCGTAACTTTCTGTAACTTTTGGTAATATCTATCTATCTATCTATCTATCTATCTATCTATCTATCTATCACAGTCTGTTCAAATCTATCTATCTATCTATCTATCTATCTATCTATCTATCTATCTATCTATCACAGTCTGTTCAAATCTATCTATCTATCTATCTATCTATCTATCTATCTATCTATCTATATATCACAGTCTGTTCAAATCTATCTATCTATCTATCTATCTATCTATCTATCTATCTATCACAGTCTGTTCAAATCTATCTATCTATCTATCTATCTATCTATCTATCTATCTATCTATCACAGTCTGTTCAAATCTATCTATCTATCTATCTATCTATCTATCTATCTATCTATCTATCTATCACAGTCTGTTCAAATCTATGTATCTATCTATCTATCTATCTATCTATCTATCTATCTATCTATCTATCTATAACAAAACGTAGCGAGTTGATTAGAATGTGCTGTATTAGGATTAGATTGAACCCTATTCAAAAAGGTTTAACTATTCCCTTCCTTCCAATTTATTTGTTATATTTTTGCCAAAATTTTTTTATACCGGTTAGAATTTAAATCTAGACTCGTGATACACTTAAGTTTATTTCTACCAGATACCTTTGTACTCTCGGCAAGCTGCATCCCTTCACTTCTAAAAAATGATGTTTTTTTTTTTTTTTTTTTTTTATAAGCGTTTCACCCCGAGCAAGGCATGTCACTGCCACTACTGTGCAGGGGGCTACGTAGAGTGGAGAAAGGCTGGGTAAATATAGGAAATAACAGAGGGTGGGTGATAGGCGGGTGAGGATACCGAGAATGAGGGTTGGGTAGATGAGAGCGTTGTGAGAATAGTTGGGAGTTAGTGTGATAGGAGGTGTCTATTGACCCTACATTTAAACACCTGGAGATTGTAACTGTCGGGAAAGCAGACTTGTGGAAGGGAGTTCGACAGGCGGGAAGCGCGAGAAAAGAAGCTGTTGGAGTAGAATTTACGGTTACATCTTATTTGTTTAACTGTAAAAGGGTGGGACCTAGTTGCTAATCTAGTATCTCGTGTAAATTCGTGCTTAGGCGGCACCAGTGATCTAAGCTCATCGGAGCAGAAGCCATGAAAGTACTTGTAGAAGAGGCACAGGGAAGCTACATCACGCCGGTGTGAGAGCGGCTGCAGCCGGTCTGCCAAGTCAGTATCAACCACGTTACAGATCCTCCTTTGTATTTTGTCAAGAAGCCCAAGGAGAGCAGCAGGGGCACCCGACCAGATATGGCAGCAATATTCAATACACGGGCGGATGGTAGATTTGTATATGTGCAGAATAGTTTCAGGTGGGAAAAATTTCCGGGCCCTGCACAGAGAGCCGACTTTCATAGCAGCAGATTTGGCAATGGATTCAATATAGTCATTCCATTTGAGGTCCGCCGAGAGTGTAAGGCCAAGGAGGCGTAGTATTTTACTCTCTGGGAGGCTAGCCTGTCCCATGCTAATGGGAGGTAGATGCGATTGTCTATGGTGGTTAGTTGATAACAGCTTTGTTTTGGAGGCATTGAAATTTACCAACCATTTCCTACCCCAGGTCACTACGGATTGGAGGTCCCTTTCAAGTGCGGCAGCGATGTTCACTTTGTCGGCCAGACCTGGTTTCTGATCGATGCGGGAGTAGATTGTTGTGTCGTCGGCATACATGCCAACTTGGGATCTAATGGTGTCGGGGAGATCATTAATGTAGATCAGAAATAGCGTGGGACCTAGGATAGAACCTTGAGGGACGCCCGCGTTCGTCTGGTAGTTTTGGGAGGCATGCCCATTTAATACCACCTTTAATGTGCGGTTAGAGAGGAAGGACTGGATGAGGTCAAACAGATGTCCAGTTATCCCATAGCTCCGCAGTTTGCACAAGAGGCCAGCATGCCAGACCCTGTCGAATGCTTTGGAGATATCCAAGGCAACGGTTCGGGCTTCACCATTCTTGTCGAGTGCCTGGTATATGTACTCGGTAATGGTCGTTAGCATATCAGCAGTAGACCTGGTGAAGCGAAACCCATACTGTTTGTCAGAGAGAAGCCCGTTGGTCATAAGGTGCTGAATCACCTCGGCGTTGATAATGGCTTCGAAAACTTTGCCAAAGATTGGAAGGAGACTAATAGGACGGTAATTGGCGGGGTCTGATGGTTCGCCAGAATTCTTAAATATAGGTACTACGCAGGAGGACTTCCAACAGGCAGGAAAGCAGGAAGCAGATAGGCAGAGGTTATAGAGTTTAGAGAGGACAGAGGAGAGTTCTGGGGCACATTTCTTCAGTACTATGACTGGGATTCCGTCACCGCCGCTCGCTTTGTGTGGGTCAAGTTGCGCAATTATCTTGGCGACCAGCGAAGGTGAAATGTGGACGTTATTTAGTTGAGCCTTAGTTCTGGGTGGGAAGTCTGGTGTAGATATTCCTAACGAGTCCTGTGTCGAATTGGTTGAGAATTTACGGGCAAAGCATTCAACCTTGTCGGCTGGGGAGGTGAGAACTTCAAATTCATTGATTAGTGGGGGTATTGAAGTCTTGTTCCTGCTGAGCACGCTTTTGCAGAGACGCCAGTAATCTTTGGAGCCAAACTTAGAGGATGCTATGCGTTGCCTAATTCTGGTAGCAAACGCCCTCTTGGCTTCGTTCAGTACTTTTTTACACTTGTTCCGTGCTGAGGTGAAAAGGCGCCTGTTTTGGTTCGACGAGCAGCTTCGATAGAGCCGGAAGAAATGGTTCCGGTGGGCAATAGCGGCCGAGCAAGCGGGTGAGAACCAGGGGGACGAATTAGGTTTTAGTTGGAATTTTCTGGCAGGGATAAAAGCATCGATGCCAGCCTTAACCCAAGAGGAGACTTCGGAGGCACAGTCTTCGACAGGAAGATCAAAGACGTTGTTCCAGGGGACGTCGCAGAGGAAGTCCCTGAACGAGTCCCAGTCGGCTCTTTGGTAGCAGTATGATATTCTGCTGGTCTGGTTTTCTTGGGTAGAGTTAGTGCGGATTGATATGTTTACGGAGACTACGGCGTGGTCAGAGTTTCCAAGGGGGCAGAGTTGCCTGGTAGTGCAGGAGTCTGGGATGGAGGTAAAACAAACGTCGAGTAAAGAGTCCCTTCCGTTAGGGATTTTAGAGAAACGCGTGGGGAAGTCCACCACTTGCGTTAGAGCTTGGGCTATTGAAAAGTGCATGGTGCGGATCCCAGCAAGGTCGGTGGCTGAGTTTTCAAG
The DNA here is from genome assembly GCA_037127315.1 of Ascarosepion bandense. NCBI lineage: Eukaryota > Metazoa > Mollusca > Cephalopoda > Sepiida > Sepiidae > Ascarosepion > Ascarosepion bandense. Next base: position 5,094,668 of record JBBBDQ010001092.1, read on the forward strand.
CCACTTGGTGTGGTGGGCGTTAAAATCGCCAAACACAAATATATGGGCAGATGGGTGAGAAGAAATGGCCCTGTCGATGTTAGTCGAGATGCAATCAAGTAACGTACAGTCAGAGGAGGAGGGGGAGCGGTAGAGGAAGAAGAGATAGCTAACCGAGCTTAGAAGTGAAAGACGGAAGCACATGAAGGAATGATCAAGGGATTCAAGAGATGTGACCCTGGCTAGGGGGAGTTGTTCGCTGACATATACACCAAGCCCATGCATATGGACTTTGGAGTCTTTCCTGAAGAGAGGAAGGTAACCAGGAACGAACAGCTCTGAAGAGGGGATAGAAGGGTCAAGGTTAGTCTCACATATAGCTAAGATATCGGGTGAGTTAGTTAGAAGGAAAGACTCTACACTATTAAAGTTACTGCGAATACCTCGTATATTTGTGAAGGTAACGTAGATAGGTTTGGGCGATTTACGACTAGCTGGTTTAGGCTTGCTATTTTGTTTGTTAAATTTCATGCTGGTTGTAGTTGTGGATAGAGAGAGGTCTAGAGTAGGGTCAGATGGTCGTTAATTGCAGCAGGTGAAGGATGGAGAATGGCGCCGCCTGCAGCATAATGTGGCCTCGGGGTTGCCCATCGGAAATTCATGCAGGGACGCCCGTCCATGCGCGAAATGGCACTACAGGAACCCCGATATTATTCAACTGTTGATCAGAGCAGCCTCTCGAGACGCTACGCAAGAGTTCGGGCTCCTAACTACCAGTCGGAAGCAGCAACCAGGAAACTGCCAACCCGGTACCCTCAGAATGAAGAGACTTTGCCACCATACTCACCAACTGCAAAAAGCTTCCAGCCGAACCGACATAAAGACCGAAAAAGAGAGAGATGACCCGGGAACCCCTTCCTAAACAAGAAACAAGGCGATCACCTCTACTCCTATCCAAAAGAAGTGGGTGGAGTGTGAGACCGGGCGATAGAAGGTACTATCTACTCCAATTAAAAAAAAGAATAAATGTGTTGCTATTCTACCTCTCTCCTCTTCTTAGCCTTTTCCTTACCCACCTTCTCTACCTCTTTCTTTTCTTTACAAACATCTATTTCGGGTACACTAGAATTTTTATAATAAATAGGCAAAGAGAAAAGGAAAGATACAGAGACACTAGAGGGACAGTAAAACAGCAGAAGAATTTTATAAAATGTGAGACATCAAATACTGACCAGAAAACAGAGTAAAGATAAAAATTAATGACTCTTGAGAAATATAGGTATAATTATTACACATGAAAGTGATAATTGTTTTGACTGTTGTTAGAATTCCACGAACGTTTGCGAAGAGATTGAACTAGAAAAATCAAAACCAACCGAACAACAATTTATGTAAAAAAACATTTGTGCGTCATGAAGAATCAAATAAATGGTGAAAATTATTTTAGAAAATAAAAATAAAAGGAATTATAATTAAAATGAAACTATAAATAAAAAATCTATCAATTATTATAAAAGTAATTTTTATAAAATATTATAAAAGTAATTCTTATCTGTCATCTTGTCATAAAAAACAAAATCTTTACGAGAAAGATAGCTAGTAGACAAATATATACTGCAGGCCAAAGGTTGGGGCTTACGGCCATATCACGTTGAATACGCCGGTTCTCGCCCGATCACCGAAGTTAAGCAACTTTGAGCCTGGTCAGTGCTTAGATGGCTGACCACTTGGGAATACCAGGTGATGTAAGTGTTTAGTGACGGATGTGCGTTGTGGTGCAGTGGATATTGAATCGGAAAGAGAAATCGGTGAGCCGAGTTTGCATTCCAGTTGAATACCCTGCATTCACTTAAGCACTGGTACTCTTGGGAAGGTATTAATCCGTCCCTTCCCTCCAGTTATGGGTTAAAAAACAGGGTAAGACTTGGGAACACTGCCCTTAAAAACAAATCCCAATGAATCTTGATACTCGAAAAGAAAAAGTATTACTAGACACAAAAACTGATATAAAAAACAACAATAAATTGCTGAAAGAAGAAGGTGTTACCAGCAATAAATAAATAAAATTTAGTTAGCAATAAATAACAAGCCGAGATTGATATGCCATAAAAAAACAAAAAAAAAAAACTACCAACCAAAGGTTGGTATCACACTCTGGATTTAATAATTAGTAAGCTTCGTAGTTTGGATGTGCGGGTGGTGTAATGGATAGTGATTGAGAAAACGATAGAAATGAGTTCTATTTTTAGCCGAGTTCATACTTCAGTTACGTGTAATAACCTTGGGAAAATATCACTTCTTCCTTTACCTATGGGTTAAATATCAGGATAAACTGGGTTCTATAGTCGTGGTTAGCATCAATTCTAGAGATGGTGACACAATGCAATAACCCATCTTTCAGCAGTTCTAGCCCACCTGTGGAGATGCATCAACCTATGAAAACGCACAGTGACTGCAAATCTTTAGTAATGAGAATTGCGCATTCTGCTATAAGAAGAAAAAGTGTTATTTTTTCACCGCATTTCATACCTTCTTTAATTTATTTAACACCTTATATAATAGAATAAGAAACTCTTTCACCTTTTTGTACATAGTGTTATGGAGACGTCGATTATGTTTATAAAATTGGATTTGTGTCAAACACAGCCAAAAACTCCACAAACTAAGATTTATCAGAAGGCTGGAATGGTAATACAGTTTTGTTTGTATTAATAAATGAAAATTTTTAGCATAAAACCAAAATGTAAGTATGAAATTATTAATTGTAAAAATGCCCTAAAAGATATAATAGTAAAGAATTTGAAGAATTAAAAGCTCGTTTGTTTAGCGAAATGTGATTTGTAGAAAAGAAATAAATTATGTTTTCGATGTGATATATCCACAGGGTAGTAGTATTGTCTTGTTCCTCTTCTGTTTGTGTACGGTGTGTAGCTGAAGTTGAAGGAGGAGAAATAAAGAAAGTAGCACAGGAGATAAAGTTTGAGGGTGCGAGTACGAGTGGCCGGAACAGTTGTGTCCATTCGGCAGTCGACAGTTTCTGTTACAGTATGTTGGGCTGAGCGCTCTCTGCTTCTCTCTCTCTCTCTCTCTCTCTCTCTCTCTGCTTCTCTCTCTCTCTCTCTCTCTCTCTCTCTCTCTCTCTCTCTTTGACTGACCAAAAACGTGAAATATGTAGCAAATGTGATCGGATCGTTTTTAGGCAGGAAGATACATGAATCATTAAAAGTTCAGTTTGTTATTTTTTGTAAATCGCTCTCTTTTCATTAATTAATAAGTATTTTACACTTGCTCGCAAAATATTTTCCTCAATACGGAGGCAATTTATATTCTATTAGTCAAAAAATAGATTTTTGCACTGGCTTGCGATTTGGAAAATTGCTGAAAAATAAGTATTCATCACAATATCCAAATGTTTAAAATGAGGGTTACCCCAAATTTAATGCCACCAACCTTAAGATTACTGTAACCAGTAAGTTTGATAAAACAAAAAGAGCTAATCTTTTAAGTAAAAATTATACTGCATTTTTTTAGACTGAGTTCATCCCAAGCAAAAGTATGGCAGAGATAGAAAAAGAGACATTGCTAAGGAACGAGAACAAAAGAAAAGCAATCAGTAAAACTCTAGATGGTGATTGACACTTTTTAAAAAATGTGATAATATCGTAATTATTATTATTATTATTATTATTATTATTATTGCATATATGATAAAATCTATCAGGAGAGATCTGTACGAACTGAGGTCGAAATTCGTTTTTTAATACATAGCCTTCAACATTTAGGCTATTCCTTGAAATCCAGAGGTTGGATTGGGGTTAAACTTTAGACCTATAGCGTAATTACTATCTGTTTTTAAAGAAATCATTTTTGCTTAGAGATCGACAGTTCTTGTTCAAAAATAAAAAAAAAAGGTTAATTTATTCTAACCTGAAAAGACGAAAGGTAACAGTTAGATTAGGTTTATCAAAGAGACGTTCACTAATCACTGGATGAGCATCTTTTGACCCATGTCTATGTTATAGTATGAAAACTTTAGAAAAAAGGTTAAAGGAAAAAGAAAACTAGAAATTAGTGAAGATTTATGTTAATCGAGAAAAATCGTGGTCGTGTAATCCACACTAATTGCAATCAGTTAGTGATATTTATGAAAAGAAAGCTCCTGATTTGAAGTATACAAAATCAGATAATATTTTATTTCCAGTTTTTGCACGATATATATATATATATGCGGTTGAAGATTTTAACATACCAAAAGATTCCAATAAAAAACACCAGGCAGAATGAGAAAACCTGCAGAAATTTATTTGTATAAATCAGTGTGCCTGCGGCTTTAACAGAGTTGTTCCGCGATACCCAAAGACCCGAAAAAGATATGAATCCAGAAATAGAGTAAAATATAAAAAAGTATAACTTAACAGAGTGCTCAAATGTTTTCTTGTTATAGTTACCAAGGCTTGAGAATCATTGATATGAACTGGTGTTGTAATCTTAAAATTTAAAGATAAATAAACCTGCAAATTACACTGGTCAATAAGATCTTTGGTGTTAAGAAACAAACACATTTTTTAGCTAATTTGATAGTGCTGATGCCGAAAATGATATTAGATTTTTATGGTTACTTACCATTTTTACCGTACTGAAATAGTTTATTTTGAGAAAGAAGATCAATTTACGATTTTGGCTGCTCTCAAATTTAGTTAATAAAGATCGTTAATTTTCCAGAAAGGCCAGTTAATTTATGTCAGTCACTTGAAGTAAATTGTTTTTGAGTTTTAAAAAAATTCAAATAGAAGTAGCGAATGTTACCAATTTATCGCCAAAATTCAAATTAACTGATTAACTTTATCAGTAATACTCTTTATCAATAATATCTTATTATGAGTAAGAAGGTACATTTTTTTACATAGCCATTTTAAATAATTTCTCGATAACCACAGCTATGTGAGCAAGGGGATCGATTCCACCAGGATATCAAAACAACTTACGAACGCTACTAAGAATAGTGGGACAAAGGAATAATTGCTAACAACTGCGGGAATATCAAATGGGACTTAAATTACATTGAATATGACAAACGAAGAAGACAGAAAACATTTTTTACCATAGTTCATATGTTCACGAAGTCTTTATTTCTGCTGTTTGTTTATTAAATGATTTGGTGAAGATACATGTTGGTTATAATATATTCAATCGTGTTATTTTTAAAGACTTGGCGTTTGATTGTTATTCAAAAATACTATTTCTCAATAAGCAAACCAATATTTTTGGTTTAAATAAGAATTGAGAGGTTTCCATAATTTTACTTTCGAAAATGGTGACATCGGCCAATAACATATATATAGAGAATAAACCAAGAAAAAGTAAGGTAATTTACAAATTCAGCAAACTCAAATTAGCTAAGAAAGACATTTGGTATCTTGACACCATTTCAAAATCTTTCTTCTTTATCATTGTGTCGGACAAACCTTTTTCATTAAAGTTTGCTTGTCAGCTCTGATTAAAGCGAGTCGCATCACAATAACAACATGAGTTTGAAAAAAAAAACAATATTATAAACACGGTTATGATATTTCAGATTTGTACATTTCCTTAGAAACTGCACAAAGAATAAGGGGATCTAATCTAAACTTATTTGTAAATGGAATTGTCTGTGTGTGTGTGTACGTTACCTATAGACTCCGAAACGGCTGAACCTATTTTCTTGAAAACTTACACAGTTGTACTATAAGCGTCTGCGAGTGTTCTTGGCTAGGTTATGTGTTGAGGGACCCCCGATAAATATCGAAAATCGATAATCGAAAAAATCGGGTCATAGAATGAGTGGTCCGATTTTAATAAAATTTGAGACACTGATAGACAAAGACATAAGAAACGATATTCAGAAGTTTCAAGGTTGCAGTTCTTACAATAGTGCAGAAAATCGATAATATATATATATATATATATATATATATATATAAAAGGCAAGATGTTTGTGTGTGTGTCTGTTTATCTGTCTGTATGTCTGTATTTTTTCAGCCCTTTTATTTTAGTTTATGCTTCGAGTTTGGCTCTAAGTAGGTTTAATTGTAGTTCTTAGTCTCAGCCTTGATACCATTTACTCAGAGGATTTATTTAGCCTTCAAAATTCAGTTTACGACGAAAATAACTTATTTGATATTCATTTTTCTTTCAGTCTTTCTGTTTAACTGGAAATAACTATTGCTTTTTAGTCTTTCGTGCCAACGTCCAAAGAGTCTGAGTTCCAGGACCATGGATTAGTTTTAAAGCTTTCATTACACCCGAGCAACGCCGGGCTATACTGCTGGTAATTTAATATTTAGTATTTTTATTATTATTAATTTGATTTTTGCAGCTTGAAAGAATTTAATAATAAAATCTTGCGGGATGTTGATAGCAAAATCTAAGAAATTCGATCTTATGTTAAACTTCAGTATCGTGTGGATTGTAGAAATCCTGTAACCTGGGATAAAACCTCATATACTGATTATATGTCGGAATTAATTATCTGAGATCTGAGGTTTGCTATTAAATATCTAAATGTTCTCTTTTTGTTAACTTTATTTATGTTGTCAATAGAATACGATTTTGTGTAACATGGAATTAAATGTGAATGTTTTTTAAATGGGCCTTTAAAACATAATGTATTTTTGCTTTTGAGGGCAGTAAAAATAATCAAGAGGGCTGCACACGGATGAAAAGTCGTGGATTGTCCATCACTTGTCTACCAGAGATGTCGATTTTGTATAAAATATACATAGATATTCAAGCTATTTTTTCCAAAAAAAGTAAGTTTTGTATTAAATATGGATTTTTATATTCTCTTGTTTTAATCCAATTTATAAAATGAGACGGTGAGATTAATTAGTGCTTACATTATAAATTAGATACATTCGATTAGATTTATAAACAATTTTCTACTGTTTTCTTAAGTGCAATACGAGGAGCATGATTTAAAATCTCGTTAATGTTGACACCTTTATCGAATTTGAAGAGATCTGTTTATTTCAACGCTAACGAAACTTAGACTTATTGAAAATAATTTGGAAAAATTTGGCAGTTTTAATTTATTTTCGAAAACATGACACGCGACACAGTTTATTCCAAATTCTTAATTGAAGATATTGTCTGCGGAAACAATTCTGTCTGAATATCTGTAATAAAGTTTTAGCATTATTTACACTTTAAATATTTTCCTTATTGTTGTTGTTAATATCACAATATTTCGGACGTATGCTATCCGGTTTTCATCAAGTGGTTGTTAATGCGTGTAACCTTGAAGGAATGTCAAATTGAAAAGCCATTTTTTAAGAGAAAAAAGTTAAAGTGAAGATTAATCTTATTCCGTTATCCATATCTATATTGCTTAATTCATATTTATTGTTGCTCGGTTATTGCTTGGTTAGTTTCTACTGTACCCAGGAATTGAAGCCAAAATTTCCATATCATTCATCTCTCGAATCAAGTCTTTAATATACACATCTGCTGATGCTATTGTTTGTACTTTTACCGCTATATTAACGGTTTCCTTATCATGTTTATTTATATTAATTTTAAAAGCTGAATATTTCACGGTTTTCTTATTCGAAATTTGCTGCAAATTTTCATTTTTTAATTAATGATTGAATAACCTCATATCGGCAGTAAAACGGAATTGTAGAATTCCCCTTCCAATATTTTGACACTATCTCCCACAGGGATACTTTCCCTGCTCCCGCGGGGATACTTTCTTTTGGTTGGTTTAAGACAGCGGAGAGAGAAATCGATACTGGCAATGTTATTAATGTTTTATTGCGCCAAGCAATGTGAGCTTAGAAATAAAAACATAATAATTTTAGTACCATCGAGTACTTCTAAAAGCCAGGAGCATAAAATCTAATTATTTTGGGAAAATATACATTTCTCTTCTTTCATGTTTGTATAAATTTCTCTTCTTTTGGAGTTGAAATGTCGATTTCGCTAAGCTGAAAACGCGTAGACAAAACAAGTGTCAGAGTGATTTGAAAAGGTCACACGAAGGCCAACGTCTGCTGGTGGACACAGGAATCTGTGAGAACCCGAAATAAATCGAGGTTCGACGTGAGTTGGCAAAATCGCACTGGTCGAGATAAAACCTTCCGCAAATCGAGTGAGCGGAAAAACGATTTCATTGGCCGAAGGCTGTGAGCCGACCGGATCCCCATAGAGGATCAAAATTGGTTATAAAAATAGATGCTCGCAAAGAAAAGCTAAGTGAGTGAGTTGGTGTTGTTGTTGCAGTTGGGCCTCCGATTCGGCACAATCCGTCAGATTCCGTCAGGAACCCGAAAGAACTTTGCTGTTTTAGAAGTTACATAGAAAATTGACGACACTCACAATAGAGAATACATAAAAAGACTTTAGTGAAAATTTGAAGAGATCTGTTTATTTCAACGCTAAAGAAACTTAGACGAAACATTTTGTTTAACGATTGGAAGTTATGATGCTTTTAGCGAACTTTCTCCCTCCGTTGTAACCAGCATTTTAAACAACTGTATATCATCTTAAACAATTGTATATCATTTTCGACAACTGTATTCCTGGGAAAAGAAAGACATTGTTTTTTCTTTATATAAAGACATTCTTCGTAACTCTCCAGGTGTGTTCGACCTTGTTCATTTATTTTATTAATTTTGTTTTGGTGTTTATTTTTTTTCAAACCACAAGTGTACACCGGTGTCCGGACTGGCTAAAAGGCACGACTATTAAGATTGCAAGACGTGACCTCTGGGATCTAATCACAACGTGGGACAGTGGCCCGTTGTTGCAAAAGACGTCCTGTAACCCAGCTTTTGTGGCAACATTATCGGACGAAATCGTCACGACCAGCAACAGCGACCAAACCAACCATACAACCGGGTGGCAGTGCCACAACTGGGACCGTCACGACCGTCAGCGAGAATGACCGTCACATTAGACAGACGGCCAGCCCGGCCTGAGGCGTCACAACTAGTGCCCTCTCGACCAGGACCTGATCTGAGGGTAGCCGTCCGGCGTGCAGTGTTACATATTGTTATATATTTGAGCTTAACTTCATTAAAACAATATTGTAATAATCATAATTATGAATGTTGGTTATTATCTAAAAGTGTTATGAGGTAAAAATATAAAATTTGAGTTTGACAATTTTTCCATTTCACTAAGACAGACGTTATACTCTTTCGTCTTTCATTCTTGCTTTCATTTTCTGCCTGAAACCAAGTAGCGTCTTTGATATGTATTTTGTTTCAAGCAATCCAAAGGAACAGTCCAATATTTATGAACTGTTGGTGTAACGGTCGTCCAAACTATTTCGTTTAGCGGCATATCAACTCCTTATGAGTCATTTAATGTCAAAATTTAATTTTCTTGTGAGTATTAGTAATTGAAAAAATACTGTATTGCTAGCATTTTTTATTACATTGATGGCAATTTTAACTTTTTGCAAAAATGCATTGCTGGAATTTTTTTTTTTACAATGAAAATGTATTGCTGAGATTTTTACTAGAAAAATATTTATACTTTCATAATGTTTTGAACCTAGTCTGTGTGTTTACCTTTAGCTGGGACACTACCACAACGGGCCAGGGTGAACCTGGAAACAACAGCAATTAAGAGGTTTTTCCGTACTTCTCAAAATCTTTCGTTTGCCGTCGTATGTAATTTATTGTCAGCACCTGGAAGTCGTGCGAACTTAATTACTAACGAACGGTGTGACAACCATAATTAATATACGATGCATGGGCTACTAGGGAATTGTTCCTAGCCTAGCAAATGCGCTGATTTTCTCTGCATGTCTGACTTTCCAGGGTTCTTCTCTGTCTAGTGTTGAATTGGTGTTGAGTATAATTGAAATAATGATGAAATAGTCTTAGAAAAAAAGAGGATGTTAACTTTTCTTTAAAATTCGAGATGCAATAGCAACTAATGAGAAGCAAAAGAACTGCAATTAAAAAAATATTGTCAAGGAAAAAGGTATCTGTGGTTATTGATTAATGAACTTCGTTATTATTGCGGCTCTTACTGCTTTCGTTGGTCTGTTTCTATTGAAAATTCTTGTAAAATGTCTTAATTGAATTCAGTGATTCAACGAAATGAATGCTGACAATGTAGTTTCATTTTCAGTTAATTTGAACTGCACTCAATTTCTCTTCCTTTTAATACTGGCAAAAAATTTCCTGCAAATAGCAAAAATAGTTCCTTTTTATTTGCGTATACTTCTGAGATGAGGTTTTATTTACATTGTACAGATTGTTGTCTTCATTTTATTGCTTTGTTTACGAAGTTTCGGTCGTTGTACGCTTCAGCCCTTAACAGGTGCTAGTAATTTCAAACAAAACCCCTTATTTTGATCCCTTGAGTATATTATTCTCATTCCGATTCCATGTAGTTTAACTCAATTTTCTCAGTTATTCGTTCACCATTGCTACAGCCGTATTGAACTCCCAAATCTTTGGTTTCAAGACACTGGAACTAACCAAGGTCTTGCGGTCACCCGAATAAGGCCGGAGCGTACCATGGTCAAAATATGGCAATGAAGATCAGGACAACAGGTCGAACAATTTAAATAAGTTAGCTTCATTTTATTGCTATATGCATTAGCTATTTTTCTTAACGGTAATATATGATGTTGCTTTTCTTCACTTTGCTAATTACTACTTACTCATGACCTAATATTTGGCTCATATAAACGTCACGCTAAGAAATGTATTAGACTAAAAACATTTTTTAAAAGAATAAAGCATAAACAAGACATAAGATGTCAGAACAAAACTAGTGTTTAAACAATAAGACTTGTTTAGTTATTTAGAAAATGTTAGAATCTAGGAAAATGGCTTCAACCCGTAAATTTTGCAGGCGGTCATTGATTTCAATTTTTCTTATGCGATCAGGAAAATATGATTCAATTTAAAGAGTCCCACTGAAGTTGAGCAGTTAACAGTTTGCTTCATCTAACATATGTAGCTTATTTTTGCATCATAATGTCTACTGAATAGAAAATAAATACATTCTAATGAAAGTAAACATCTAAATAATTGTTATATTCTCATGCATCAGCAAATATTTCATGGTAAATGTAAACATGTTAGCATAATATATTTCATTATATCCTGCAGCATTTACTTGGTATTATTAATTAGTTGCTATTATACTGGTCAGACGTGTGAGTCTTTTTTGGCGGTGGAAGTGAAATCGGCAAGTCGGGTTCAAATCTCGATGGAAAGAAAGATGTAAATGTTATTCAATATCACTTTATATGCCAATAAAATCATCGCAAGTTTTGCACAGATGAATTAAGAGTAACTGGACACCCATTAACTGCTGCTAAAATTGAAAAGAAGTTGTGGAGGGCGATTATCACACACGCCTTCAAGTTGCTCGGCACATGAAAATGACATTTTAAAAAATTATACATGTTTTCAATATACCTAACTGTATCCGTTGAATTGTTGATCACGAAGCATGTAAAATATTTGAATCAAATCGATAATATCATTTAGAAGCGGCGGGGAATCACTCTCAGAGATAAAGTAATGTACAGCCAACGAGGCGTCGTGGTTTTGAGCCCCGTTTGCTAGAAATAATTGGTCTTCCCAATAAAATGATTCGCAACAAGCTGTTGATGGAAATCCGGCTCCAGTAGGAAAAGCAATTTCAGGTTTTAATCACTTGATTGTAATTCAAAATCATTATATGCTTGTCTCCGCTCTGCTGTCGGAATCGTTTTAAACATTTTGTCTTAGTTTGAAAATTTTTGCATAATTCTTCCTACCAAAAGGATTTATTTTTAGCCCTGTTGTGCATGCCTGAAAATATTTTCATATTTTTATCATCCTTCTACTTTGTGTGTGTTTGGCTATGTGTATGCGTACGTATATATATATATATATATATATATATATATATATATATATATATATATATATATAGGTGTCTTTGTGAAAGTGTGTTTGTACGTGCTAATAAAACTAGCGTTGTGATGCAGTGGATATCGGCTCGGAACGAGGAATCAGAGAGCTGATTTCGAATTCCGGTTGAATTCGTTGCATTAACTTACGCACAATTACCCTTAAAAAAGTTATGAATACATCTTTTCTTTCTTATGTGTTAAATAGTACGACAGATTGGGTTCTGTAGCCTTGGTTGGCAACAAATATAACGTAGAAAGTATTCGCACACTACTGCGGGAAAACGTTTTGCCCAGTCTGTCGTATCTCTTTCAAGATATGACCACGCAAGTTTGTATCAGGTATGGCGTTTAACTGACTGAATAAAAATTCAGCTATAGATAAATGTTTTATACATTTATAGAAGGATGGTGAGGATATTATGTAATATGGATCAAACATGGAGAGCGTGGAAACGAAAAGGAACCTTATACTTAACATCAGAAACTGAAAGTTGAAGTTGAAGATGTGATGAGGAAGGAGGGCTTATAGAATCTGATACACACAGGTCAGATAGAGAGAAAAGAGAAGGGGAAAGCAACGCATGGCTTATATGATGAGCTTGAGGAAATAGATAGTAGAGCAGGGTTGGGGAGGAGTAACAAGAGAAAGCGTGGCAAGAACAACAAGGGATAAGATGTGGAGGTTCATAATCGCTTACGTCCTGAAAATATAGGGCATATAGAAGAAGAATTGCGCATTTATAAATTTACAATTCGTCCGTGCATTGAATATTGTTGCCATGTCTGGTCAGCTGCTGTTGCTATTAACCTTAACGTTCTCGACAAAATCCAAAGAAGGATCTGCAATGAAATCAGTCCTGACATGGCAGCTCATCTTCAGTCACTTGCTTAACGACGTGATTTGGCTTCCCGCTGTATTTTCTACAAGTACATTCATGGAAACTGATCTGATGAGCTTTTTTTCCTGGTACCGCGATCACAAGTGCTAATAGATTGTCATTAAGTTCCCAAAATGTTACCATCGAAATAGTTAAATGTAACTCCTATTCTACTCTAATTGTTCCTTTTATCGCACTTTCCGTTTGTGGATTTTACTTCTATTTGTTTCCTTCCCTGATAGCTACAATCTCAAAATGTTTAAATGAAACGACAATTGCTATTTTTATGTGCCTGATTACCATCCATCTCTTATTAGACATCTTGTGTAGCGTTCTTTTCTCTCACTGTAACCCTCTGTACACCAGCAACATTTCTGCCTTGCTTGGGATAAAATGTTCTATCTATCTATCTATCTATCTATCTATCTATCTATCTATCTATCTATCTATCTATCACGCCCTGATTGAGCACTCTGGAAAAATAGTAGACTTTGATAAACAGTAGCTACTCTGGCATGTACGCATCGCTCATTCAGTGAAATGAATTAGATCGCTCTAGCTATTGGTCGCGTATAACGATATGCGCTAAAAAATCTGCCTACTTCCACCGAACGCCCATAGTCCAGGAGTAGAGTCGCCGACTGACGCCATTTCGGTCGGGTTTCAATCCTGGGTAAAAAAGCAATCGGAGTCTAACCGTACTGATGAACTGTGATACGGCAAAACAGATCTGTCTGCGGATGACTATATATATATATATATATATATATATATAAGAAAATAAACATTTAAAAAACAAGTATTAAATTTAGGATTTGAAGAAATTAAAATTGTAAACCTATTTTCAGATGGCCGGTATAAATTGCAAGTGATTTTCAAGACGAGAAGAGATTTCTCGTAAATTGGAGAATACAATTATTTTTGTCCAGAAAAGTAGCCGAAGATACAATAAGTGCAAAATTATTTTTGTCGGGAAAAGTAAGTGAATTTATCAAAGCTAGTCAATGAAAATATTTGTCAATGGTTTTTTACGATATGTGACCCTAGGTCAAAATATGGCCTTCAGGCATTCCTGGTTAATGATTATTAGGACAGCTGATAGAAAAAGGTAGAAAATAACAGAATAATTTTCCCCCTTCTATTTGAACTTGAATTAGTTAGATGTCGAGAGAGCAAGTCATATATAGAGAGGGGAAAATAGAAATCCCGAACATAACTTCAACACACCGGTTTTGTTTTTTGTTTTTTTTAAATAAAACTGGCGTGTAAAAAGAAATTCAATGAAACGAGGAGTAGTGATGAATTGTTGTGGACCTGCTGAAATAGCCTGACCCCAGAGATAATGCAAGAGACGGTCATTCTAAATTCAACAAGCATCAAGTTGAATAAAACATCGTCACGTGGAGAAAAATAGATTACGAATATTAAATTGCTATTTAAATACCAGCAAACTGATATTTTTGTGTCACTTAGCCTTTACTGTCTTGTAATTTTGTATCTATTCGATATATGTAAATATATATGAATTTTTTTCATTATATACCGTTCTTTTGCGTGTCTGGTCTAACCTAGTCTGGTGAAGTCAAGTGATCCTATTTTGGACTATCCGAGTTCAACAAATACAACATGGGCGGAATCGACCAAAGGTCAAACAGGTTGGATAGACTCAGCCAGGAGACATGTTATAAAAGTATCAATAATAACAGTAAAAACACTTTTAAATAAATAAGCACCATCCATAGCTTCTTTTTTCTCTAACGTCGATTTTAGAAATTCTTAATCCAAAAGATAATTTTTTCTCAGCAAAATTTTCTTTGTGCATGAATGTACCTTAATAAATAAAATTTCTACATCGTATCTGTTAATATGTAATTATATTTAATATATATATATATATATATATATATATATATATATATATATATATATATATATATATTGTGTGTATTTTGGCAGCATTTTTTCATTAATGCGGGTTTCATTGAATAATATAGACAACTTTTGTCTATTAATTTTATGTAGGATCCGTTCATACCGTCTGATATACTTGATGGTGATGTCGTTGAAAGACAACAAAAAATCACAATAATTGTTGATTTTTTTATCGGGTCTAAGCTTTCGGCTCACATAAGCCATTATCAAAGAGTAAATATTAACACACAGTAAACATAGAACATTTAAGTTATTAACAATAAGGAGAATTGAATTGAAAATATAAGTCCATCCCTACCGTGGCGGATGGCCGAAGACAATGACAAAATAATGGTGTTGTGGTCCCTGGTCTGATTACAGACATTTGAGTACGTTTTTGGAAATATCAAAATTGATTGTATTCAAACCAGGTTTAAATTGTTTTATGTAGATTGCTTAGATTTTAGTTGGTGTGTCGGGTTTTTGTTAATTTTTTTAAATTTTGTGTGGTCATGAAGTATGTGGTTGAGTTTTGTGTTGTAATCTGATTTGTTAAGTACAACAAAGATGTTAGCCTTGTCAGCTTTTTTTACAATTATGTGAGGGTGGTTGCGTAGTTCGAGCGCGGCACTTTTTAGTTGTTTCGATAGAATTTTTGAGGAGCTTCTGCTTTTATCATGGCGATCTTTGATAGCCTCAGCTTTAAGTAGGTTTTTCAGTTCGGGTTTAACGGTTATAAGTTTTTCATCTTGTAGTTTAGTGATGCTTTGATAGAGCGTTTCTATTTCAATTTTTTTAGTAAGCTGGTTATACTTACGGTATATATGGCAGTTAGGTCCAAGGTTGAGTAATTCTTTTTGGTGCTTAGTTAGTTCGTGGTCGGAAAGATTTATGAATTTATCTAACTTTTTTGGAAGAGTGATCGTACCATTGTATAGTGAATTAAGTTTTTTGACAAAAGTTTTTTGCAGTGATTTTGGATAGTCTGAGTATTATTTCTTCTAGTTGGTTTGAGGTAGTTATATCTTTCAGTTTGTTGTAGAGGTCATGTTTGTTCTTGTATAATGTGTCAAGATTTTCTTTCGCTATTTCAATTTGCCTTTTCACAAGGCTCCATTTATATTTCAAGGTAGAGATGGTGTGTTGGGCTGCTGGATCATGTAATTTAAATTGTGTGTATTTTGGCAGCATTTTTTCATTAAAAAGAAATATATATATATACTTTAACATAAGCATATACAAATAGCCACACTTATATTTACACACGACTTAGTTATGTACGATTTGCATACTATATACACATACATATTCTTCCTTATCTAGCTCTGCACTTTCACAACCATTTATATGTATGTATATTCCTGGATACGCTTAGTATATATATATATATATATATATATATAATTCCAGGTAAAGAGGACTCAATTTTTTATTTTATTTTGAGCGCTCAGGCATTTATTTTATTATGAACAGTGCTCAATATAATGAATATTAAGGGGCTTAATGTTATTATATAGTTATGAATTAATTGTACTTTGCTCCACGGAAATTTCTATGTTTCGAGATAGATTCTCATTATCCGACAATGTTGCTGTTGATTATGCAGATGATTTACATTTAAATGACAAAAACCTTTGGTTTGCTGTGTATGTATGGGGGGAGATATAAAATTCGGATGTGTGTTTCTTTTGACTAATCAGAATGGAGATTCATTTTGGGATTTGGCCCCAAAGAATTCATACTATCCAACTTTTTCTCTTTTTTTCTTTTTTTCCTTTTTCCTCCCTCATCCTACCCTTTTCCCTTGCTTCTTTTCTTTCCTTAACGGTCAAGATGTAACCTGCCTTTAACCTGATCTTATTGTTTTACCTTTTTTTTTCCTCTCTTCTTCCTTCAGTTTTATTACTTTTGATGCGATATTCTCATTCAGTACAAATTATATATTTTTCATTTACTTATCATTTTTAGTCTATTTATTTATTTGTTGTAAATTATTTCAAAAAAAGAAAGTTTTTTAATAAAAAATAATCATTTTATTTAATTTCTGTAAGTTTATTTATAAAAAGAAAGATTTATTTAAAAAAAATATTTTTCAATTATTTTTATATAGTTCGTCAGTAGCTTTTGTCCTTAAGCAATTGTTGGTTATATGCATGTTATTTCATTTAGATTTTATCCATTTTCTAATGTAAATAATTTGCAATGTCTACAAATGACATTTATCTAATTGCGTTTAGTTAATAAATTTTTTATTCTTAAGGAATTTAATAATAAATAGTTTTTCGTATAAACATAATGAACATGGTTCATTTAAGAACTTACATGTTTTAGCGTCTTTTAAAATTTTCCATTTTATTGTGGATGTTTTTTTCTTTTAGGTACCAATGATATTTCGATAGGGATGTTCTATTTTTGTACTTTTGATTATTAAATGAAGAGGTGTGCTGGTAAATCCGCTGCTTTAGAGTGTTTTTAATACTCTCTATATACACTTATATATGATTTGTGTTTTCCTTTGAAGATATTTCGCCTTGATACACTATTGATTCTGTTAAACATCTGTTTTCTAACGGACAGTCTATGGGGTTTTAACAATTACATTTTTTTTGTGTGTAAATTGTTATTTTCTGTTTTCCTATTGTTTTATTGATTTTGTTGAAGTTTTATAAAATATTATTATTGTGATGTTTTATAATTTTCTCTAGATTGTTCATACAGCTGTAACTTACTTTAATAGTGTTTTTATTGAAGATCTTATTTTGTGGATTTTTTCTGGAAAGGGTTTCCTAATTAACGCGAGGGATTTTTCCCCAATTTACTACAAGTCATTTGGTTGAAAGTGGGTGTATACCATATGGTATTCCTATTTCTATTTTTTCTTCAGGGGGTTACATTTCTTAAAAAACGCTCCTGTTTAGAATGTTCCATTTTCCTAAAAACTGATATTTCCGTAACTGATTCTCGCGTGGTTGCTCTAAGAGCATTACAATTTTAACTTCTTCAACTCAAGATTCAATCATTATTTATCTTCGTTATCATTATTATTTTAATTAAATAATAACTCATTTCGTGGTGGATAGACTGTTACTTTAAAGAATTATTTCTTCGTCACTGAACGTTGTTTTATTTATGAGAAGTTTATCCTTGTGTTTTGAAACGGTCAGACAAAAGATAAAAAAATAACAACTTTTCATAACATTATATAATCGCCATTGCTATAAGAATGCATTCATTTTGACAACATTGACCTGGATGATTTATTTATAATGACTGTGTGAAATTTCAGAAGAC
Source organism: Ascarosepion bandense (assembly GCA_037127315.1). Lineage (NCBI taxonomy): Eukaryota > Metazoa > Mollusca > Cephalopoda > Sepiida > Sepiidae > Ascarosepion > Ascarosepion bandense. The sequence goes on from JBBBDQ010001092.1 coordinate 5,112,635, forward strand.
AGAAAAAATATTCATCTTTTATTCTCGCAACGTTACAGAGTAATACACGTTACTCCAGGACTTCTCTAATCTTTTGAGGATTATATATGTTTTAATTTCTATTTTTATTTGATATTTTGTCTCTGCCTTCTCCGAGAATTTTAACCTGTCACTTCGAGGCCTCAATTTCAACGTCTATTCAGCAATTTATTCCAGCCTGTGCGTTCGAATAATATTTTTTTGACATTTAGGTGGAATCAGCTGAGGTGGAAATGAATGCATTTCCTTTCGCTTTAATGAACTCTGATTAAATTTCTACAATCTGGTCTGAGATATATTGTTGCCAAACTATTCTACCCAAATTCTTAAAGAGAAAATACAATTGTAATTTTTGCTGATTAAATATATTTCAGGTTACTCTTTCAAAAGCAATCTCTTTGGAATAATTATACACTCATTGTATTCAGAAATATACTAGCAGCAACAACAGAAAACCCATTAATAATAGTAATAATAATAATAATATATTTTTACAAAGACCTACAAATGAAAATCGAAAGAAAAAGTAATATCTTAGACCAAATGTTATACCTATAATAGCAGGAATACGTGGATTGATTAAGAAAGAAACTTAAAAATTTTTTAAACCGAGGACAGATATGCAACCGAGAAAAATTATACTGATAGGTGTCCGGTTCCAGCGAACTGTGTTCCGAGGCTGCACAAACCATATTAATAAGATGGCAAATCATGCATTGCATTATATTTCGAGAAATGCTTTATCAACAATGTTTCTAGCCGTGGTTCATTAGGGGTTTAGTGTCTTTCAACATCATACCCATCCGTACAGTGGCCCAGGCGATATTGACCGGGTATCGACTTAAGTGTAATGCGTAAGTTACAAGTTATTTTGTAATCAAACACTACAACTCCTCTTAGCAATTTACATGCCAATCACGGACAACTTCCTGTTCACCGGCAATCTACGCTCTTCCATAAAAAAGGAAGCAGACACAGTAATAGTTAGTTTCGATCTGGTAGGAAATATGGAGACGCGATCGGCTAGAAGTGCTAAATAACTTATAATGACAAGTAAATTATTTTTGATTCACAGAATTTTCTTCTTTTAAAAATAAAATTATTGTTATAGGGAAATGAAAGAATCGATTTCCTGTAAATACATAAATTTTGTCATAGTTCAAAAATAAAATTCTGTTTGCTAAAATAAGTTTATTATTCCCACATAATTATTTCAGAATGCTGAAAATAAACAAATGAATAAATAGTGTTTATCATTTTTGTTGTAAATTGTCAAGAAAATATATGAATTCAGTTTTATATCTTATTGCTTTATTCAGTCAGTGAAGTGCCATACGTGATACACGCTTGGGCGATCATGTCTCGTAAGAGATATGACTGACTGGGCAGAATATTATCCCGCAGTAGGTTGCCATTTCTTTCTGCGGTAGACTGGTTGCCGACCAAGGATATAGAACTCAATTTGTCCTATTATTTAACCCATAACTGGAGGGAAGAGACGGATTAATACCTTTCCCAAGAATATTTGCGCGTAAGTGAATGCAAGGAATTCAACTGGAATTCGAACTCGGCTCCCCGATTTGTCGTTCCGAGTCGATATCCAATGCGCCACAACGCACATCTTTATTACAATTCCAAAATAGCTTTTCAAAACAAGAATTACAATTACAAAGTTATATTAATAGTGTTTTCAACAAAATAAATATATTTGATATACAGTGTGTTTTCTATTTCTTTTTTTTGCTTTTTTTTTTTTTTTTTTGACTAGTCGTAATTTACACTTCATCAATTATTTACTGTCAGATTTAGCTTTAAGTTGACAATAAATGGGACAGAAATCTCTAAAACATGGGACAACCAGTAAAAATTAAAACTACTGCAATATGTATTATAGAAATTATTACTGAGTCGCTAACTGGGTACCCCGTGATTGGATGAAAAACAACCAATCACAGGCTACTTTTTTAGATTTTCAACAAACTCCCCACATGAACAGGTTTTACAAACACCCTTCCTCTTTTGCTTGTTGGGACCTTTCAGACGACACGTCCCCGTCTGCTCTCCGTCATCTAGACTCAGGATACGTGAGGGGATTTGACAGTAACCGAAGCATAGAAGTCATGGCTCTATTACTTCAACCCAGCCATAACGACACAGGAAATATAAACTGTTAAAAGGACGAATCTTTCAGATAAGTTCCGCAAACCCGGTTGTTTGCAAGAGACTATCCTTTCTTCTTTTCTCGCTTTTCCTATAAATACAAGGGTATAACATTTTCATCGGTGTTTGTGTTCCTCTTTTTTTCGCCGACGTCACGATATTTTTCTCAATTAAAATTGGGAAATCCCCAATAATATTAAAAATAAAAATGGCAGTAATATTCAGTTCGCTATTATATATTCGCTACTAAACTTACTGATTTTGGTAATGATAGTACGCACCAAAATTGTTAGATCTTTGAAAAGACTGTAAAAATTATTTCTTTATGACGACAACAACACAAAAAGTATAAAATAGGGTAACAAAATTAAATAAGTAAAAAATAATGCAGTGATGCTGAGTAAAATTCTAATCTAAACTTATTTATAAATGGAACTTTGTCTCTCTCTCTGTGTGTGTGTGTGTGTGTGTGTGTGTGTGTGTGTGTGTGTGTATCCGTTACCTATAGACTCCGAAACGGCTGAACCGATTTTCTTGAAATTTCACACAGTTGTACGATAACATTCTGCGAGTGTCCTTAGCTCGGTTTTGTGTCGAGGTACCTTCGATAAATATCAAACATCGATTATCGAAAAAATCGGGTTATAAAAGGAGTGTTCCGATTTTAATCAAATTTGATACACTGATAGACAAAGACATAAGAAACAATATTCAGAAGTTTTAACGTTGCAGTTCTTACAATAGTGCAGAAAATTGATAATATATATATATATATATATATATATATATATATATATAAATCGATACCAGGAAATCAAAATTTGACTTACATTCATTCATTAAACCTTTAGTTTTTCGTGCCAACGTCCAAAGAGTCTGAGCTCCAGAAACGTGGATTAGTTATAAAGCTTTCATTACACCCGAGCAACGCCGGACTATATTGCTAGTATCCTTATAAAATAATGATTGAAACTCTTATACCATATTAAAACTTTCTAATATAAAGCTAGAGAGCTATTCAAGGTAGATTTTTTATTTCAAATGGTTAAAATGAAGGAGGATGTGGCAGAAAACATGGTTACGTGTTATATAGTCAAGTGCCATACGTGAAACACGCTTGGGCGATCATATCTCGAAAAAGAGATGACTGACTGGACAGAAGATTATCCCGCAATAGGTTGTCATTGCTTTCTGCGGTAGACTGGTTTCCGACCAAGGCTACAGAACCCAATCTGTTCTGTTATTTAACGCATAAATGGAGGGAAGAAATGGATTAATACCTTTCCTAATTTATTTGCGCGTAAGTGAATGCAGTGAAGTCAACTGGAATTCGAACTCGGCTCCCCGAGTTTTCGTTCCGAGCCGATATCCACTGCATCACGACGCACATTAACATCGCTTAAAAACAATGATCGTCTTGACAGAGAACGAACAACGAAGAATAAATATACTACCAGCAATAATTATTAGGTCATCCCAGTTTTTTTAAATAAATGATGTATTTCATACTATTTATAGGTGGATAATTCTAAATGAAAATAAAGTTATTATTACTGTGCAAAATTTTAAAAGCAAGAAAGCAAAGATGAACTCATCTGAATCACCCTAAATTTTCTTCATTCTTTCATTGATGAAACTGCAATGTAAGTAATTATTAAATATTTATAAAATCATTTGATGCACATGTTATTGTGTAGTATTCACAAAAGAACCATTCTATTTTCATTTAAAATTACTAAAAAATAGTATGAAATACATCATTTTTTTTAAAACACTAGTGTAGCCGAATAATTATGGCCGGTAGTGTATATGTAATTTTATATTTTTATTTTACGTTATCGAAGCTTGGCAGAACAGGAAGGCAGGCGGAGAGACAGAAATAGGAAATTTTTTTTTTAATCATCTCACCCCAAGCAAGGCATTTCACTGCCACTATTGCGCATGGGGCTACATAGGGGAAGGTAAAGAGAAGGAGTGGTTAGACATAGGGAATGTCAGGAGGAAGGTGACAGATAAGTAAGGATACCGAGGATGAGGGTTGGGCAGATAGGAAGAGTGTTTGATAGAATGGGAGCAGGTTAGTGTGTTAGGAGGTGTCTATTGACCTTACATTTTAAACTCCTGGAGATTGTAGCCGTCGGGGAAGCAATCGTTTGGAAGAGAATTCCGCAGTCGGGAAGTGCGAGGAAAGAAACTGTTGGAGTAGAAGTTACGGCTGCATTTTATCGGTTTCAATGCTAAGGATAGTTTCACCCAACACTGAAACTTGATACAAAACGAAAACATTGATTAAAAAAAATTGTGTTATGTTATTAGAATTTACTCGAGTCACAAAATTATGGAATTTATCATCTATTTACTCGAGGTACTAGACGAGTAACTAGGCTCTACCCTTTTACTTTGAAACCAATAAAATGTAAACGCAAATTCTACTGCATTAGTTTCTTTTCTCGCAATTCCCGCCGTTGGAATTCCCTTCGGTCTACTTACTTCCCCGACAGCTACAATCTTCAAGAAATTAAATGTAAAATCAATAGTCATCTCCTATCTCCCTGACTTGCATTGTTTCTGTCATGCTCTTTTCTCCGCCACACCAATCTCATCAGTATTCTCATCTTTCTTTTACCCACTTCCGACACCGCCTATAACCTTCGGTGCTCTCATCACTTTTCTCCTATGTTCGAATTCCAGTAGAATTTCTTGCATTCACTTACGCGTAAATACCATTAGGAAAGGTATTAATTCGTCTCTTCCCTCCAGTTATAGGTTAAATAACAGGACAGATTGGGTTCTGTAGCCTTGGTCGGCAACCAGTCTACCGCAGAAAGAAATGACAACCTATTCCGAGATAATATTCTGCCCAGTCAGAAAATAATGACAACCTAATCTTTCTCATAGCTTTCCTACTATGTAATCCCCTGCGCACCAGTGGCAGTAAACTGCCTTGCTTGGGGTGATATGATTATAAAAATGTAAACAAATTGCTTTCTGAAGTCGATATCTTCTTATATTTACCATGCATAGCACCAGGCTCAGCCTGAAATTTCTAAATGTTCGACTGTAAACAACCACTTTTTCAGCTCACTCGCAAAGATTATAGATATCAGCGAGGGTCAACTTTCTTCGAATCTCGCGACTTGCATTACTGAACCACAAACTAACAACTGTATCACTTGAAAAGTTTCATAAAATCCATATGCAATTGAAAGATAGATTTAAAACAAAAGATAATGACGTTACACAATGTTTCAAAGAAAAGGCGTTGAAGAAATCCTGCGTAACTAGTGGATAGGGCAATAGCAACTGGACTTGGGAAATGAATCTCCCTGAATAACTGCTTTAAGATTTGATAAATTTCAACCGACTATAGCAATGAATTCTCGGTCAATGAACAGTAAAGTATAGCTTGTAAGAACATGACTAATATTAACATTAATCACTTACACTATTTACATTGTTCAGACTATTGTTCTAAATTTTACTGTCATGTTTATAACGTTTCGGCTGTTTTAAACTCAGGCTCTCCTCAGACGATTGAACGTGGGATTAGAAATATCTATCTCGGTGGACGAAATAAAGAGTCCAGTTCGAAATTCCCATTACCTAAAGAAAGCCTGAGCGTGCTATGTCCAAACCTTCGTGAATATGGCAAAAAATGCGAGGGCAAGACCGAACAATGTAAATAGTGTAAATTGTTACAATACCTCATTTCAAAAAGAACATGAAAAACCATTTCCTTTTGGAAAGGACCTCCAATCTGTAATGGATTGGAGTAAGAAATAGCTCGTAAATCTTAATGCTTTGAAAACGAAGTTGCTTTCTTTTTATTACCATAGAGAAGCTTTCTTATCTTCCCTCAGTCTGGATCATGCTAGTCTCCCGGAAAGCAATACACTGCATCTCCTCTGCCCCACTCTTTCAGCCGATCTCAAATGGAATGACTTCATTGAATCAATACCTACATCTACTGCTAAAAGGTTTTGGTCAGTGTGCCGAGCCAGGAATTTTTTCTCGTCATAATACATCTTGCACATTTCTGAATCAACCATTTGTCCATGCATTTAATACTGTTGTCATATCTGGTCATGAGATAGTGCTATTCATCTCGAAGTTCGCAACAGGAGAATCTTCAATGAAATCGCTCCTGATTGGGCAGCTCGACTTCAGTCAATTTCTCACTGTGGGGTGTGGCTTCCCTCTGTCTTTTCGACAAATTCTTTAACGTTTTGCTTTGATGATTTTCCTTACCTGGTGATCCGCAGACATGAATTTACTCAAATCCTAGATTAGCAGCTAGGTGTCACCTTTTACCCACAAAATGGTCAAATGTAACCGCTACTTCTACTCCCTCGGTTTCTTTCCTCATACATCCTGTCTGCGAAACTTCCTTTCGCATTCTTCCTTCCATTATAGTTACAGCCTTCAAAAGATTAATTGCAAAGTCAATTGCCATCATCAATTTCCTTGTCTCCCATTCTTCTCTTATAATTTTTTGACATACTCTGTACCGTTTTTTTCTCTCGCAGTACATCTCGGCGCATCAGTGACAGTACTGCATTTCTTAAGGTGAAACGGTTATTAAAAAAAATTACTTCGTGTTGTATTTTGGAAAAAATGATTCTTCAAATTCAGGTTGTACTTTGTGCATTAATCCTGATAAATCTCTGTGATTTCACTCTGGTTTTGGTTTTCAAATAGTCTCTTGGCTTCATCCAATTACTAACAAGCCAACTTTGACAAGAGGAATGACGTGTATTAATCACTTATCAGTCTTTATGACGAATTAGGGACAGAAATTGTGAGTAAGTGTGTATGTGTGTTTGTGTGTGTGTGAGAGAGAGAGAGAGGGAGAGAGAGAGAGGGGGAGAACTACTAAGATTTCGATAAAGAGATAGAAAGAGATAAAGAGAAGAAACGGTGTACACTCGAAGAAGAAATGATAACGCAAAATAAAATGTTATTCGTAGAGTGGAAGAAGAAATTAAAAGTAAAGAAGAGGTTATAAAAGATTAAGAGTCTAAAAGGAAAGGAGAGAAAAATAATGATTAATTAAGGAAGGGATGAAAAAAACTGTGAAAGAGAAAAAGAAAAATACAAGTCAGAGTAAATGAGAATGAACAAAGCAAAAAGTAACAAAAGATAGAGTACAAGAGTGTGTAAGAGAAACAGAAGAAAATGGAGAAAGAGAAAAAAAATTGACAAATCGGTATAAAAATGAGATTGAACGAAATCAAGGAAGATGAAAATTAACAAAGAAGACGAAAAGCGTGAAAAAATAGAGAGACTGCGAAAAAGAAGGAAAAAAAAGATACATATAAAAGAACCGGAAGTATACATAATTATGGGCTAGGCTTAGCGAAAGATTTCTAGCAGACGACTGTCAGAGTTATTTCCAAAAACCAGTTACATAAATAGGATACAATTGGGAGAACGGATTGAGTACAATTATAATAATGGTCAAGACAAGCTCATGACGATAAAAATCGTGATTGAGAGAAAGAGGAAATGTCTAAAAGAAAATAGTTACGGAAATAAAGAATATATGTATATATTTGCCAGTTTGCATAGAGATGATACCGTCATTCCAACAATAAAAAAAAATGTATATTTTTAATAAAAACAGAAACCGCAAGTGTTCTTTTAGAAAATATAGAAAAAATATATATTCTAACTTATATTTTTACTAGCAGTATAGCCCGGCGTTGCTCGGGTGTAATGAAAGCGTTACAACTAATCCATGGTCCTAAAGAATATTTGTGTGAATTTGGCAAGAATCGGATAAAAATTGTGGATTTGTATAAAGGACATACAGACAGATAAACAGACACACATGCAAACATCTTGCTTTATATATATATATATATATATATATTATTGATTTTCTGCACTACTGTAGGCACTGCAACCTTGCAACTTCTGAATATCGTTTCTTATGTCTTTGTCCTTGACTGTATCAAATTTGATTTAAATCGGACCACTCTTTCTATAACCCGATTTTTTCGATTATCGATTTTTGATATTTATGGCGGGTACCTCGACAGAAAACCTAGCTAAGAACACTCGCAGACGCTTATAGTATAACTGTGTGAATTTTAAAGAAAATTGGTTCAGCCGTTTCGGAGTCTATAGGTAACGGACAAACATACACACAGACACACACACAGACAAATTTCCATTTATAAATAAGTTTAGATTTTCTCCACTCTGCTACATGAGATTCTCGTCTCGTGACCGTTTCAGGAAGTGGTTGTCAGTCATCGTCTTGCTTGTGTGTTGTAGTAGTTCACGTCTTATACTAGTGGGGAATCTTTTTAAGCTTTAAGGGGTAATAAATTGATTTGGCATTGGTTAAATATCGGACAGAGGAAGGTTTTATTTTTATTTCTTTATAACCGCACTGATGAGCTTTGATACATTGAAACAGGCGTGTACACCGGCGTAATGTGGCTTCCTTGTGTCTCTTCTATAATTCTTTTACGGATTCTGCTCCGATGAACTCACTGGTGTCCCTTATGCAAGAAGTTACTCGATCTACTAGATTAGGTCTCACTCTTTTACAATGAAACCAACACAATTTAAACTCAACTTCTACTCTAATAGCTTCTTTTCTCACCCTTCTCGGCTGTAGAATTTCCTTCCGTCTACTTGCTTCCCCGACAGCTACAATCTCCAAGAATTTAAATGTAAGGCCAATACTCATCTTCTGTCTTTCTGACTCGCATCCTTTCTCGCATGATCTTCTCTCTGTCCACTCCACTCTCATCACACCAGTATTCTCATCCTTCTCTTACCCACTTCCTGGCACCTCCTATAACCTGTCCGTCTCTCTCATCACTTTCCTCATATGTTCGATTTCAAGTTGAATTCCTTGAATTCACTTACCCATAAAGAAAGTTATTAATTTGTCTCTTCCCTTCATTTATGGGTTAAATAACAGAGCACACTGGATTCTATAGCTTTGACTTGCAACCAGTCTACCGCAGAAAATAATGGAAATCTACTGCGGAATTATCTTCTGCCCAGTTAGTCATGTATTTTTCAAGACATGCTCGTCCAAGCGTGTATCACTTATGGCACTTAACTGACTGACATTATTCGTAATAATGTCATCAACTTTGTTCTCATTTGTATGACGGTTCGGCCGTTGAAATGTTTTGCTAAGTCTTGCCCATAATTATATACACTTCCGGTTTCTTTAAATGTGTTTTCTTTTTTTCTTAAAAATACATGTTCTAATGGATATAAAAATTAGTTAGTTCCAGTGACTTGACCCTAAAGAGTTGTGAGTTCAATACCAGGCTACAGAAGTGGTGAACAAGTAACTTAGAGATTTGGGTTAAAGAGAGATAACTCATGAATACAGAAAGTGTTTTCGCACAAAGAATGAGAATGATATACCCCAGTGATCATAATAAAGTGTTTGGTTCGAAATTTCTAGTACCTGAAGATGGCCACCGCGTACAACTGCCGAAACCTCGTACAAATAGCAACCAAGATGAGGACAATAGTCCGAATCATGTAAATAATTAAAATATAAATAAAATTAAAAATATATTAGAATGTACAGAGTAAGGATTAAAGAGCCAGAAGTCATAAAAATTAAAAATTTAAATATTCTAATATTGCATGAAGATAAAAAATTAAAATTATTATTGTTATTGTTTAGGATGTTATATTGTTATTGTAAAGTCTGAATTTAGCTACGATATTCCAGGTACTTATTGGGTTGTTGTTATTTTTATTTTTAATTTCCAATAATATATAGATGAAGCAGTAATTGTGTTGTATTTATAGTTGTTTAAAGACATATGTTTGTTAAATCTTATCTTTCACCAGTCGGATGTGCTTTCCAAGTAAAATTTAACATCATTATCATTCGAATGATTTCGAGCTCTATAAACAACACTTTCGGACAAACATTGGCCATTCAAAGGGTAGGTTTTATTTTTTTGGCAGTTACAATTATTTTCAAAAGTGTCAATTTATTAGTAGGGTTACAAATGTTGTTTATGTGGGCTAAGTATTTATTTGATATGCCAAATACAGGTGGGGGATAACAGAATCAAACAAGTACAAGAATTTAAGTACCTAGGAAGTGTTCTAACAGGAGATGGAAATTGCGACACGGAGATCCGAAGGCGAATTGGCATGGCAAAGACGCGTTTCAGAAGATGAGCAAAATACTAACACACAGGAATTCTCAAAAGAAACGAAGAAAAGAGTTCTAGACTGCTACGTCATGTCAGTTCTTCAATACGGCTGTGAATGCTGGACAATATCATCGAAAATGAGGACAAAACTGGAAGCGGCCGAAATGTGGTTCTACAGAAGGATGCTACGGATATCGTGGACTGAGCACACAAGCAACGACAAGGTGTTATAAAGAATGGCAACAAAAAGGAAATTGATGCTGAGCATCAGGAAGAGACAACTGAAGTTCCTGGGACATGCAATGAGGAAGGAGAGCCTGGAGAACCTGATACTGACTGGATAGATAGAAGGAAGGAGAGACAGAGGAAGGCAGCGGATAACATATTTGCAGGGACTGATCAGGTGGATGACGGAACGGGAGTTGCCAGGAGCAACAGGAGCAAACATACTAAGAGCCACAAGGGATAGGGAGACGTGGAGAGCCATGATCGCCTACGTCCTGAAGGGACAGGGCACATAGAAGAAGAAGAAGTATTATGTTGAGAAATATATTTATTTAATTTTAGAATTGTCAAAAAATTCCTTATTGCTAGAGTTAGTACTTTAATGGATTAATTTTTATAAGTTGTTGTTGATTCTCTGGGGGTGATTTGATTCTATATTGATATATGTGTGATGATGTGAGTCATTGGTGTACGGTTTGTAAAGACCATTCTTCAAGTCGAAGGTAACAACTAAGAAATGTACGAATTTTGCATTAGTTATGGTGGTACATTTAAGATCGTGGTCTTTAAATCTTTGACGAGATCCTTTCTGAGTTTATCCGTTTGTGTAGATTAATTTTGCGGAAGTTTACCAGTCTGACGTTTCAGTAAATTCCGGTGTTACATAAATCGATGATTTGCCTTTGTCTTTATTTTTATTTTCAATTTTATTCTTATTTTAATTTAAAATTTTAATTTTTTATCTACGTATAATATGAGAATATTTAAATTTTAAAACTTTTATGTTTTATGATTTACACCTCTTTACTTTCTTCTTCCGGCATTTTAATATTTTATTATTATATTTTATATGTTAATTCTAAACCTAACTGTTAATTTTTATCTACATGTATTGTTAGAATATTTAAAATTAGAATCTTGTTATTAAAAAATCAGTAGTATAACTCTATAAAATTTAATTCCTATCGAGTGAACTTAAATTCAGATTTATTTAATATATATATATATATATATATATATATATATATATATATATATATATATATGCGCTCTATTTTAGCAACAATACAATATCTTTTATGTACAGTTTAGATTAAAAATGACAGACAAGGTATTATCATTAAATTTATTATATAATATTTCATGTGATCGTATAATTATTTTTCTTTTCTGAACTCAAATTATATAATAATTGTTTAAAGGTTTTGTACTTTTGAGCGTTTTCGACTATAGATTTAGACATTATCAAGAATTAATTTCGTTTTGCTTCTGAATAAACATGTATAAAGTTTATGCATACAGTGTCATGTTCGTAATTGATGTTATTAAGTGTAAGATTTATCCTTTTCTTAGTAATGCCTCCATTATCTTAAATCTTTTGCATGTAGATAATGGATGCTATTATGTGTGCATTATCAACAACTATATCACGAATAGGTCCTGGAAGATCTCGATGTGCGTGTAAATGAGATCGGATGGAACTGTTGTGGAAAATGTGCAATGTCAATTGTTTGTGTTTGACATTGATAACGTTTTGAAGAAAACAGTTTGATATGATAATCAAAGAAATAATTTCGAAAGCCATTGTTGACAAGCTTTTGTTTCAAATTGTGGAATTCTTTGAAGAAATGCAGTTGGGAAGATAAATTCTCGTACGCTGTCGTGAGAAAAGTTTTAGTAACGCCAATTTAGTATTGAAGAAAACATTGACTAATAAAATTGAGTTAGCAAGAATTTTCGCTTGTGGGGTTTTTTATATGCTGAAGTCGTGAAAGTATTATTATTAGAACCTATAAGAACATCCGGAAATGAGAGTTTTTTTTGGCTAAAATCATATATGAAGTTGAGAACAGAATTTGCACCAGAAGTAGTTTTTAGATTATCGAATTCGTTTTTGTTGTCAGCTGAAAAGAAAATTATTATCAACATATCGATCATATATTTTTGGTTTAGTAATTTTTTAAAACTATGTTTTCAACGCGGGACATATAAAAGTTTGAGAAAAACTGACCAAGATGTATTCATATACTTAGTAACGCCAATTTACACCATTAGTTTGCCTGTAAATATTACCATGATGCTCGTAAAAAGGTACTTTATTGGTGCAGGCAAGTAAGAGTTCTTAAGAATATTAAAATTGATAGATGGGGGTGGGATTGAATTATGTTTATATGCAGAGTTAATCATTATGTCAATAGTTTCAGCATCAGGTACATTAGTAAATATCATTTCGACATCAAACGATGTGAAGGTGTCATTTTTGGTATAGTAAATCTAGCTGTTTGAAGAAATTCATTAGTCGACTTAATATTATAATTGGTAGAAAGTATCAGTCAGTTAAGTGCCATACGTGATACACGCTTGGGCGATCATGTCTCGCAAGAGACATGACTGACTGGGCAGAAGATTATCCCGCAGTAGGTTGCCATTGCTTTCTGCGGTAGACTGGTTGCCGACCAAGGCTATAGAACCCAACCTGTCCTGCTATTTAACCCATAACTGGAAGGAAGAGAGGGATTAATACCTTTCCAAAGGGTATTTGCGCGTAAGTGAATAACATGGATTGCAACTGGAATTCGAACTCGGCTCCCCGGTTTCTCGTTCCGAGCCGATATCCACTGTACCACAACGCACGTCTCTTATATATCGACAAACAACAAACACGCATATATATAAAAATATAAAGTTATATTTTTATTAATGACGATGAACCGTGTAGAATAGGGAACAGAGAATTGAGAGAGCGCGCTTCTAATGGGTTGACGGGAGTGTAGTCTTATCTGTTGTGTCTCTCTTCACCGGCCGATCTCTGTTGCTCCTCTACTGGCGAATCCGTGTGCCGAGGTCTTTTTATAATCTTCCAGAACCGGGACTTTTTCTTCCGGTTTTGCCTCGCCCACGCACGCACACGTAATTCTCAGAGACACCTGTTCTGTTTGCCTCTGTAGTTATTTCCGCTGCTGCCGGAAATAAGGTCAAACGACATCCGTTCCTTTCAACGACCGGAAACACCCTCGCTTGCATCAGCCTTCCTCGGGTGGGGCCAGATTGTTATATTACACATTCTTAACAGAGGTAGAAAGTATAAGGTGAGAAAAGTATTAAGAAGTTTTGATAATTGTTCTACAGGTGTTAGAATATGAGAAATTATAGGTTGTAAGGGGTATCCAGGTTTATGTAATTTCATGTTTAAGTATACAGGTTGATAATAATAATTTTGTTGATTTTCATGGATGCTTCAACGACATTGTTGAATGTTATGAGTTTACCACCGTAAGTTTTAAGAGTTTCAGTTAAGTTCCTATTTAATCTTTTGAATTCGGATCGGTCTTCGATGAGTAATTTTGTGTGGTAATTTAATTCATCAAAATTACACAATTGTTTGATTCATATGCTCTTCGGAGACAATATTGTGTTTGATTTTAGTTTATTGGCGGCATTTGCGATATTTATTGGGATGTCGTTTTAGATATTGCGTGGAGAACGGCCTTTTAGACCTTCCACACTGAGGAAATGTTTGAGATTTGGTCTGAGTTTTATTCATTTATAATTTTCCAATTCTCATACACACTAGTGTTTCAATTTCAATGTCTATATTATTGAATAAAACATTTTGGTGTATATATATATATATATATATATATATATATATATAAGTAGCCTAAAGAAATTCTTTGGGCTACGTACTTTGACTGATATTTGGGAGCTTAGCTTGTTCTTTTTTTATTATCAGTTTTTCCTTCTGCGTATGTATTCGGAGGATTTTTCGAAACTAGTATAAAGACAAGTTTACATTTATATATATATATATATATATATGTGTGTGTGTGTGTGTGTGTGTGTGTGTGCAGATTGCAGTTATTTTAATTTACCGAAATACTCTTCTGAGTTTTCCTTTCAATATTTCATGTTCCACTGGATTAGATCCAATGAGCTCTCATTTTTTTTTTTAACTTTTTTTAATATTTAATATGAATTAGATAGCTGGGGTATTCCTTGCGTAAAGCTTCGATTCGAATTCATGAGTTATTTCATTGCCCAGGGGTTAGCTTTTGACTTGACTCTTAGAGTTGTGAGTTCAATACCAGGCTACAGCAGTGGTGAACAAGTAACTTGCATGGCTAGAGGGAGATAACTTATGACTTCTAATCAAGGCTTACGCAAAGAATGGATTTCATATATTTATTAGTAATAAAGGTTTGGTTTGAAATTCCCAGGACCCGAAGAAGGCCGGAGCGAGCAACGGCCAAAACCTCGTACAAATGGCAACAAAGATGAAGACAATAGTCTGAATTATGTAAATAATGTAAATACTACCTCATCCCAGAATACTAAAGAAAATACTATTTTCCTTTTAAGTTTTATGGTATTACTTACACAGTTTGTTACGCTGGAGACTGTGATTATACAGAATGAAATTGTCGAGTATACTTCTTGCAGTATTACACCAAGAGATTTCTGTAACCGAGAAAAAGTTTATAAAGTAGCAATTGCTTAAGCTTCGTTTCCGTTTGCAATTTTTTCTACAATTTTGCATGTAAGCGTCTCTGAGAAGTTAATTGCGTGCGTTTCAATCGAATGTGTGTTCATAAGATTTTGCGCATTAAGTTTTAATGCTCTTTTCGAAATGCCAAAGGTTTGGCGTCGCGCTATAAAACTAGTCTCTTGCAGGAATTGGAATTAGCAGACAAAAATGCAAATGTAAACAGAAATTGCGTTAGATGACGCCATTATTGCTGCCTCGATGGCTGATGGAGTTTGGGAGACATTTTTTTTAACCAAAACAATATAACAAGATATCCCGGTGCTAATTTTCTTTATGAAAAAATTATAAAGAAAGTGACATTAGCAAAAACGCATTTCTCTATCTCGACAAAATTGTATAGAACACTGCAAGTGTTTGGGGATTTTACGTCAGATGAAAGAACAAGTGAATTACATGTAAGCATCCAAGAGTAGAAAAAGATGGGAGATAAAATACAGTTCGAAGTAAAAAAGCAAGAAAAAAAATGAAGTTAGAAAACATCAGACGTAATGAAATAAAAACTAAGAAGTCCATGAGAATTTTAGAGGTAAAGGGAGGTGAATTTTGAAAACACAGAGAGTAAAAAGAAAAAAATAGGAGAGAGGGGTGTTTTCAAGAAATGAAAGGAAAAAGACGGGGAAATAACGAGTTAATAAGAGAAACTCGTCAGAACGAAAAGTCAGCACACACACACACACACACACACACACACACACACACACACAACCATCTATCTATCTATCTATCTATCTATATATATATATATGTAATAAATGACTACAGCATTTCTTGATATTACATGAAACTATATCATAGTTTCCATGGTATCAGCTAAAGTAACAATATTATTCTACTTCTATGTGCTTTGCCCTTTCAGGACGTACACGATCATGGCCTTCCACATCTCCCGTTTTGTGGTGGCTCTTAGCACGCTTTCTCCTGTTACACAAGGCAACCCCCGTTCTCCCCTCCATCCGCTTAGGTCAATCAAGTACGTTACACACTGCTTTCCCCTGTCTCTTTTTTCCTTTTATCTGGCCTGTTAGTATCAGATTCTCCAAGACATTCTTCCTCATTGCATATCGCAGGAACTTTAGCTGTCTCTTCCTGATGCTCAGTATTAATTTCCTTTTCGTTTCTAAAACCTCATCATTGCTCACATGCTCAATTCATGTTATCGGCAGCATCCTTCTGTAGAACCACATTTCAGTTGCTTCAAGTTTTTTCCTTCATCTTTGATGATATTGCCCAAAACTTACTGCCATAGTGAAGAACTGACATCACATAGCAATCCAGTACTCTCTTCTTGTTTCTAGCAAGACTTTCCTGTCTCTTAATACTCTGATTAACTTCTGGAACGCGTAAACGTTTAAAATAAATAAAAATATCATCGCTTAAAGCGCATTTCAAAATCTAAGCATAGTATTGAGAGACAGGAAGATTTCGTTGAAAACAAAGAGAGGAATACACGACTGTGTTGTGATATATGTCCTTCCATATGACAGCGAATGCTAGACGATCTCTTTGAAAGATGAAGGAGAGACACGAAGAAACAAAAATGTGGTTCTACAGAAGGATGCTAAAGACACTATTGTTCGAGCATATAAGCAACGACAAGGTGTTGAATAAGATACAGATGAAAAGGAAACACACTTAGCATCAGAAGAAGACAGCTGAGATTCGGGGATATACGTAACAAAGGAAGAAGTATTTGGAGAATCTGATACTCAAAGAACGGATAGAGGGAAAGATAGACAGTCTGTAACACAATTTTAGCACAACGGAGCGAAAGAAATTATTATTAATTTTATTATTAATTGTGCAAATAAATTGTTCCAATATGAGCAGAGAGAACAATAAGTCTAATAGATAATAAAATTGTTTATTCTGTTGAAATATGAACGCAGTGAATTGTGAAGAGAGGAAATATTGCATAATGAAATATTGAAAACTAGCTGAGTATAGAAGTGAATTAAGAACATTTGCAGGTACAGGCAGCAGGTCAGACGAGGTTATCGCATCGGCTGGCCATTATTTGACAAAGCGGAAACAACGTGACTAAGAAAAGTATCATTGAAAGCACTGAGCTTTACAGCTGGTAAAAGTGGAAAGTAAGCCGTAGCCAAAACATTGTTTTGGATTGTTGAAAAGAGATTGTCAAAAATGTTTGATGAGGCCAAAAGTTGAATCCGGAAATTTTCAATTTTCCTTTGAACAAATTTCAAACCTGAAAAGAAGTGATGCCACCTGAAATATTGCTGCTTGGATTTTAACCAAGGGAAGGAAGTAGCTCCACCTGAAAAAAAGAAAGCGGGAGTGATGTCATTGGCTAGAGATTGGATTTTCATAAACACCCCGCGCCAGTCATGCATTACACCATTGAATTTGGCATAAGTATAAAAATTAGGGCTCCGAGGAGGCTACAATCAGAGAGAGCCAAGAAAGAGTTCAGCAGAGTCCAGCCCGCTTCCGGCTCAGAAAGATAAATCACAAAGAAATTGGGTGCCACTCGTCGAGAAGCTTGCTGCCGACCGACCGAAAAGTGTCAAAATCAAACAACAGACCAACCCGCGTTAAAGACAAAGTAGACGACTTACCGCTATCTACCAGACAAAGAGACATTCCTTCGGCAGTTTCTGTAGAGCTTCGGGGTGAAGCACAAACTTGAAAACTCCGATTAGAGCGAACAGACATTACCAACCAAAATCTCGAATTAATGATAAGACAAACACTCCGCTTAAACAAAACTTCCGCTTCGTTGTAGAGTTAAGGGATTGACGATTGGTATACTCTATTTATTTTTGTTTCTTTTTTGTATATAAAGCTTTTTTAGCAACTTATTTAGGCGTCATTCAATTTATTTTTGTTGCCGTTTTCATTAACCTGAATGTGTGCGTGCGTCTGGTCTGGTTCAACTTGGTAAAGAGACAGCTAGCAAGATTTCAGCGTGACTTCCTTGAGATCAAAATTCACAACGTGGGCGAGGAAGAACACCGTTGTAATAGTTGACTTGAAGACCAGCTACTGTGTCGAAGCCATCAACGCCAAGAGGTCGGGGTCCTTTTCACAAGGCGAAGGAAGCGCGGGATATACTTGATGGGCTTAAGCGAGTAGTATCAAAAAGACAACTATTGTGAGCGAGAAGGGATAGGGATAAATGGAACTCACTGATCTCTTGCGTCTTGAAAGAACACGGCACATAAAGAATATATATATATATATATATATATATATATATATATATATATATATATTAAATCGTTATAGTTCAGATTTAAATATAATTACACCAGTAGACAGTTGTATTAAAAAGTGCTCAATAAAACTTTGAAAGGAAATGAAGAAAATGAAGATTCAACATGTAGAGTTTTTAAATATTAACGTAGCGGAGATCCGGTTACACTAACTACTATTCGACCTTTTCAGATTCGTCAGGCGATTAGTTTTAACTGATGGTTTGACGAGTAATACTTTTATAATTTCATTGCAGAAAGAAGGGAGTGTTTTATTATTAGAAAATGTTTTTACTGTTTCTACATCCAGATATTATTTCGGACCTTTTATTTAGTAGATTTTGTTTTTTCTGGAAATAATACAATAGCTAATTTTCCTTCTTGGCATAAGCTGCAGATATCAACACCGTTTCAGTGTGTGGCTTTTTTAAAATTATTTTCCTCGATATGTGGAAGTTTTTGCAATTCTTTTCATTAAATTTCCATAGGCTAGTTTGGTGCAAATTTTAAGGTGTTTTATTTTGTGATTATTCCATCGTTTTAAAACTGGTTTGGTACATTCTAAGTATATTTCATTTTCTACTTCTACACTGAAGATGACTGCTTCAGTTTTACCAACTCCTTGAAGCGGATATTTCTTTTTATCTCTGCTTTATATTTCATTAACCGTATTATGCTGGACATTGCTCGAAATCCTTTTGTATTTTATTACTTTATATAATTTGCTATATTAGAAATACAGTTGTAACTTAACTCAACCTTAAATTTTAAATTAAAAATTTTGTTTATCTTAGAGCTTTTGGCAAAGGGTTTGTTAAATAGTAATATTTTCCCAACGTTACTTCTAAATTAAAAGGCGGATTCGTATTCTCTTTGTTAATTTGTCTGGGGTTTATGCTCTAATTAGCTTTTATTTCCGTTTTCTTGTAAAGTTTTTTTTATAATCATTTTCCTCTCATCAAAAATTGTTTTAAAAGAGGAATTTTTACACAGTCTATATTCTATACATTTAGGGATGTGTTGGACTATACTGGTGGGTGGTTTGTCCCATAATTTACGTATCTTAATTTTGTGTTTGATTTCATGTAGGGGGATACGGTACCGTTTTGTAAATTGAGCTCCATATTTAAATATTGGATAACTTTTTTTTCATTTCAACATCATAAAGAAATTGAGACTTTTGTAGCATTTAAAAAGTATTTTCCTTTCTTGGGCATTTGTTTTTTTGTTGTCCGGCAATACTATCAATCCGTCATCTGTATTTATTCCGTGGTCGTCTATGTGGGCTACTTCGTTCATTTTGTGCACGATAAATAAACCCATTAACTCGGAAACATCGACTTCCGTTGAATAAACCTTGAGGTATATCAAATGCACTCATTTGAGGTTTTTTTATCCATACTTTGCCATTGTGAAACTGCACGGATTTGCAGCAATGTAAAATTATTTTTATGTATTCAGATGGTATGTTTATCAATTCCTTAGCAATTTCAAAAGCTTCATGTAACCCTTTTTTAGAAATTGACTTGTAGAAGTTTTAATGTCATATTTCATGAAAACATTGTTTCTTAGTTTTTAGTTATCTTAGACCAAGAAATTACATACATTTGTGTAGCAATACTTAGTGAATGATACATATTTTTAAGAATTTTCTGCCATTTTTTCTCATTGTTTTGTTGGGTTGATTTGTCGGAAGGAATGCTTATTGGGAAAAGCGTGCTTATGGTCTTTTATGGTTAGGATCCTTTCTCGCTCTACGTGAACCCTGTTGCTTATCTGTGATTTTTCCCCTCTTCATTTATGTTTCTTATTTAGGGTTTTTGGGCTTTCTTATGAGTTTTGATGACTTCTTCCATTATTCTTTTCGTGTATTCCGTCGGGCTTATTGGTTGTTTTAAATAATGGTTGTTTTGTCTCCTTTGACTGGGATATTGGGTGTTATTTTTATTCTTTTTACTTAGGTATTTAGTAGTCTTCAAATTTAATTATTTACTTTTTGGATCTTAATTTTAATAGACAAATCATATCTCCTTCAAAGTTGGCTAGTTGATCAACCATAGGTGGGTATATATCTATGAGTGTGTGTTCGATTGTCCGTGAAGTTCGGGCCGATTTTCTGTTGTTCGTGTTCCAGGTTAGAGCACAGTAAATTTACAGACAAATATAATATATGTACATTTATAATTAGAGCATAATTGTCTTTTGGGCATTTCAACGTAGTACAATGGTTAAAAGGTCGTCTCGCTAAAACTTACTGGTGCCGCCTAAGCACGAATTTACACGAGATACTAGATTAGCATCTAGGTCCCACCCTTTTACAGTTAAACAAATAAGATGTAACCGTAAATTCTACTCCAACAGCTTCTTTTCTCGCGCTTCCCGCCTGTGGAACTCCCTTCCACAAGTCTGCTTTCCCGACAGTTACAATCTCCAGGTGTTTAAATGTAGGGTCAATAGACACCTCCTATCACACTAACTCCCAACTATTCTCACAACACTCTCATCTACCCAACCCTCATTCTCGGTATCCTCACCCGCCTATCACCCACCCTCTGTTATTTCCTATATTTAACCAGCCTTTCTCCACTCTACGTAGCCCCCTGCAAAGTAGTGGCAGTGACATGCCTTGCTCGGGGTGAAACGCTTATAAAAAAAATAAAAAAAAACAAAAAAAACTGTGTAGTGAGTTCGATCCTGCCTGGGTATCTCATATTATGGACTTGTGCCACATCTAAACGGCTCTCATAAGTTCAACAATTTAAACTATCTCATGAGAAAGAAAGTTTTCTTCTTCTTCTTCTATGTGCCCTGTCCCTTCAGGACGTAGGCGATCATGGATCTCCACGTCTCCCTATCCCTTGTGGCTCTTAGTATGTTTGCTCCTGTTGCTCCTGGCAACCCCCGTTCCGTCATCCACCTGATCAGACTCTGCAGATATGTTATCCGCTGCCTTCCTCTGTCTCTCCTTCCTTCTATCTGACCAGTCAGTATCAGGTTCTCCAGGCTCTCCTTCCTCATTGCATGTCCCAGGAACTTCAGTTGTCTCTTCCTGATGCTCAGCATCAATTTCCTTTTTGTTGCCATTCTTTCTAACACTTCGTCGTTGCTTGTATGCTCAGTCCACGATATCCGTAGCATCCTTCGGGTCAATTCTGCCTTTCGATGAAAATGAAAGGTTATACAGTGCATTCTAGACACTTGGAGCATCGCAGAAGTTGAGTAAAGTATTAAGAAAACAGGATAATTTCGATAAAAACAAAGAAGAGAGTACTGAAATGCTATGTGATGTCAGTTCTTCAATATGGCAGTGAATGCTGAACAATATCATCGAAGATGAAGGAAAAAACTTGAAGCAACCGAAATGTGCTTCTAAAGAAGGATGCTGTGGATTTAGCAGGTGAGCAATGATGAGGTTTTGGAAAAGATGGAAACGAAAAAGGAATTAATACTGAGTATCACGAAAAGACAGATGAAATTCCTGGGGCATGCAATGAGGAAAGAGGGTTTGGAGAACCTGATACTAACAGACCAGATAGAGACAGAGAGAGAGAGAGGGAGAGAGGGAGAGAGAGAGATAACATATTTGAAGGAACCTAATCAGGTGGATGATGGAACTAGGGGTTGCATGGTGCAACAGGAGAAGGCGTGCTAAGAGCCAACAGGGAATAGGGAAAACGTGGAAAGCAACGATAGTTTACGTCCTGAAGGGGATAGGGCACATAAAAGAAAGGTGAAAATTCTATGCAAGCTAAAAAACAAAATTATGGTGTATGTAAGTTGAAAGTGCTTTAGCCAACAGAATGTAGGTATGCGCTTTCACTAAAATTATAGCTAGATTTATTGATGAATGAGTGTGTTTTGTGGTGCATTGGATATCGACTCGGAACGATAAATCGGGAAGCCCAGTTCAAATTCCAGTTGAATTTCCCTCGCGAAAATACGTTTGGAAAAGGTATTAATGCATCTCTTCCCTCTAGTTATGTGTTCAATAATAGGACAGACTGGGTTCTATAGCTTTGGCTGGCAACCTACTGCGAAATAATCTTCTGCCCAGTCTGTCATTCCCCTTTCGACACATGATCGCCCGAAGCGTGTATCACCTATGGCATTTAACTGACTATTGATGAAGAATGCTCAGACAGACCGCCCCCACCACTACAGATGACGACCAAATCGAGATATTGATTGAGGATAACACTCATTATTCAACGCGGGTATCGGCAAAAACACTAAAACTATCAACATCTACAATACATGAGCACGTGGTAGAGCTTGGGTCCTCAAATCACAGCGATGCTTCGGAATGACATGGTCTGAATGAAAATAAATTATTGAATCGTATTTTTATTTTTGGTTTGCGGTAAAAACGCAATAAAAATGCACCTTTTAAGCAAATTGTGAGGCTTTATGTAGAATGGTTCGTTTTAACCAAGGCTCCGTGAAAAAGATTCTGGAATAAGCGACATGAGCTCAAAAGCAGTTCTTCACTGTTGTATATATATATATATATATATATATATATATATATAATATTTTAATACAACTGTGAACCAGTCAAATATTGTTAAATAAAACAGACAATGTAATATCTTTTATGTTTAATCACGATCCGTTCTAAACATCGTATTTTAGCTTTTATATCTGGTAAAAATGAAGGCAAAAACATTTGGATATTTTTTTATTACGCTGCTTCAGCAGAAATTAATGCTAATATATACTATAATGTATATATGTGTACATATATGTATATGTGTATATATGTATGTATATAGAAAGATGTGTGTGTGTGTGTGTGTGTGTATGTATGTATGACAGATTAAGTAAAGAACAGGTAGGAAAAGTGTCTTTAATTTAGCATGTCCGACTTTATTAAGCTTCCTCTGAGATTTGTTTAAAAGACACGAACTTAAAAAAATAAAAATGCAAAGAGAGAGTGCACTGGAATGTTGATTTGTGCCTGATTCCATTAGTCACATACGTGTCACTTGTAATAAATCAATGAACGGTTCTTTTTAAATGCTAGTGTGTAAGAATGCCTGCCTGTTTCCAAGTATGTGTTCCACGCGTAATAAAGCAATATACGTTTAGTTTAAATATAGGAGGAATTATGTATGTATAGAAACACTTTTCTGTTTATATGCACGTGTGAGTAATAATGCACGTGTCAAATGCACAAAAACAATGAACGACTTGTAGAAATATGAGTATAAGAAAATCATGCGTGGTTAAATATATAAATTTGTGTGTTTGTTTATAAGTCGGTAGCATCAGTGTCTGTGTGTGTATGATAAAAGGAAATATATCTCCGTTTAAATTTGTAGCGAAATATTTTATACAAGTATGAAGCGAAATGTATTAGAAATAAATACATTTGTAATGTAATATTTTATTTGCGGTTGGAATATTTCATTGAAATAATATGTGTTGAATTATTAATATTTATGTATTATTTAATTTATTGCAATATTATAATTAAGTAATATAAATAATATTTAAAAATATAATATATGTATTTAAGTATTTACTGTAATAAAATGTTAGCGGTTTTAAACTTTTATTGAAGCTTAAATGTAATAATATAAGTATTAGTTTACAGAAAAGAAAATGTCAAGTTTCGGATAATAGATATAAATGTAAAATGTAAGCAAATTGTAAAGTTTAAGATAATAGATATAAAATGTAAACAAAATAGATAATAAAAATAAAATGTAAGCAAATTGTAAAGTTTAAGATAATAGATATAAAATGTAAACAAAATAGATAATAAAAATAAAATGTAAGCAAATTGTAAAGTTTAAGATAATAGATATAAAATGTAAACAAAATAGATAATAAAAATAAAATGTAAGCAAATTGTAAAGTTTAAGATAATAGATATAAAATGTAAACAAAATAGATAATAAAAATAAAATGTAAGCAAATTGTAAAGTTTAACATAATAGATATAAACGCAGGTAAAGAGAACCAAAGTTTTACTGTTCGGAGTATAATAGATATATAGATTTATAGAGAAACTATTGAAATATTTAGTTTTCAGAACTATAAAAACTATATACATATAGAGGCATAGATATGTATATACATATACATAGACGTATATATATATATATATATATATATATATATATATATATATATGTATGGTTGGACTCAACATTGATATTATAAGTATTATCTAGGACATTCTTATACACTCCTGCTGAAAATATTAACATCTGACACAAAAAATATCAAATCAAAATATATTTGCAAAACATTTACATTTAATTAGAAAATGTAGTTTATCAACAAACAACTTATAATTTTAAGCTTTTAATTGATTAGTTTAAAAAAAAATTGAAAAACAAATTGGTTTGGTCATAAAAATAAGACAGTGCAAATAAAAACAGTAAATATAGAAAAAATAAGCCACAACTATAATTTAATATTCAGTATAACCTCCATTTTTGCGAATTATTTTGAAAATTTGCTTTGGCTTACTCATTATTAGCTTCTGCATGAGGGTTCTTGGAATGCTCGTGTAGGATCAATAAACTGCAGCACGAAGAGTATCCACAGATACAATTGTGATCCATGTTTAAAAACCTCTTTTGCCATCCATTCCCAAGACATCCTCCATTGATTTTACAATTAAGAGCCCGATTAATCGCTAAAAAGCTGAATGTTGTTTTCATTATTTTGACCTTCAAGGGTTTTAGATTGCAGCATTGTCCTGCTGGAAAACCCAGTTTTCTCCACATAGACAAGGGCTTCAATAATTAGCGTTGCCTCTTTTAACATATAAATGTAACTAGCAGATGATTATGAATTTTTACATTGGCAGCCTTGACATATTTGGGAAAGCCCTACGAGTAATCAAGAATCTCTACTGGCAGCAAACTGCCTGCATACGGACAGGCAAAGAATTCAGCAATTATACTAAGAATGAAAGGGGCGTAAGACAAGGATCTCCTTATTTTCCCGGATCTATTCAACTTATACAGTGAGAGTATTCTGAGAAACTTAGAATGTATGCCAGGATTCGTCATCGGAAGCCACAATTTAAACAATATAAGGTACGCAGATGATACAGTGCTGATAGCAGACACAGAAAGGAAACTACAAAACCTCCTACAGAAGGTAGCTGAAGAGAGTGACAAGACAGTACTACATTACCAGAAAATCGAATGCATTGTCATCAGCAAAAAGAGCAGCCAAAAATACCAATTACAGGTGAGGGACTCTAAAGACAAGCAGGTACAGAAATTTAAATACCTAGGAAGTGTTCGAATAGAAAACGGAAAGTGCTACACTGAGATACGAAGGCGAATTGGCATGGCAAAAGAAGCATTTCCAGAAGTTGAGTCAAATATTAAGAAAAGGGATAAATTTCACTAGAAACAAAGAGGAGTGTACTGGCAGTGAATGTTAGACAATATCTTCGAAGATGAAGAAAAGGCTTCAAGAAGCTGAAATATGGTTCTACAGAAGGATGCTGCTGATATCATGGACCGAGCATGTGAGCAATGTTGAGGTTTTGGATGAAAAGGAAATTAATAATAAGGAAGAGACAACTAAATTCCTGGGACATGCAATAAGGAAGGAGGGCTTGGTGAACTTGTTACTGACAGGCCAGACAGAAGGAAAAAGAGACAGATGAAAGCAGCGGATGACATATTTGAAGGTCCTGATCGGGTAGATGACAAAACGAGGGTTGTATGATGCAACAAGAGAAAGCGTGCTAAGAACCACCAAGGACAGGGAGATTGGAAAACCATGATCACCTACGTCTTGAGAGAACATGGCACATAAAAAGAGAAAGAACTCAAGAGTTCTTTTTTATGAAAATAAACCTCAGACATTAATTTATAACCTCCTCTGTGTTGTGTTATAAAAAATATTTTGGCCCATTTTTTACACGCCAGTATCGCTGAAAAATCTGGGCAATCAATGTTTTCTCATCTGAAAGCAACACTGTCATTTATCTACATTCCAGGTTAGATAATCGGAAGAAAATTGTAAACTAGGGGTCTTATGGCGAGAAAGAAGGCGAGGTATCTGCTGCCGTTTCGCGTTCTTAAACACTTTTGTATTTAAATGAAATCGAACTGTTGCCACTGCATTCAGCATCTGTATTCGTTATTATCTGGATTGATGTTAGGCTTGAATCTCTCTTAACTTATTGCCTAATGTGTCAGTCTAGAGATGGACAGATTATATTGCGGCGACCGTAATGGCCAATTTCATTTGCAATGGTTCGTTGCGAAAGACCACGCCTTTGAAATTTAACAATCCTACCCTGTTCAAACTTTGTTAAAGTTTTACCCTTAGCCATTTTAAAATCTGAAGTTTTATGCTTCAGATGCGCTAAGTAGATGTCTACATGCCTGAAGCTATGAGCACAGCAACTTGTTCTGAAATTTTTGTCCAGGAATTTTCTTTCACACATGGTCTTATCTTTATGATCAACTACAAAATAATTTTACACTGATTGTTTAAAGTAATCAGTTAAAAGCTTAATATTTACACTTGTTTATTGATAAGCTACATTTTCTAATTAATATAATTGTTTCACAAATACACTTCGATTAAAGTAACATTATTTTATTTTTTATTTAATTCTTTTATTTCTGGTTTTATGATTTTTACCAGGACTGTATATTAAATATGTTATTAAAGAAATAATAGAGATACATTATTAAAATATAGTTTATTGTGAACTGAGATGTATTATTATACAATGTAAGAGAATATAATGCATGTAGAGAACGTTTCTATAATGTTATAAATTATATGAAGTAATATATATATAAGTATTATATTATTTATTAATCTCTATTAGTACATATATTTTAGATTTCTGGAGTATAGACTTGTAGAATGATGCTGAAATGATGTAAAGTTTTAAACGAATATATATATATATATATATATATATAATGAATCTTTATTATTATTTTCACTTTAAATTTTTTGTGGTTGCTACTTATTTATAACTATAATTATATATTTTTCTTTTGTTTCTTTCTTTTTTACAATTATATTATTTATTCTTTAGTTTCGTTATTTTAATTTTGTGTTATTATTGCGTATATTACTGTGTGTATATTATTATGTGCATATTATTGTGTGTATATTATTTTGTGCATATAATGTCCCTTATAATAATATATCTGTGTGTGTTTATTTTGTGTATGATTATATCACTTCCCATATATATTTTTCCTTTAAGATGTTTTGTGTATATGTGACTTAGTGTATGTACTCTTACATTTTGCAACATTTCCGATATCTGTTGCTCCAATGTTTAACTGTATACGCCTCTCTCATTTATTTACCTTATTTACTTTGTGTGAAAAGTTTCTTCTTGAATATTCTGTGTTAAATGTAACATTTGATTTTTCGGGTTTGAAAAGGCTGTCTGTAATTTTTACAATAGCAGAAAAAAAATCTGAATTTATAATCTTTTAATTATGTGTCGAGGTTTATTCTCCCTCTCTCTCACTTTCTCTGTCTCTCTGTCTCTGTCGCTGTCTCTCTCCATGTAACCCTATTTCCATATGGCTAATATTAATGTCTTATTAATTTTAAAGATAAGAAGAGATTGTTCTAAAATTAGAGATAATAATTACTTATGTCTAGGAAAATAACAGAATTGGTTGAAGAATCATAGACAATATTATCCCCCTGTTTTGAAAAGTTGTTGAGACTAGTTCAGAATTGAACTTTGAGAATTTTCTTGTCTAAGACTACTTGAGATACTGAATGAGGAAGAGGCAAGCAGTAAGAAAAAATAGGTTCTCTCCCACTTATCAGTGAATGGGCCGGAAACTCAGTCGAAATGCATAACTAATATTATTTTCATTTCAAGCTGGTACGAATTATACTGTGAGGGAAAAATTAACCCCCTAGCTACCTTTATCACCCCAGTTTTGTGTCTTTTCAATAAAACTGCGGCGGAAAACAAATTTAACAGAATTTGGGGTATGTGATTTGAATAAGAGATTCGAACAGAAATTGCCGCGCTGCTCGATACAAATTAACAAACCACCATCTCGGAGAAAATTTTTACTGAATGTATTGTTGAAGTACCAGCCAACTGTTTATCTGTTACCAACTTTGACTTGCATATTATTTTGTATGTAATCGATATATAAATATATATAAACACCTACACCCGTGGCGTTGCAGTTTTTTACTGATTATCTTCCGTTTGTCAGCTATCAGCTTCCGCGGATCACGTAAATCCGGCCTTAACAATATATCGCGTGTCAGGAGTAACCTAGCCAGGTGATAACAGGAAATCCTATTTCTGCCGGTCCCTGATGAAACAAACACAGCGTGGGCGGACTGGCTAATCGGAAGAAAGCATTGTTCAAGGTACGTATGCGGGTCGTGTTATATCTATCTATCTATCTATCTATCTATCTATCTATCTACTTTACAAAATCCAGTTTTTAATAAGAAGTAAAACTACAACTTTCTGAAGACGAAATTATTGTGTTAAAGTCGAGTAAAATAATTAAAACATTGAAATAAAACGGTTTACTGAATGATTTACTGAATCATTAGGCAGTAAAATCAGTTATTTCAATTCTCTTTCATACGCAGATCCACCAGGCATATATATATATATATATATATATATATATATATATTATACAAATTCTTTGTACTCTGCATCGTAACTCGCCAGTAGTGATTTCCATACGTGCTTCCAAGCTATCATATTTTCCGAATGTTTTTTCACTACTATATACTGTTTTGGGTACATCACAATAACTAACCTTTTTTTTCTCTTAGCACGATATTGGATGGTCGAGTTCTCCATAATATATCCCATTTTATTCTGAGGGGTTCATTTCTTTTCTTAAATGCTTAACGAGTAAGTTAAGTAGTTTTTCTCTATCCTGATAGTTCGGAATGAGAATCTAAGGTCAGAAAACCAAATTTATACTTTTTTTCTGTGAACCACATATATTTGTGCTTTTCTATTTCAGTCTCTACCGGAAATCTATATACATCATTCAACCGCCGCTTAATGGACAGTTAGTTGCAACTTCCAACTGCATTTTTTCTCTTTTGATTTAATATCCTTCTTCACGCATATTCATTTTTTTTAATATGCTGCGCTTCATTTATTTTTATTATTATTATTATATTTATTATTCTTTGAATTGTAACTAATATTTACGCTGCTTTAGTTAAAAATTTTAATCAAGACACAATTCTCAGGGGTGTTTTTCTCCAAGAACACTAGGAAGATTACCCTAAATCAAATGAGGTGGTGTAAATAATATAATATTTATTTTTCTTTCTCTTTTTTGGTTACCCGTTCCTGGTGTTGCCATCAATTTAAAGACCAGCTCAGATTTATATCATTCTTCTTATCAAGGCACTTTCGTAATCATTTATCGTTTCTTAAAAAATGTAATATTCGAAGAATTCTTAAAAAGTTTACACTCGATTTCTCTGGTTATGTCCTTCACCACTGTTCTAGCGTGGTTAGTCTTACTATTCACATAGAACAACCTACTTTTGGATATTATATACGTAGAAGCGCTTTCACTTATCAA
>JBBBDQ010001092.1:5147500-5322500 GCA_037127315.1 Ascarosepion bandense
ATCGCCTTTCATAATGTAATTAAACCAAAGCTTAAATAAACAGAGTTAAGATCGGACGTCACACAATGACACTTTTTGGTCAGAATTCATCTAATAAATATATCTGGCTTATGGATCCAATTAGCATATATATATATATATATATATATATATATATATATATATGTGTGTGTGTGTGTGTGTGTGTTTGTGTGTGTGTATTGAGTGATTGATTGATTGTTTGTTTAATTACTTACATTTTGGTCATAATCAAATTAGACCAGTACATATCTGCATTAAAACGTATTCAATACATTTATATTGTAGAACTTTTGAATATTCTTCATTTGTAAACGAATTATTACGCGACCTAGGTTTCTACCATGTGGTGTGTTCAGGCGATTTGCAATAACTGATAATATGTTATTTTAAATCGCCTGAAGACACAATTCATGGTAGAAACTTAGGTCAAGTACTAACTCGTTTACAAACACACACACACACACACACACACACACACACATATATATATATATATATATATATATATATATATATATATAACCATTTATTGGTAAGAATAAAATTAGATCAGTATGCAGTATTAAGAAGTGGGCAATACATATATAATGAAGAGTTTCTAATTATTTTCATTTGGAAGTCAGTTGATTGCGCAACCTTGGTTTCAAATTTTTTGTATGTCCAGGCGTTTTATATCAACTGATTCTCAAACTATGTTTTCAAATGTACAACAAGAATTTTCAGAACGCACAACTAGAAGTTTAAAATAACTGAAATTTCAAAATAGGGAATAAGTTTTACAAGTATTGTATACATTTTTGTCCAGGTTTTTATGATCCTTGATATATTTTATGATGAGTTTATATATATACATATATGCTACAAACAGTTTTGGTATTATTTGTCAGTAAAATATCAAATTTCAGTAGCTACAGTTTATTTTATTTTATTCTCTCACAAACTTAAAACGAAACAATAAGAAACTATCATACAAAATCGTATTTCTTTTTAGTCAATAAAACCAACGCCTATTGAATTAATGCTTTACAAATTGTTTGCATTCTTTTCAACAACGTTGGAAAATTCGTAAATTTCAGGCGTTTCCAAACATTTCTCAAGCACTGAAAAAACTCAGTCACTCATTGCGTATTCTCTTTGCACTTCAGTTCATGTCCAAACTGGTGATACGTCAGAAGACAGGTCCTAATTTTAAATATTGCTTCTTTTATAAACTGAAGTTAATTTTTTATATAATTTAGAAGACTGTTTTAGATCGTTGTGTTGTTGAAATGTGAATTTCTTTTTAATTATGCTTAAACTAGATTGTATAGCATGTCTTTGCAAAATCGAAAAACATTTTCTCTCTTCACGATTAACTTGATCTTACTCAAGTCACCAGCACTTTCCGAACTTCCCGCAAACACCCTTAATATATTGTAGAACAATTACTATCCTTAAAATTGATGATGGTTATGCGTAAGAAAAAGCATAAGTACTGGACATTGAAAGAATGAAAAATGCCTTTTTTGTAGAGTCGAGTTCAAATATGAAGTAAGATCAGAGCGTATATGAGAAGACAGACAGGAAAAAGACTTAATGATGAATGTATGATTCTATAAGTTAAGAGGTATACTTGCTTGAGTAGAAACTTCTATTCGTATTTTCTTAAACACTGCAATTAATGTCAATCGACCTAGAGGAGTTCTACTAACAAAAAACGTACCACCTGATAGGAATTAAAACTTTATTCCTTTTCACCACAAGGGACAAAATCTCCTGTAGCAGTAGTGAATCATTATCGATTTAGCGGCGGGAGTACATCATGACGAGGAGAGTTACCTACTTAAGGAATGCATGACTTTTGTTGGAACTTCTCCGAATCTATAACATTCATCTCAGGGTCCTCGACAGGCACCAAAGAAGAATCTGTAATGTGATCGGTATAAACCTGGATGCTCGGCTCCAGCCATTTTCTCACTGTCGGGATGTTGCTGCCTTTGTCTATTCTATAAATATTTTCATGGCTTCTGCTCCGACGAAATTAGCTCACTGATGCCCCCCCCTCCAAAAGAATTTACTCGAGCAACCACACTGGCAAAAAGTTCCTACCTTTTTGCAGGCAAATCAACTAAATGCTGCCGCCACGTCTACTCCATGAGTTTTCTTTTCCGCACTTTCCGCCTGTAGAAATCCCTTCCGTATACTTGCTTCCCTAACGGCTACGATCTCCAAGAATTTAAATGCAACGTCAATTCCCATCTGTTGTCCACTTGACCCCAGTCCTTCTATCGTCCTTTCTCCCATCACCTTGTGTATCTTGTTCTTTTTTTTCACTTTACCTTCGCAGCTGTCTTCACACTGGTATTCCATTCCTTCTCTTACCCTTTGTAAGATACCCACACTAACTGCTTCGTCTTTCCCTTCACTCTCCACTAGCTTAAAGTATTTCACTCTTCTCTTATGTAGCCCCCTAGGCACAAGTGGCCGTACCGCATTGCTTGGAGTGAAACAATTAAAAAAAATCTAAATGTTTCATTTTCTTACACGAAACGTAAGCACAGATTTACATGATACAGCTAAGTAGCTTTAAACATTTTCATTTCATTATATATTTCCAAATAAAGGAGCATTTGAAAGCAATTGCATAATACAGATATAGACATATATTACTGAAATATTTTCTCGATATCACGTTCCCAACGAAAATATATTTAACTGTTTCGTGCGATATATAAATTAAGCGAAGAAATTAAATAATTTTGCTTAGCTTCGCGTTATTGAGATTAGTTATCATCACAATCGCACAGATATTTACGAGAATAAAGTTAATATTACACAAAATGATGTCACAGACCACTACACTTACGATTGATTTTGCGAGATAAGCCCTTTCTTTAATAAATCAACGTATATTTCTTCATGATCTAACATTATAGATCTCAGTTATGTTGTTTTTGTAACGAAAGAGAAACCCCTACCTCGTAAAAGAGTACGTGATTTGTGTGTTGTCTACCGATTTCGTTGATTTTCTTCATCTATTGAGAAGAATTTCATTTTTTATATTTGTAAATTCTTACTATAACTTAAATAAAAAGACGGAAAGAGAGACGGGACAGTCAAACTTGAACAGAAATTTCACACATTATTTTCTCAAATTTTATATTTTGATATTGTCGCTTTTGTTATTCTTAAGGGAAAGCCAATTTATGAGTGTTGACATGTTCAGGTCACTAATAAGGTAACTTTTCAAGAAGCATCCGTATCAGAACTGAACACAACTGGGATCTTTGTTTAAAACGTGATATATTTGTTAATATATTTTGAGTTTAGGTTCATTATATATAATCAGAACACGAGTGAATTGTTTGTTATGAATTTAATATTAGCTTCTCACATTCACGTGCAATCGTTTCTTTTTTGAATATGTGTTTTTCTTCTTTGACTTAGACTTTGGGAGCACATGTGTATTTTCCAGCTCCATTTGGTTGATACAATGTAGCGCTTTTGAACCCCATTAGATATAAAGAATAGATGAATTTTTTTAAATTGTTGATGTTATAGTTAACAACTACCTTTAGAAATTTATCCGTTTGGAAAAATAATAGCATATAGAAGAATCAATGATACCATAGCTGGAGAGTTTGAGAAACAAGCCTTTGTGCCACACTTTGCCAGAGGCCTTCGAAATATATTATACTGTGGTCGTCGAGCTATAGTTGTTGTCAAGAGCCTCAACGATTCTGAGAGTTATAGAAGTTTGAACATCAGCAGTGAATTAGGTTCAACGAAATACATACTGTGTGTCGTTCAATGGGCTTATCTACGTATTCAACAACGTTCCTGATGATTGTAGTCTCAAAAAGCTAAGTATTGATACGGGAGAGACTAATGGATCTTTACTGAGTTGTGAAAGAGCGTTAGCCCGCGTTTTTTAAAACCAGGTATACGTTCAACACTTTCCACGGGCTTGGTAAATTTTCCTCTTTAAAGCAGCAATTAATTAACTTATGTGAAGTCGGGAATATTTCCAGGTTGATATTCTAAATGACATCCAGCGCAATTTGACTGGGCCAGTGGTTTTCTTAGGGTCACGGTTTCCGATAAGTCTTGACAACTCAAATATTACTGAGGCTTTTCACAGTGAAACGTGGAAATTTGGGAAGGGGATGACATTGAATTTGAGTTAAAGATTGAGGCGAAGTGCTTGGCCATATTTGTCAAAGATATATGAATTCGAAATCGTTTATAATGGGTGGTACAGCTACTTTGCCAACTGTTTATAATGTGACTGGAGATTTTCCAGAATTCCAGGGATCCAGAATGTGTTCAATGTTTTCAACATTGGCCTGGACCGCTTGTACATAGCTACAATTAATACAGACGACACTGCTTGTCGCAATAGATACTGAGGTAGTCGTTACGGTGATTTATGGCTGAAGCGCCAGGGTTGTCTGTTTTTTTTTTAATTCTTTGCGGCTATAAACCTCTCCATTTAAAAAAAGTTCCATACAGTGATGAGGGCAGCAGTTTTAAAGGCAGTGTGCTTGATGAAGCTTGAGCGAGGTCGGCAATATAAATATAAAACCGGCTCACTTTTCCCATAACATTTTCAAATATTCCTGTGCAGATATTATCGAGGTTTAAAGTCAGTTAAAGCTAATACCGCTCAACTTGAAAGAAGACGGACATTTGTCTCGTGATATTCATCACATAATCTGCATTTTCGGCTAATACATTTTTTTAAAAATTTGTTTGCGTGATAATTTCTAGTAAGCAAGCATTGGATCTGTACACCAAGAATAAAGCCTTTAGTTTCAAAGTTTTTAATCCTGCACTACACAACCGCTGACAGTTGAGGAGTTTGCCTACATCAGTTTATTATTACAAATGGAATTGTTCTTTTTTATGTCCTCACGTGTCATATGTCTTAGATGCCCGGCTCAGGATCCTTGAATTTTGAAAGTCATATTTAAAGATCTTCAAAGATATATTAAAATCTGCAAGGATTATCATGTCAGTAAAACATCACTTTCTCTTCTTGTGGTCATTGCTTATCAATCTGTGTGGATTATAAAGTACCCAAAAAAAAAAAAATCGCTACATGTCCTATGTCTGTAACCGATTATTATTATTATTATTATTATTATTATTATTATTATTATTATTATTATTATTATTATGCATGTTGTTTTTGCTTTTAACTGTAGCTACTCTCCTCTCAGATTACTTTCAGAAATGGATACAAGGCTTTATCCTCAACTTTCTGAATGTATGTCTTTGGGTTCGTTGTTACAGACAAGAAACGTTCCAATAGTAATTGGGTAATAATAATAATAATAATAATAATAATAATAATAATAATAATGTGGAAATTGAAAACAAGAATTTTAACAGTGATTGTAGGTGCGTCTGGAATTATAAAAAATGAAACAAAATTACTTTTGAAAGAGTTCCTGTAAATCCCCGCCCAAGAAATAATGAAAAAACATTGTCTTGATAAGTACAGCCCACAAACTAAGAAGAAACTTGATCATGTAACGCTAGTGATGTTATGGAAGATAGAAAAACAAATAAAATGTATCCATAACAACACGCCAATAATTGCCTTTGGTCTTTCTGAAGACTTCTTAGGTAGTGAGACCATAGCAGAAGCAACGTAATAATCGATGTATGTGTTTATGTTTGATGTTTAATTCTAACCTCCACTTTTGTGCTAAAAATGAGTCCATTGCATTGACGGGATAATCAAACATTTTATAAATCAAACATTCTAAGTATTTGTAATGTCAAAAATATTTTTGTAAATTATGAAGTAGTAAGAAAACCTTAATAACCCGAACGACACAAATACAAAATGCATGCAATTTGCAAGATGAGCAAAACATATCCTAACGTTGCACGAAAACAACGTCAAAATAGTTTTATTTTAAATATTAATTGGTCTTTTATAAGTTTGGCAAAATATAACTTTCGTAACGTCCCATATAAATGTAGGATAATTGAACGAGCATCAGTAGCAATAAAAGCTAGACTAGAACAATATAAGAAATCTGGAGGAAATAAAATAAATATCTCGTTAGACAAACTATATCTAGGGTGAGAAAGACGAATATTACCCAACCTTGGATGAGTTCCAGGTAATTGAATGTGTGTACAACTAAAGATTAAGAAATTTAATAGGCGCAAGTTAAGTTTAAGTCATCAATGCGAACGGTTCAAAATTTCCACCATCACATACGAACAATTCAGATCTGCGCGTGACAGGGATGTGCGCACAAGAATTTTGTCAAAACTTGAACAAAATCCGGACATTACTCCGCAGCAAGTTACAGAGGAGTGTCGGCGACTTGTGAACCTAAAACATGATTCAGATATGGTACAACAGTCGGTGCCTGCCATAACATCCACAGTCAACGCTATTCAAAGATTTTTTTATTTTCAATTGGAGTAGATAGACTAAACTATCGCCTGGTTCACACTCCACCCACATCTATTGAACAGGTGAAGAGGCTCATCCCTTGTTTCCTGTTTAGGTTGCGGTTTCCGGTTTTCTCTTTTCCAATCTTTTCACTCTTTTCCTTTTTTATTTTATTTTTATTTTTATTTTTTTTTTCAATTGGAGTAGATAGACTAAACTATCGCCCGATTCACACACCACCCACATCTATTGAACAGGTGAAAAGGCTCATCCCTTGTTTCCTGTTTAGGATGCGGTTTCCGGTTTTCACTTTTCCAATCTTTTCACTCTTTTCCTTTATTTTTATTATTTTTTTTCAATTGGAGTAGATAGACTAAACTATCGCCCGGTTCACACTCCACCCACATTTATTGAACAGGTGAAGAGGCTCATCCCTTGTTTCCTGTTTAGGATGTGGTTTCCGGCTTTCTCTTTTCCATTCTTTTTACCCTTACGTAGCCCCCTGCGCATCAGTGGCGTTACCGCCTTGCTTGGGGTGATATGATTAAAAAAAAAAAAAAATCAGGCTAATATTCAGTTCAGTGTCTCCTGTTTCTTTTCCTTTTTTAAAAAACAATGTTATTTTGTAATCCCTTGTTTATTTGGTTGATTTCTAAGAAGATTGCGTTTTTATACCGATTTTCATATAGTATAATAATTAAATATATCATAACAGTTGCTGAGAAATTGGTTACATAAAGCTATGTTCAACGCAGAAGAACGCAGAAGAAATTGGATTAACAATGATAATTTTCTACAATCGATGCTAAAAGCTTAGCCTTATAAAAGAAATTTGATATTGCGCATGGATCGTCAGGGTATTAGTTATTAAGAATCTATAAAACGCATTGAAACACTAAATGCCATCAGTTACAATGTTTCCATGAAAGTGCGTAAAAAATTCCCTTTGTCCACTTCATTGGCCTTCCTGCCAGTAAAAATAGCACATGAAAGAATAGAAATGACGTTAATCTAAAGTTGTTGTTAAACAAAAACTTGACGCCAGAGAACATATCATTCAGTTAAGTACCATACGTGATATATGCATGGTCGATCATGTCTCTTTCGATCCATGTATGATAAGGCATAAGATTTTAACGCAGTAGGTTGCAAGCCAAGGCTATAGAACTCAATATGTCCTGTTATTTAACCCATAGCTGTAAGGAGAAATGCATTAATACTTTTTCAAAGGTCATTTGCATCGAATCAACTGGAATACGAACTTGTCTACGGATTTATCATTCCGAGATGATATCCACTGCACCACAAATTCACTTTTGGTTATTCGTTTAATAACTCAATGAATCGAAGAAAAATCTGTGATGGGAAAGCATTTCTCTCATAGAAGTGGGAGTCAAGATGAGAGTTTTTCACATGAGAACCTGGTGAGTTTATTTAATCTCTGTCTCTAATGGAAGGTATATAATAAAATAACATAAAATTACCCTAATTTTTTTAACATTGAATTTGATAAACAAAAACTATTATAATATGATATCATTTATGACTTACTTTTATCAAATATCCATCTTATAGCATTAACATGAAAGTTTTATATTCTGTATATCTCGTATTATATAAATAATGTGAATGGGTTGATGTATTAGCCAACGTTTTTTCTGTCTTAGAGACTAAAATCAAACAGCAGAAATTGAAGTACCTGGAAAGCGTTTTAACAAAATATAGAAATTGTGAAACTGAGATCCGAAGACGCATTGGTATGGCCATTGACGCATTTAAAATCTAAAAGCAGTGTATTGAGAAACAAGGGAATTTCGTTGAAAACAGAGAAAAGAGTTTTAGACTTTTATGATATCTATTCTTCAATATCTCAGCAATGCTATACAATCTCGTCAAATATAAAGAGACTTGAATTAGCAGAAATGTGATCCTACAGAAGGATACGTAGGATACCATGGACCGACCATTAGACCATAAAGTTCTGGACGGGATGCAAATGAAAAGGAGACTTATACTTAGCACTAGGAAGAAACACCTGATGTTTTTTTTTGTTTTGTCACATCACTCCAAGCAAGGCGGTAAAGCCACTGATGTGCAGGGGGCAACATAAGAGTGAGAAGAATAGAAAAGAGAAAACCGGAATACGCATCCTAAACAGGAAACAGGAAACAAGGGATGAGCCTCTTCACCTGTACAATAGACGTGGGTGGAGTGTGAACCGGGCGATAGTTTAGTCTATCTACTCCAATTGAAAAAAAAGAAAAGGTTGAAAAGATTGTAAAGGAGAAAACCGGAAACCGCATCCTAAACAGGGAACAAGGGATGGGCCTCTTCACCTGTTCAATACATGTGGGTGGAGTGTGAAGCGGGCGATAGTTTAGACTATCTACTCCAATTGAAAAAAACAAAAAAAAGAAAAGAGTGAAAAGATTGGAAAAGAGAAAACCGGAAACCGCCTCCTAAACAGGGAACAAGGGATGAGCCTCTTCACCTGTTCAATAGACGTGGGTGGAGTGTGAACCGGGCGATTGTTTAGTCTATCTACTCCAATTGAAAAAAAAAATGAAAACCGGAAACTCCAACCTAAACAGGAAACAAGGGATGAGCCTCTTCACCTGTTCAATAGACGTGGGTGGAGTGTGAACAGGGCGATAGTTTAGTCTATCTACTCCAATTGAAAGAAAAAGGAAAGAGTGAAATGATTGGAAAAGAGAAAACCGGAAACCGCATCCCTCGAAGACGTAATGAGGAAGGAAGGACTGAAGGTTCTGATACAGGACGGATAGAGGGAAAGAGAGACATCAAAGGCAGCGTGAGATATACTTGGTGGGCTTGAGCGAGTCGATGGCGGAGCGGGGTCTGGGAGACATACCAAGAGGAGAAGCATTGAGGGCAACAAGGGATTGGGGCATGTGAATGTCTATGATCGCCTATGTCCTGAAGAGTCACAATTCATAAATAACTAGAAGATGATTTAGTGAAGAATTAGGATATTTTTTCTTGCGTTTTACACATCGAGAGAAGGGTGTATAAAAGATCTGACGAAACGTTTTGACAACGCCATTAAGAAGGCAATGTTAGAGGCCAGACAGATTTTTAGGCAAATAGCTTTGCTATATCTAACGTTTCTCTTATGGAGATTTAATCATATTTGTTCTGAAATCTACCAATAATTCTTACCTTATTTTAACGATTGTTTATATTCTACTGGTTCTTTTAGTTACACTGCTCGGTCTGTTGTCCTCATCTTTATTGTTTTGTTTACGACGTTTCGGACGTTATACGCTCTAGCCTTCTTGAAGTGTCAGGAATATTGAATTAAACCCTTTATTTTAATTACTGGGATAGAGAATTTCTATTCCATGTGCGATACCACTTCCGGATGTCTAACTCAACTCTCTAAGTTATTTGTTCACCACTGCTGTAGTTAGGTATTGAACTCACAATTCTTTGAGACAAGTAACTGTTATTAATCATAACCTATACCCACTGTGCTATGTTTTCTTGAGGATATCAGTGCAATAATTTTATGAAGGTATTCTATTCATACCTAAGTAACCATTTTTTACCAGAGCTTATATTGCGATCTTTTTGAAAATGATTTTCTCTAGCACTACGTATTGCTGGTTCCAATATTGTATGCATTTCTACGCTTGGTCAGCTTAGAAAAATATCATAGCCTAGTATATACACAAGTATAGCCTAGTATATATACTGAATTCTTAAGTTTACGTAGTTTCCATGGGTGTTCTTTTAGTTATTCTTTAAAAAGAAAAAGAAAATATAAAACATTCTAAAATTCGATTAGTTGCAATTGTAATGATGCTAAAGTTGGTTATTTTTCTTTTTGTACAGTTTATCGGATTTTCTTAACAAGTATTCTACTTATTGGATATCAAGCTATTCCCTCAGCATCAGGTATCTAGTTGTTATCTTATTATTCGTTTTGAGCTAAGCAAGCGATATTATGTATCACAAATTACTCACTAGAAGATTTCCTGTTATCAACCAACAGACGAATTCTCTGTCGCTCTCTAAAATACTATGATTAAAATATCAAGAAATAATAGAAAAATCTCTTAGTATTAATTATTCTTCTCTTATATGTTTTGGCCAGATGATAATGCTGGTCATATTTCAACTCGTACCCTGAGTTTAGAGACACCACATTTCTTCTTCTTCCAACAACAACAACAACTACAACAACAACAACAACAACAAATATAATATTAATAATACTCAAATTTATGTTATGGTTACTGTTGGGGATCACCCCTTTATTGCACAATAAATGGACTCATCTAAGGTGTACAAATAATCATGTCTATACAGATAGCAGAAGTTGTAAGGAGTTCAGTTGAGTAGTTGGACCCCCGCTTAGTTGGTTAGTAAAAAATATCACATCAATCGTAAAGAACAAATTGGTGACAAAAGAACGCGAACTCACGTATAACAGTAAAAAAACAACAAATCAGCGTCGAAGTCCTCGGGAATCACATGAGAGTAGCCGACAGCATCAAATTGGCGAAGCAGATTCGTGAACACGTCGCACAACAAAATTGCGACGAACTTTTTTCCCCGAATGACTTTAACAAACTGCGCTACAAATTGATTCGAAGAAGTCAACCACAAACAATTTGTCGACACTAACACCGAGAGATAGAGAGAATAAAAAAACTGTCGGAATTAATTGCTAGAAAACAGTTGCTAAAAATCAGACCCATCACGGAATGGAAACAGCAAAATAATGGAGGCTTTTCAAAAAGGAATAATGGAAATCATTAAGAGAACCAAAGAAAGAAAATATAAATTAGAAGTAAGACAAACGGAAATGCAAAAGGCTAAGGAAGTAAAACAAATGGAAATGCAAAAGGCTAATGAAGTACGACAAATGGAAATGCAAAAGGCTAATGAAGTACGACAAATGGAAATGCAAAAGGCTAATGAAGTACGACAAATGGAAATGCAAAAGGCTAATGAAGTACGACAAATGGAAATGCAAAAGGCTAATGAAGTACGACAAATGGAAATGCAAAAGGCTAATGAAGTAAGACAAACGGAAATGCAAAAGGCTAATGAAGTACGACAAATGTAAATGCAAAAGGCTAATGAAGTAAGACAAATGGAAATGCAAAAGGCTAATGAAATAAGACAAATGGAAATGCAAAAGGCTAATGAAGTACGACAAATGGAAATGCAAAAGGCTAATGAAGTACGACAAATGGAAATGCAAAAGGCTAATGAAGTAAGACAAACGGAAATGCAAAAGGCTAATGAAGTACGACAAATGGAAATGCAAAAGGCTAATGAAGTAAGACAAATGGAAATGCAAAAGGCTAATGAAATAAGACAAATGGAAATGCAAAAGGCTAATGAAGTACGACAAATGGAAATGCAAAAGGCTAATGAAGTACGACAAATGGAAATGCAAAAGGCTTGAAGTAAGACAAACGGAAATGCAAAAGGCTAATGAAGTACGACAAATGGAAATGCAAAAGGCTAATGAAGTAAGACAAACGGAAATGCAAAAGGCTAATGAAGTACGACAAATGGAAATGCAAAAGGCTAATGAAGTAAGACAAATGGAAATGCAAAAGGCTAATGAAGTAAGACAAACGGAAATGCAAAAGGCTAATGAAGTACGACAAACGGAAATGCAAAAGGCTAATGAAGTACGACAAATGGAAATGCAAAAGGCTAATGAAGTAAGACAAACGGAAATGCAAAAGGCTAATGAAGTACGACAAATGGAAATGCAAAAGGCTAATGAAGTAAGACAAATGGAAATGCAAAAGTCTAATGAAGTACGACAAATGGAAATGCAAAAGGCTAATGAAATAAGACAAATGGAAATGCAAAAGGCTAATGAAGTAAAACAAATGGAAATGCAAAAGGCTAATGAAGTACGACAAATGGAAATGCAAAAGGCTAATGAAGTAAAACAAATGGAAATGCAAAAGGCTAATGAAATAAGACAAATGGAAATGCAAAAGGCTAATGAAGTAAGACAAATGGAAATGCAAAAGGCTAAGGAAGTAAGACAAATGGAAATGGAAAAGGCTAATGAAATAAGAGAAATGAAAATGCAAAATGCTAATGAGATAAGACAAATGGAAATGCAAAAGAGACAAATGGAAATGCAAAATGAAAACGAAGAAAACCAATAGAAATAGAAAAGGCAAATGAGGAAAGACAATCATTATTACAAGGTCCATTATTGAAGTACAGCACTAGAAAGAACACGAAAAAGGAGGAGACATTTTAACAAGATGCTGTGTGGAACGCTATAGAAAATTTTAAATACTCAATTGTGGAAGATAAAAGTTTTGAAGAGTATTAGAGGCGATATGAAGATATTTTTAATATTGACTGCCAGTATTAGAGTGAAAAGAAAAGGTTAAGTCCTTTACTCAAATCATTAGGCACAGACGAACACACTAAATTCGTAGATTATATTCTCGGCTAAACGTCGAAGGATTTAACGTTCGATGAGGCAGTGATAAGCCTCACTGATTTATTTAGCCAAAAGATCTCGTCGTTCCATAAAAAGTAGAAATGCCTTACTCTCAGAAAATACGGAAACGAGAACTATTCTACGTTCGCAGCTATCGTCAACAAACACTGTGACGATTTTAAATTGTCGGAACTTACCCCAGAAAATTTCAAGTGTCTCATATTTGTCCAAGGATTAGTTGCTGCTAAAGACAGCAAAATGAGAAAACGCATGCTGACCAAACTTCAAAACCAGCCAGATCTAACACCACAAGATTTGTCAGAGAATTGCCAGAAATATCTCAGTTCAAAAAAAGATAGCAAAGACATTGAAGAGTCAGGAGTTGCGCACATTCGAAAGGTGAAAATAAATTTACATTTTGTACCCTCTCCAAAAGCAAACAAACAAACCGAATTCACTGAAATGGCGGCACCGGTAAAGAAAAATGTCAAGAAAAAATCGGGAGGAATCTGCGTGTGTGCAGATTTCTCCACGGGGTTAAATAATGCAATAAAAGGCCATCATTACTCGTTGTCTAGCCCAGAAGAAATCTTCACCAAAATCAACGGTGGAAAAATTTTCTCGAAAATTGACCTAAGTTAAGCGTATTTGCAGATTCCAGTTACAGGAGAAAGTTCTAAAATACTGTGCATAAACACGCACAAAAGTCTATACAAATACAACAGGCTACCATTCGGGATAAAGATAGTGCCTGCGATATTTCAGCAGACGTTGGACACCATGGTGACGGGACAAAATTTCGCCACAGCTTATCTAGACGATATTTCAGTTAAAAGTGATAATTTGGAAGACCATGCGACACATATTAAAGAAATTTTCAAAATGTTACAGAACTTGGGGTTAAATGTAAGAGAAGAAATGTGATTACTTCTTGAAAGAAATAGAATTTATAGGTCACATTATAAATGAGAATGGCAGTAAACCAGATCCAGAGAGAGATTCAGCAATTACAAACATGCCTGAGCCTAAAAGCGTCGCAGAATTACAAAGCTTTCTCGACCTTGCTAATCACTATGGAGAGTTCATCGATAGTATGGATAAATTGAGGGCACTCTTCAACGAATTACTGAAGGAAGATGTCCCTTGGAACTGGGTGGATTATTGCAAAAAGTCGTTTGAGGAAATTATAAGCAAATTATCGTCAGATTTAACTTTGACACACTTCGACCCCAGGCTGTAGATTATTATAGTAAGTGATGCAAGCTCTCACGGTGTGGGAGCGTGTATTTTATATAAAATGCAAGACGGTACAAAAAAACAAACAAACCGGTAGCCCACGCATCGAGAGTATTGCTACCGGCTGAAATAAACTACTCAAAATAGAAAAAGAAGCTTTGGGAATTATTTTTACCAAAACTCGATTTCATAGATATATATATATATATGATAGAGAATTTACGTCTAGACCATTAGCCGCGCCTTACCAT
Organism: Ascarosepion bandense; assembly: GCA_037127315.1. Lineage (NCBI taxonomy): Eukaryota > Metazoa > Mollusca > Cephalopoda > Sepiida > Sepiidae > Ascarosepion > Ascarosepion bandense. The sequence goes on from JBBBDQ010001092.1 coordinate 5,161,860, forward strand.
ATTTGGATCAAAGAAAGGATTACCATTACACACCGAAAATAGAATCCTGAGGTGGGGTACAATATTCTGAAACTACAATTTTAGATTAGAATATATACCATTGAAAACAATAGGACACACAGATAAGCTATCGAGACTGACACCTAGGAAAAGTGAATCTTTAGAAGATTCAGTGATAGCGGCGCTGAGAGCTGAGACTGAAATCAGCAAAATATTATGTTACATGGTGAAAGAACTACCAGTTACATTATTAGAAATAAGAAGAAACGCAGAAGCGGACGAATTTTGAAACCGAAAAAATAGAAGACAGAGACACCAACTTGGCAGACATTTTCATAATTTGAGAGAAAGTCCTAGTATACAATGAAAGGGTCGTGATACCAAAACCAATACAAAGAAGAATTTTAAAAGTTTTTCATCTAGGACATCGGAGGAAGAATCGCATGAAAGCACTTATAAGAAGCTATGTGTACTGGCCAAACATGGATGAGAATATCGCGCAGATTGTAAAAAAGTGTAAGGGCTGTAAAATCACCACCGATCATACAGAAACTATGGCCAAAGTCGGACAAACCTAAGTCAAGAGTACATGAGGACTACGCAGGACCCATCGACTGCTACTACTATTTAATAACAGTAGACCGTTATAGGAAATGGCCTGAAGTTTTCAGATATAAACATCTAACAACAGGCAACACTATAAACTATTTACATGAGCTATCCGCTAGGGTTGGCGTTGTAGACTGTTTAGTAACAGACAATGGTTCGCAAGTGATTTTCAAGATTTTTGTGAAATGTACCAAATAAGATATATAAAAACAGCACCCTATCACTCACGGTCGAATGTGTTAACTGAAAGATTCGTGGATACTCTGAAGAGGGCGTTAAAAACAGCTGGCGATAGCTACCAGGAAAAACCAATAACGGGAATACAGCTATAATTATGAAAAGATCGTTCAAACTCGGGGAACGCTTGTACTCCAGAATATTTCAAAACAACACGGCGAATTGGGAGCCGGGAATAATGGAAAGCAGAATAAGAAGCGTGATGTACACTTTAAAAGGGAAAACATTTACGCATAGAAGGCACTTAAATTAAAAAAAAAGAAATCAAGAACCATTCTTGGCCGAGCTATATGGCCCGGAAAAACTCACATTAAAAAGACCTTATGTCACATTTCGCCTTAAGTGGAAAGGTGACTAAGTACTGTTGTAAAGTAGTTGTAAAAGAGTTGTAAGGAGTTCAATTGAGTAGTTGGACTCCCGTTTAATAATACTTATTACCCGGACCTACTTATCTACAAAATTGTATATATTTGATTCTTACTAACAATATTCCTGAATCTACTAACCTGTGTTCCCGGTTGTATATATTTATTGTTGTTTCTAAACAAGAATCCACAACAGTTACATTACTATCACCAGCGTCACGTGAATAAATTTTTATTTTCAGTCTGTTGTGCTCTTTTTGTTGTCATTCCAAGCACATCTACTATGATTGGTGCTTTTCTTGTTTTCAATTTTTACATGCTTTTGTTTTTCGTTTTACATATAGATTTTTTTGTTCCTTAGTTACTATATTACAGTCTGCTAGGCAAGCTTTATCAATTAGTAGACATTTTTTTATTATCCGATTTTGACAATTATGTCCTTATTTACTTGAAATTTCTTGTCTGTAACGATGGTGTAATTTCATACTTTGGTGATATCTTCTATTTCTTTAAATAGGGCTGGGTGATGTTAAATACCGGTGTTAGTTAATAACTTTTACATTGTGTTTGCACATTGTCCAGTGTAAATACACTTAACACATCACTCAATAAATCCCGGGTACAACTAATAAAGCAACAACTTTAAGGCAAAACTCGGCTTTTAATCATCAACATAGTCTCCTTCTAGGTTAATACACAGATGCCAACCCTTCTCCAACAATTTGATGCCTTTTTTTGTAGAACGATTTGTCTGTTGTCTCAAAATACACCTCAGTTTCCGATATCTCTTCTTCATTGGAACCAAATTTGTCTCCCATTCTTTTGAGGTTTGAAAACAGCCCAGTAGTCACTGGAGAAAGATCTGGAGAATAGGGTTGATGCGAAAGTAATTCCAAGTCCATTTCATGTAGTTTTGTCATCGTTGCGATTGGCTTATGACAAAATTCGTTGTCTTAGTGGAAGATCTTTTTATCTTCCTCATTTGTGGCCGTTTGTTGACGATTTCTCCCTTCAAACGCACCAATAATGCTATATAATATTTGAAATTGATGGTTCTTCTTTTCTGAAGGTAATCAATGAACAAAATACTTTGCGCATTCCAAAATACGGAGGCCAAAACCTTATCTGCTCGTGTTTGCGTCTTTGTACGGCTTTCACCTGCTTCTCTTCAATCAACTGACTGCCGATTTGACACCGGAATGAAGTGGTGGGTCTACGTTTTATCCATTATCCCACATTTAGCAAAAACTATTTGTTGCGTTGAAACAGTTGCAAACAACGTTTTGAATCGTCGACGTCTTGTTGCTTTTGATCGACTGTCAACAAACGCGGCACCCACTTTGATTATAGCTATCTGCCTGACAAATGTTCATGGAAACTTGTGAATACACTGGCTTCTGATATGTTCAGCTCCTGTGCTATCTCTCGCAACTTCAATTTACGTTCGGTCAAAACGAGTTTGTGGTTTTTTGGTTGTTTTCATGTATAACTGCCGATTTAGGGCTAGCTGAGCGTTCAGCATCATTTGTGACTGTACAACCGCGTCAGCGTACCAACACTTAACCGTTGTTTTTGACGAAACAAAGTTCAAATAACAATTACCAAGTCATTGCTTAGCTTAAACAGTCTATTTCTCATCAGAAAGCAATGCTTTTTCAAAACAAGAAATTCAGATTTTTCCATTGTTTTGAAAATTGGCAACAGTAGCTTCACTTAAAGGTATAATTTGTAAATTATTTTGACAAAAATTTTGTCTCGTTCCATTTGAAAGTGAGTACTTTATAGAGATCATACATATTTTTTATTAGTAGTGTCATCTATAAATCAGGCCTGGGACTTATTGAAAATTTATTATTATTATGTCCTTTTTTATCAAATTTCGATTTCTGCTATCGTCGCACTACCAACCAAGTCTGCGGGAAGACCTAAGGCAGGTAGTGGCGTGTTGCTATGGCTCCATTTCATGTTTTTCTGTCTTCCCTATCATACCTAGTGTTACATAGACAAAGTTCTCCTTCGTGTGTTGGCTGTACTTATTAAGCATTTTTTTGTATATCTCTTAAGCTGGGGTTTCCAGGGATTCTTTCAATGTTTTGTTCCATTTTTTATCATTCTAAGTGCTCCTACTATCATTGGCACAACTCTTGTTTTCAATTTCCACATTTCTTTCTATTTCAATTTCCAGGTCTTTATATTTTGACAGTTTTTCAAATTCCTTGGTTGCTATTTTACAATCCGCTGGACAAGTCATATCAATTAATAGACAAGTTTTCTCTTTCTGGTTTTTAACAATAAGGTCTGGCCTTTTTGCTTCAAATTTTCTATCTGTGTAGATGGGGTAATCCCATAGAATGGTGATATCATCTATATCTGTAACCGGTGCTGGGTGATGTTTATACCAGTGTTTGTTTACAGATTTTCCGTAGTGTTTGCACCTTGTCCAATGTAAATATTGCCCCACTCTATCTTGGCGATTTTTATATTCATTTGGGGCAAGTAAGGAACAGCCTGAGATTAGCTGGTCTATTGCTTCGTGTTGTTTATCATAAAACCTGCATTTTGGATCCATATTATTATGTATAATATTTGCCTGAAAGTTTCTAGTGTAATGACTTTTGTCTTGCGCTGCAAGAATAAAGCCTTCAGTCTCAGACTTTAATTCAGATGCACGTAACCATCGATGAGTATTAAATTTATCAACATAGGATTTATTGGCACGTTCTGGATATTGGCCATGCAGTGGTTTGTCTTGCCAGTGTTGCTTTATCTGTTCAAGAGCTTTATCTTTGGCTTTCATTTTCATATTTTTGCCGCAATAGTTGTCTTCTGTTTTGCTTTTCTACAGAATCTACTAACTTGTTTGTATTTACTGCCTTCTTTTATTATTGAATATTTTTTCTTTCTTCATGTTGCCTAAGTAATTGTATCATCCAGTCCTTTGTTGTTCCTATGTATATTAGTAAACCAATAGTTGTCTTGCATGACAATTCTAGCTGAATAAGACCTCTTCCACCTTCTATACGGTGTATGTATAGACGGTCTACATCTGCCGTTGGATGATGCATCTTATGCTTAGAAAGAAGCTTTCTTGTTTTAGAATCCATTTTGCTGATGTCGTTTAGAGTCAAGTGTAAGATGTTGAAACTGTATTGAACAGTTGGGATTGCAAGGCTATTATTATTATTATTATTATTATTATTATTATTATATTTCTCCTGTATACATATTTCTTTCTGAAAAAGTCCTTCGGTCACATATTTTACAGAGATAATAGTCTTCGTAATGTATGAGTTGTATTTGGGAGAACAGTTTTTTGTATATCTTTAAGGCATCGACAACCAGGAATTCCTTCAATATAACTATCTGAATATTTTCCAATCAAAGAGATCTCCAAACACAACTCTAATTACTGATGCCTTCATGTACAATATTTATTCAAGGTCCTAGGATTTTGACAGTTGATAAGATATTTAAAGATACATTACAATCCCTAGAGACTACGATGTCAATAATAATTGACTTTCTATTTTTGTGGTCTTTGATCACGATATCTGGCCGATTAGCTTTGATTGCTCTGTCTGTGTGCATTGTAAAGGCCATAAAATTGTTACATTTCCTATCGCTGTAACCGGGTCTGGCGGATGTTCGTACCAGTTTCTTGCATTGTTCTTTCCCTAAAAGTTGTACGTTTTACAGTGCAGATATGGACCCACATTCTCATCCCGAGTTTTATATTCAGTGGGTGCTAGCACTGTACAACCTTATATAAAATAACCAATTTTTTCTGAATATTTATCGCAGAATCTGTATTTCGGGACAAAAGAAATTTTCAGTATATGTGCTTAATAATTTTTAGTTTCGAAGCAGTGGCCCTGTACAACAGGAATACAATCTTTGGTTTCAGCGTTTCACCCTGCAATGTGTAACAAACGATGTATATGGGTTTTCTACTTTGGCTTTTTTTGGCACGTACGTTTAGAATATTGAACATGAAGAGACTTATCATGCCAACAGTTCTGCATTTGGTATGGTATATAGAAATTGCTTTTATTTTATTTTAGAGATTTTTTGTCGTAGCCGCCGCAGGTGTTTTTGGTTTATTTGCAAGTCTCTATCTATTTAGAATTCCCATTTGAATTTGTTAGATTTCGTTATTACTGAAAAATGTTTCTGATTTTTTCAGATTTTATGATACAGATCATCATACAGTCTTTTGTAGTTTTCAGTTGTCTTAGATCATTAATTTTTGCGTTCTTTAAGAACAATTATAGTTCTATAAATCATCGGCCTCCTTTGGATCTTGACATATACATGCGACCAACATGAACCTAAGGTTGATGCATGCAGCGGCATGAAAGAAGATGTATCGTTTTGGCATCCATTCGCTTAATGTCAAGTAAGGTCGAGTTAAATATGTTCAAACTTTATTACATGACAGTTAAAGTAAAGGTGTTTATATTTGACTAGCAGTATAGCTCGGCGCTGTTCGGGTGTAACGAAAGCTTTAAAGCTAATCCATGGTCCTTGAGCTCAGACTCTTTGGACGTTGACACAAAAGACAAAAATGTTTCCAGTTAAAGCGAAACCGTAGACTGAAAGAAAAATGAATGGATGTATGTCAAATTTTGTTTTCCTGGTATTGATTTATCCATATATATATATATATATATATATATATATATATATATATATATTATCTATTTTCTGCACTATTGTAAGAACTGCAACATTGAAATTTCTGAATATCGTTTCTTATGTCTATGTCTATGTGTGTATCAACCCGATTTTTTGGATTATCGATTTTCGATATTTATCGGGGATACCTCTACACAAAACTTAGCTAAGAACACTCGCAGACGCTTATAGTACAACTGTGTAAATTTTCAAGAAAATCGGTTCAGCCGTTTCGGAGTCTATAGGTAACAGATACACACACACAGAGGCACACACACACACAGACACACACACACAGAGACAAAGTTCTATTTATAAATAAGTTTAGATATTATGTTCTGAATATCGTTTCTTATGTCTATGTCTATGAGTGTATCAACCCGATTTTTTGGATTATCGATTTTCGATATTTATCAGGGGTACCTCTACACAAAACTTAGCTAAGAACACTCTCAGACGCTTATAGTACAACTGTGTAAATTTTCAAGAAAATCGGTTCAGCCGTTTCGGAGTCTATAGGTAACAGATACACACACACAGACACACACACACACAAAGTTCCATTTTTAAATAAGTTTAGATATTATGTTTTGTGAATTCAACTCGGTATCCTACATCTGACATAAGTTTGTAGTATCCTTTTCTTAATTTCTCCTTAATTTAGGCATCCTGTATTCAATGTTCTCTATTTCCTAATTGTAGGATCCTTCTTTTTTCGATTTCAGTAATCTTTGTGATAAAATCTGGATGTATTGAACGTGTTTCTGTAATTCAACCTTTTTTTGAAGAGTGCTACTCTGGCACATTTATCCAACCTGAACTTCAAACCTATGTATCCATTAAATCATATAACTGAAACTAATTGCCGTTTTTTGCAAAGATTTTAAAATCATCCATATCGAGTAGGTGATTAAATACTTTCTTCCTAACGTTGTATCTATAGCTATTATTGTTTTGTTTTTTTCATGTAAAAGGAAGAATTAGGGCAGACAAAACAGAAAAGCCGACGACAAGTCTCCTTGAAAGATTTCTCGTCGGATATTCAGAAGGTTGGAAGAGACACGACCTTTGATAGGATTTAGACATAATGTAGTTTACTACATTTTCTTGTTATTTTTAAGGAATTTTTTATCACCTAGGCAACTTTGTACATTTTGAAAACGTTATGACATGTTGGATAGGATCAAAGGTTTTATAATAATTTATTCTTACTGTCCTGAGCTTTTTACTTTTTCTTGTAATTTTCTAGAATCATTTTATTTATTCGTAGTTGATCTTTGCAACCATATGACTCTTTTCATCATGTATTTTATTTTAGAAGAATGTTTTTTCATCGATAAAAGACTAAGTACAATTCACCAGGCAGAGGTGATTAATTTATATGTGGTGGACAGATATGTTATTAGCCTATAATATTTGGATTCATCTGTTTTTTGGTAAGATATATATAATTCCATCAGTCATCCATTCTAGAATTTCATTAGAGTTATTAATTAGCACTGATACAGTTTGTGGCAGAGGCTTATGAATTGATGACGGATGATAGAGCCAAAAGATTGATAACATTTCATTTCCTTGGAATTTCCATTTCTTTGAATATTGTTAGACATTATATAACATTATTCATAGTTACATTTTTCTTCACTTGCCCAGGTTTTCCCTTCATTCTTTTTTTATCTATGTTGATCAACTATGCATTGGAATTATATTCATTTGTGTTGCTCCGAATATTCTTCCAAAATATTTACGCTTCTGCAAAAGATGCTGGCTTTTTGACTTCGATAATTGCTTTTACAATTTCCTTGAAAGTCCTCTTGAGGTCAATTTGGAACAACTTATTTTGTCGATAGAACTAAAGACGCTTTTCTCATCGTCTTTTTCTCTGTGCCTTTAATTTCATTTTCTCTTTAATTGTTTCTCTCATTTGTGGAATTTCATTTCCTGCTTTAATTTTTATTTCCGCTTGAGCTTCTTTCTTTTCTGTGTTTGAATGTCTTAAATCATTATTATTACGTCATAATTTTAGAGTCTTTTGCAGTTATCACATATTCATCATAACTTCCGGTGTGCATGATGTGCGTCGTGGAGCAGTTGATATCATCTCGGAATGAGAAATCCGGGAACCGAGTTCGAATTCCAGGAGAATTCCTTGCACGGACCTTTGGGAAATGTATTAATCCGTCTCGTTCTTTCAGTTATGGATTAATTAGCAGGATAGTTTAGGTTTTGTAGAATTGGTTATCAACCAGTCTACACCAGAAAGTAATGGCAACCTAGTGCGGGAAAATCTTCTTCCAAATCAGCCATGTTTCTTTCGAAACATGATCGCCCAACAGTGTATCCCTTATGTTATTTAACTGACTGATCCCCAACCGATCAGGGTCTAAGTAATGTTTTCGTATTTAAATCGACAGTTTTCTTTTTTTTTTTTTCAAACAAATCTGGATATTACTTGATTGAAGTTATCTATCAGGATCCCAAATTCCGTAATTTTTTTCTGAAGCATTACCCCTTTCCAACTGCGTAAAATGTCGCTTTAAAGCCGTACGTATATGCATACACTTGGTTATCTAAACTTATTTCTAAATGGAACTTTGTCTCTGTGTGTGAGTCTGTGTGTGTGTGTGTGTGTGTGTGTGTGTGTGTGTGTGTCCCCGTTACCTATAGACTCCGAAATGGTTAAACCGATTTTCTTGAAAATTTACACAATTGTACTATAAGCTCTGCGAGTGTTCTTAGCTTAGTTTTGTGTCAAGGTACCCCCGATAAATATCGAAAATCGATAATCAAAAAAAATCGGGTTATGGACGGAATGGTCCGATTTTAATCAAATTTGATACACTCATAGACAAAGACATAAGAAACGATATTTAGAAGTTTCAAGGTTGCAGTTCTTACAATAGTGCAGAAAATTTGATATCGATACCAGAAAATCAAAATTTGACTTACATCCATTCATTTTTCTTTCAGTCTACGGTTTCGCTTTAACTGGAAACAACTATTTTTAGTCTTTCGCGCCAACGTCCAAAGAGTCTGAGCTCCAGGACCATGGATTAGTGTTAAAGCTTTCATTTCACCCAAGAAAAAGCCGGGCTAAACTGCTAGTATTGAATAATTGCATTGAATAATTCGATGAGTATACGACTAACAGCCATATCTCTATCACAGAATAAACAATTATTATCCTTATTATTGTTACTATTGCAATACGGCTTCATAGTTATGTTGTATTATCCTTCTTTGTCTTTTTTTTCTAAACAATTATTTGTTGACATTGTTTGTTATGGTACGTCGCTGCATTGTATGATATCCTCTATACATTGATTTTGTTAGTTGCAAAGTGGTATTTTCGTGTTTTACAGTTTTAATTAAAAACTAAAAACATCAATCAAGAGTTTGATTATAAAAGACATTTTCTCGTGTTCCTCCAAAAGGAGTTATTAACAACTAATGCAGACATTTTTTTTTTGTCTTTTCACATTAACGCGCATGTCAACGTCTTCCGGCCGTCGTGTCAAGTCAGGCTTTTCCTTCAATTACGCAAGTAACAAACATTAATGAAAGAAAAAACTGTAATTTCTTTAAATATTTCGTTTGCATTCATCATATTCTTGCTATTAGCCGTAACTCTGCTTAAGACTATTCAAAATTAAAATTTAGAATCTTTTTCGTTAAAGATTAGAAGTGTCAATCGGATTCTAAACTTGGTGTGCCTTATTATCTCCTCTTTTGAGATGTTCATGTTTTTAATAGAAAAAAATAAATAAAAGATCCCTTTCAGTAAAATATTTCAAAGACTGAAATTTTAAACACCGTAGGAGAATTATTTACTTTAAAATGGCACATTAAACAATGAGACGACCATTGCGTTTAATAATCTTTAAGTCATGTTGGAATAACTCATTTAAAATAACTATGTTATATATATTTTTTGTTAAATCATTTCACCCCGAGCAAGGCAGAAATGCCACTGATGAGCTGGGGGTTACATAACTGGAAAAAGATTAATTAGAAAAGAGTGAGGAGTAGTACAAACTAGTTAGAAATATCAAGAGGAAAGAGCAATAGAAAGCTGAGAATGCAGGTGCGATGACAGATACATAGGTGAAGAGAAAGGGAAGGATATATGGGGGTGGGGAGAGAGCTAGAGTCCAGTGGTTAATAGATGAGTATTGACATTACATTTAAATTTCTGGAGGTTGTTGCCGTCAGGAAAGCAAGAATATGGGAGGGAGTTCCACTGGCGGGAAGCGCGAGAAAAGAAGCTGAGGGAGTAGAATTGGTTGATCTAACTGATGTGAAGGGGGCTAAGTGTAAAAAGATTAATTAGAAGAGAGTGAAGAGGAAGACGAACCAGTTAGAAAGGAGCAATAGAAAGATGAGAATGCAGGGGTTATGACAGTTGAAAAGGTAGAGAGAAAGGGAAGGATATACGAGGTGGGGAAAGAACTAGAGTCAAGTGATTAATAGATGAGTATTGACATTGTATTTACATTTCTGGGGGTTGTAGCCGTCAGGAAAGCAAGAATATGGGAGCGAGTTCCACGGGCTGGAAGCGCGAGAAAAAAGCTGCAGGAGTAGAATTGTCGTCTGCATTTGGCTAACCTAAATGTGAATGAATTGGACCCAGTTGCCAGTCTGGTTGCACGAGTAAACACCTGTTGAGGAGGCACCAGTGAATTAAGTTCGTCCGAGCAGAAGTCATGAAAATATTTATAGAACAGACAAAGGGAGGTCACAATTCGACGGTGTGGAAGTGGTTGCAGTAGAGCCGCCAGATCAGTAACTATCGCATTACAGACTCTACTTTGGAGCCTGTCGAAAACACTGAGGAGAACGGCAGGGGCGCCTGACCATAAGTGGCAGCAGTACTCCATGCACGGACGGATGGTTGTCTTGTATATATGCAGGATGGATTCAGACGGAAAAACATCCTGGATCGACATAGTGACCCAAGCTTCTTAGCAGTAGATTTAGCTATGGATTCAATATAGTGGTTCCATTTGAGGTCTAAGAAGAGGGTAAGGCCGAGGAGGCGTAGTGTGTTGCTCTCAGGGAGAATAGCTTGGTCCATGCTTATGGGAGGCTGAAGAGGTTGCCTGTGATGGTTGACAGACAGCAGCTTATATTTCTAACGGATGTTGAAGAATGGCTCAAACGATATGTTCTATAATTTCTCAAGGCAAGACGGAACACGTTTCTTAAAAATTATACACGTGCAGATAATTCGAGTAAAAGATTGTACATTCCGTTAGAAAAGTGAGAGAAAATGAAATTAAAAATAGAGAAATACATAAGGTATGCTGAAGAATATATCGGCCAAAAAAATCAATCTCATTTAAAAAAATTGAATAAAATTATTAAGGATTATAAGCTTGAGGAAGACTTAATGAGCTGGATTAAGCATAGGTTTGTTAAGAAAACAAGAGAAAATAAATTGAAATAAATTTTTAAAATTATATATTTACAAGAGGCTGAATAATTTATCGGTCGAAACGTCATGAACTGAATAACGATGTTGTATTGACTCTTGTGTGGGATGTGCATGTAGAGCAAGAGTTATTTGTACAGAAAGTAAAGGCAGTGATATCGATTCAAATTTCCACCTAGGCTGTTAAATTTCTTTTTATATAAATGTCTATACATAAAAGCATGAATTCATTTATATTTTTCAAAGTTATGGTTTTCATGGCATTATAGACTGTTCGTATAGATTGATCTAGTCTACGATAAGGGGAATTATAAGCATTTGGTGAGCTTTAGTTTACGAGAAAGTGAATTATAAGCATTTGGTGAGCTTTAGTCTACGAGAAGGGGAATTATAAGCATTTCATGAGCTTTAGTCTACGAGAAAGTGAATTATAAGCATTTGGTGAGCTTTAGTTTACGAGAAAGTCAATTATAAGCATTTGGTGAGCTTTAGTCAACGAGAAGGGGAATTATAAGCATTTGATGAGCTTTAGTCTACGAGAAGGGGAATTATAAGCATTTGATGAGCTTTAGTCAACGAGAAGGGGAATTATAAGCATCTGGTGAGCTTTAGTCTACGAGAAGGCGAATTATAAGCATTTGGTGAGCTTTAGTCTCCGAGAGGGGCTATTATAAGCATTTGATGAGCTTTAGTCTACGAGAAGGGGAATTATAAGCATTTGGTGAGCTTTAGTCTACGAGAAGGGGAATTATAAGCATTTGTTGAGCTTTAGTCTACGAGAAGTGTAATTATAAGCATTTGGTGAGCTTTAGTCTACGAGAAGGGGAATTATAAGCATTTGATGAGCTTTAGTCTACGAGAAGTGTAATTATAAGCATTTGGTGAGCTTTAGTCTACGAGAAGGGGAATTATAAGCATTTGATGAGCTTTAGTCTACGAGAAGTGTAATTATAAGCATTTGGTGAGCTTTAGTCTACGAGAAGTGTAATTATAAGCATTTGGTGAGCTTTAGTCTACGAGAAGTGTAATTATAAGCATTTGGTGAGCTTTAGTCTACGAGAAGGGGAATTATAAGCATTTGATGAGCTTTAGTCTACGAGAAGTGTAATTATAAGCATTTGGTGAGCTTTAGTCTACGAGAAGGGGAATTATAAGCATTTGATGAGCTTTAGTCTACGAGAAGTGTAATTATAAGCATTTGGATGAGCTTTAGTCTACGAGAAGGGGAATTATAAGCATTTGATGAGCTTTAGTCTACGAGAAGTGTAATTATAAGCATTTGATGAGCTTTAGTCTACGAGAAGGGGAATTATAAACATTTGGTGAGATCTAGTCTACGAGGAGAAAAAGAGTTCTACACTTTTGATGAGATCTAGTCTAAAAGAAGAATTATAGACATTTGTTGAGATCTAGTTTTGGAAAAGTAGAATAATAAACCTCTGGTAAAATTTAGGCTACGAAAAAGAGATTTCCGATTCAAAACTATGAAGCAGTGAACGTAGAGCCACTGCAATACCATTCACAAGAAGCCATGTCTAATTGACAGATTGTAATGGTAACGATAATATTAGCCGTTTCATTATAAGGCACCATTTAGTATCCATTGACCAACCCTTTTTGTATAGTATGGTTCCCTATGTACTACGCCCGGGAACCATTTGAGGTAGAAGGTTACGTTAAGGTGTAATTTATATGGATAGAAGAATAAAACGGTTGACTCTAGATAAAAACTGTCATGATCAGGAAAATCCGCTTAGAAGTCTGTTGCATAGAATCGGGATTCGCAGGTTGGGTAGAATTTACTTCTCTTCGATGTAATACAGAGTGTGTGTGGGTGGTTTGCTATTATATAATTGGCAATTAGGTAATGCAGTTCATACATGCATTTTACATTGTAGTAGCGATAGAGCAGCTGGAGACTCGCCATATCCTGCCTGTGTGGGGGATGTTGAATGTGTAAAAGTATTCCTTTCCAAGAACTGCTCAGAGACGGTATTGAAATCTATCAAGCCTGGGAAATTAGTCTGGGTGGTTATCGGTTTAAATTTAGAAAATATTTCTATTAAATTATTTTCAAGAAAATGGTTTTCTCAACTCCTCTTTCTAGCAATGCCTAAGTTTTTATTTGATTAGGCCATTCTTTTCTATTCGAGTTATATGCACGTTACATTTGGTATAATATTACCTTAACCAGCGGAAGTAATTGCTAATGTCAACAAAAATACAAGTGTCGTAGTCAGATATATCCATCCGTAGATGATATCAAAAAAGAGCAAAAACAAAATAGAAAAAACATAAACGACAATCAGCTTGAAAGACGATGGACCGGTGGGTGTAACTGACACGTACATCCGGTCGTAGATAGTCAGCAGAGCGATAATCCGAAGAAGCAAAATGAATTGGAGATTTAAGATTATATAAAAGGTAAAGTTTTTGGCTGAAAAAGGAGAGAGACTGGCTAATGACTCCCGACAGCTTCTTCGTACGTCGAACTCTCTCCGGTTACTTTCCTGTTTCACACAATCTTCACCGACGAAGAATAAGAATATAAATACTTTCATGGCTTCTTCTCTGATGAAAAATCACTGGTGCCCCTTAGGTGTGAGTTTGCACGAGATACTAGATTGGCAACTAGGTCCCACCCTTTTACAGTTAAACCCATGAAATGTAACCGCAATTTCTACTCCAACAGCTTCTTTTCTCGCACTTCCCGCCTGTGGAATTCCCTTCCGCATGCTTGCTTCCCCGACGGCTATAACCTCCAGGAATTTAAATGTAAGGTCAATAGACACCTCCTAGCACACTAATCCTCCCATTCTCTCCAACTCTCCCCCTATGTACATCCTAACTCGTCTATCGCCCTGTGTAACCCCCTGCGCTATAGTGGCAGTGGAATGCCTAGATGGGGTGACATAATTAAAAAAAAAAAATCCAGCGGCATTATATAACAATTTCAGCTGTTGCTGATGTTGAAATTTTCAAGTGTGTGGTTGCTCTTATTTATTTACTATTCTTTGTTATCCTGTAGAGCTTGTCCACAATAGATAGATAGATAGATAAACTGTTGAGATCCATTATTACCAACTTCTTAAAGGGGCATAACATAAAAATGGTATATTGTAAAGTAATAAATATGTCTTTATTATTTCATATATTCATATATTAAAAAAAATATTGGTAAGAGTCAGATAAAGAATATCGTGGATGAAAAATAATTGGCATCGTTACACACGAGGAGAGGACGGATATCCATCATTATTGCAACTCCAAGCATCACAAGGGACGAAAATATCTGAAGAAACTTCGTCAAAGCAAAGTTTAAATGTAAAGTGTAGATGCCAACCCGTGGAGGAGGAAATGAAACGGTAAAACCATATAATCAGTGATTGTAGCGAGTTGTTCTACCCAAAACATAAAAGCACAGAACAAAAAAAAAATTATACATAAAGAATTGTGAACAACTTACAAGTTATAATTGTGCAAATTAAATGCAACAAATATTTTGAGAATCAGACAGCGAGATCGACAGCTCTATCCAAGAAAAAAGGGTAATAATAATCGTATATTACAAGAAATTGCTTGATCGTTAAGGTAGCTGTGCCAACGGAAATGATAAGGAACGCGACAGAAGATGAAGAATGAGAGAAAGAAGAAAGACTCTCTCGGGAGCTGATTATAATATAGCGCATTAAAAAAAGAATTATATCCATAATTGGGTAGGTACACCTGGACCTATTCTCAAAAGAAAATCCAGTTTGGACGAATCGAAAATACAATGTAGGTTTGCGGCCCTTCAAAAAACGGCGTTAGTGGAATCAGTGAGTTAACTGAGAAATGTGCTGGAGGTTTTAGCGAATTTGTAATCAATCACACTTCTCATGGTGATCACCAGATATTTATAAGAAGAAGATCATGATGATGTTGATAATGATATAAACACTAGAAAACGTTACGTTTTATTCGAATGGAACTACATGAAAAAGATATGAACACTGCACAAACGATTTTATTAATCTTTACAGTGCACGATATCCAATGCACCACAGCGCACAGGATGTACCTTGTGGTGCATTAGATATCATGAACTGTACGAGAAATCGGGGAGCCGAGTTCGAATTCCAGCTGAATTCATTGCATTCACTTACGCGCAAATACCCTTGGGAAAGGTATTAATCCGTCTCTTCCTTCCAGTTATGGGTTAAATAACAGGACAAATTGGGTTCTAAGCTTTGGTCGGCAACCAGTCTACCGCAGAAAGCAATGGCAACCTGCTGCGGGATAATCTTCTGCCCAATCAGTAATGTCTCTTTCGAGACATGATCGCCCAAGCGTGTATCACGTATGACACGTAACTGACAGTGCACACAGATAGAATCATTAATGTTACCCAGGAAGATATTTTGATCAAAGAACGCAAAAACAGGATGTAATTTGTAATTAATACGGCCGTTCGATTTATTAAAATCAAAATACTAGGATCTTGTAATGTAAATTTCAAAACTGTGACTTGTAATGATATCAGTAATTCCAATGATTGGGGTCCTGGGTTTGACTGGAAAATGTTTTGGTAGAAACATTGTATAGATCTTTGGCAACCTAAGTAGATTTTTTTTCTTACAACCACGGCTCACACTCTGCAAAGGGCCTTATCTATATAACAGTAATATCTGTTTTTACGTTGATTTGATTTTTACGGAAAAAAGGGAAATTTTCTGATCTTATGTTTGTAGTTGGAGGCCGAAAGGAAATAAAAATAACACAGAAATCAAAAGAACTACGTCTATTTATCCTACTACTACTACTAATAATAATTATAATAATAGCAATAATATTTATGTACAGTGCCACGCAAAAGTTTACATCACATTACAAAAATGATTGTTTTGTATTTTTAATGTATTTACATTAATTAAACATTTTAAACAAGCAGATTAAAATAAAAAAAAAACTATAAAAACTATCTCAGGGAGAGAAACCGATATTAACAATTCAATATTTTAAAACACATTTTTTAATTTACAGAAGCGTCTTTTATAAAAGTTTGCAAATTTTACTAGAATGTTCCAAATTAGGCTAGGGTTTTTATTTTTTAGAACTTTTCAGATTAATTTCCAGATTAATTTCAGTAATGATTAAAGGTATTCCGTCATTCTTTTTCTGTCAATCGTTCTTTAAACATCGGCAAAATGGGGAAAAGCAAAATAATTGATCAAGACCTACGTAAATGTACTGTTGACCTTCATAACAATGGACTGTGTTATAAAAAGATATCTAATCAGTTAAATGTGACATTGAGTTGAGTTGGAATGATAGTCCTTTACTATAGAACGTTATTCTATTCATCCAAAAAGATGCTCTTGTAGTTTTAGAAAGGTAACAGAACGTACGGAAAGATTATTGGCGAGAAAAGTTAGCAACAAGTCCTGAGTTACGCTTAAAGGATTTCAGGGAGGTCTAGAAGTAAGTGGAGTAAACGTAAATACAGATACAATTAGTAGTTCACTTCGTCGATATGGCATTTTTTCGAGGAATCCAAGGAAAAGCGAAAACATGTCCTTGCTTAACTGGATGTTGCAAACGAGCATTAAACCTGCAGCATTTTGAGAAAATGTACTTTGGTCAAACGAAACAAAAACTGAAATTTTAGCAGAAAAGTGTAGCAAAGGTCTGGAGAAAGAAAAGAACGGAATATTTGCAGAAGAATACTATCCTAACAGTAAAATTTAGCGGAGTATCAATCATGATCTGGGACAGCGTTATTATCCATGGTGTAGGGAACATTTAAATAATAGAAGGGATGATAAATGAAGCATATTATAGGGATATTTGGGAAAGGAAACAATGTCAGAATGCACATTCGCTGGGTTTGAAAACAAGTTGGTTCTTTCAACAAAACAACGATCCTATACTTACAGCAAAGCTTACAAGATAATGTGCAAGTTCAAATAGAATAGACGTTCTAAAATGACCAAATCAAACTACAGATCTCAATCCGATTGAAAATTTATGGAGAGAGATAAAACGGAGAATTCAGAGAAGAAAGTCACAAAAATTGCATGAACCCTAAAGAATTCTTTCGTGAAGAATGGAAAATATATTTGTTGAGAAACATGCAAGAAATTTGTAGAGGACTATTCTAAACATATACATGTCGTAATTAGCAATAACGGTTACTCTACGAAATATTTGATATTGATTTGATAAATGTTTTGTATATGTTTGCGTTATTAAACACTGGCTTTTCTCTGTGGGATATTTTTTGTATTATTTTTTTTAAAATCTGGTTGTTTTGACTGAAGTATATATCATTAGCAGTAACAGTTTCATTAATCTGTGTTATAAATACCTTAAAAATTTGGTAATGTGTTGTATACTTTTTGTGTATTATTCTGAAAATTATGTGTGTATTATGTATTATATCCGAGGATGCCTGTTGACAAAGGCAGCTAGCTAATTCCCATTGAAACGCCTGCTCAGCCACACTTGTGTTTGTTCAAAACCCACAGAGCCCATCTGTGGTTTATAGTGCAACTATGCTAAGTGAACCTAAGCATTAGTTTCTAGTTTAACGGGCGTCAGTGCGCCCAAACACTCGCTCCCGATGACATGCACCTTCAAGCTAGCGCAGCGTCCTTCCAATTTCACTCACAAGGCCTGGGTAAAACCGTGATATAATTTTCAAACACTTTCCAATGGTGCCTCCTCCATAATGATAGCATCAAGTCACCACCCTGAAAAATTGGCAATGGTGAGATTCGAACGCTGATTTCATTGTAAGAAAATGAATGTTCTAGAAAGTGAATGTTCTGGTTAATATTGCTATTATATAGACGCGTGGCCACGCGTCTATATAATAGCAATATTACGCGTCTATATAATAGCAATATTAACCAGATGTAAAAATCTCATGTTTTAAATAGTGATAGGGTGTTTTATTGATTTTCTGCTAATGTATCCACAATAAATCTAATTTATTTAGACATGAAATATCAATTTTATTCCCCTTTTAGTGCACTAACTCTGAGATTTTATTGCAATGTTTTCCTCTCAACCAATAGACAGAGTTTGATTATGACTTATGCAATCGCCAAAATTAAAACAGAATGTATTTAGAGAAATAAAAAAAATGATTAAATCATATTGCATGCTTTTCTATCCGGAAATCTCAAGAGAATTGAGAAAAATTAAATCAAATTATAATATTTTCGCAGAAGCCTAGAACATTATTACTTGTTTATTATCTCATTAACATCCAGCTGAAAATCCATTCATAATTATAAAATATAAATAAACATACGGAGCTAATTATTAGATTTAGTCTATTGATATCCACTTTGAAAACTAGTGTTGTCATTAATGTTACTCTTTAGAAAAGGGTAACGGGTAAATAATTTATTTCTATTCTAATTGAAAATTAGTTTGTATTCATCAATTTGAGAATTTCTAATTGATAATTCATAAAACTGATGTTGACGTCTATTGACAATATTTTCTGTTAGATTTCCGTTACATTTAAACAGCAAAATAGTTTAATATGTTTCCGTGATTTAGCTATTCCACCACCCGACTGTCCGAGGACATTTTTCAACTATTTCTTTGATAACATGAACAGTCTTGGATACCCTTAGGTTAAAAATACGTTCGTTTAGATTCATCTAAATAATTTTGCTGAATTTTACTTCACTTAATAATCGATGAATTCCGATATTTTTTATGTTGAACGAAGTAAAATTGAAACCATAATTCGAAGTAAATATCTCGCAAACATAATGCAACTTGCAGTTACTCAAAAGAACAACACGAGGAGTGAATAAATGATACTGCAATTGCGTAAATCTTTAGACATTTCTCACGTAAATTGAGCTTGATGTTATAACTATTTTCTTATATTTGTATATGCTTTATTATTTAAAACTGTTCTCCTATTCCAGGATTCGAATGAGGCTTCCTTTTCCAAAAATGTTGATGTAAATATATTGGCAATATTTTGATTCGTTTTAATTTTCTTATATTTTATGAGGGCTATTTTAATGGATCGAACGACACATCACGGCCTTCGTTGACGGTAAGATGGTTAAGTACATCTGGATTTTGTGAGTTATTTTATAGTCATGTAATGAGGAATCATGGTACAGACAGAAATTCAATGACAGAGACAGGTTAAGCACATTAGGAAAGATTAGGTCCAAAGTCTTGACATTAGCAAATATCACAAACACCAGAGGTTAATAAAATTTACGCAATCACGGAAACATATTAAACCAGTCAAAATGAGGATATTAATCCAAATAGATTAGCGGATATTTAACTAATTAAATATACATTCCATTGAACAAGTTAATCTCAAAGGGGATGTGCTTGATTAACTAAGGACGAGTTTAAAATCTGACGGGAAGCATTATCGTCAAAAGAATTGGACATTAAATCAAATAGAATTTTTCTGATCTAGTGAACTAATAACTTATCTGATACAGTGAAATAATAATTTATGATCCATTAAAATAATTTTTATGATCCTTTGAAAAATAAGATCCAGTAAAATAAAGATTTTGTGATCAATTAAAATAATAATTTTACGATCAAAAGAAAAAATAAAAATAAAAATAGGATATAGAGAAATAATAATTTTTATGATCCATTAAAATAAATATATTTACTATCTATTAAAAAGAAAAAATATGAACTAGTGAAATAATAATTTTAATGATCTATTAAAATAAAGATTATTTTTTATAATCGTCTCACCAAGCAAGAAAAAACTACCACTGATAAGAGAATAGTGAATAAAGAGGAGAAAAGGTCACAGTAGGTGTTAGAGAATGGGTAAGAGAAGGATGGGTACATTGCTGTGAACCTAAGAAGGAGGATGGGTGTCAAGAAGATATATGACAGTTTAAGTTGCATTTAAACTATTGGAGACTGTGGCTATCAGGGAAGCAAGAATACGAAAGGAAATTCTACAGGCGGGAAGTGCGAGAAAACAGCTTGTAGAGTAGATGTTGTGGGACCTTGTTGCTAGTCTAGTACCTCCAGTAAATTGGCGTAGGGAAGGCGAACTAAGCTCTTCGTAGTAGAATTTGTTTCAAATATTTATAAAAGAGACTGAGGAAAGCCACATCTCGTCGGTGAGAGAGAGAGAGAGAGAGAGAGAGAGAGAGAGAGAGAGAGAGAGAGAGAGAGAGAGAAAGAGAGAGAGAGAGACTGCAGTCGGGTCCCCAAGTCAGGATCGACTACATTGAAGATTCTTTTTTGGATCTTGTTGAGAACCAAAGATGAACAGCAGAGGCTCTCGGCCAGATATGACAGCAGTATTCAATACATGAGCGGATGGTAGATTTGAAAATGTGCATGGTGAATTCAGAAGAGAACTTTCCGGCCCAACACCATGATCCGACCTTGGTAGACTTAGCTATTAATTTAATGTAGTCGTTCCACTTAAGGTCAGCTGGGTAAGTGAAACCGAGAAACAACAAATAAAAATATTTAGTTTCATAAATTAACTTAATAATTAAATTTATAATCATAAAATTATAATCGCGAATGCATAATTATATATAATTGAACATGTGATATAAATTAATACGTTCTGGGTATGACAATAAACTACATCCCATAAGGCATCTAATCGGGAGGAACTTAAAACCACCTTTAATTTCTGTTCTTCTTAGATCCACCATGACTCAGATGGTAGAACCTGTTATGGTCACAGCTATATAAAAATAGTTACTCCCAAAATGTGGTCAAAGCACTTCGAAAGTATATTTTTTTCGAAAAATACACGCAATAAATTTTTATAGTTTAAAAAAATATCCGCAATATATTTTTTAAAAATATAACAAAAAAGTAGCAATATATTATTTTTTGTAAATGAAATTACTAATGCTCCCCCAAAATCAAATTTTGGCATTTACTGGCCCATAAGGAAACAGAAAAACAAACAAACAGATATGAATTAATGAAACCGCAAAAACATCAAAATGAATAACCTAATAATAATATCAACCAAATTGTGACGTCAGGTAAAATTATACAGACTTAATTCAGATGATGTTCGACAATACATTTCGCTTATATAATGTTAAATTTGTGTTTGATGCAATTTTTCAAAATGAATAGGTAATATTTTAAACATAAAACCATAAAAACTCATAGTAATATCTTCTGAAAAATAGGACCGATCTTAAAATGATATTCCATTAGAATATTCCCAATATCATCTTATCGAGATCGGTTTGCTCATTTTAAAAACGTAAAAGGAAGGGGCGTAATTTAACAAACAAACTTTGAGAATCACTCTAAGAAATTTTATTATTATTTCATTCATTCTATTCCTGATTGCTCTCGTTTTTTTTTTTTCGTTTCATTTACGAATTCTGAGTAGAAGACAAATAACACTCTTGTTTACAACTCCGTTATAAATTGTATTGTCAGCAGAATTTATTTATGACAAGAATATGAATATACCACCTACGTGTCTCTACAATACTTTTGGGTTAATTTTTTTCTTTCATAATATTCTACGTTTAAATTAATTTTTTTCTTTCAAAATATTCTACTTGTTCGAAAAAACATTACGTTCAACGGAAAAGTGAACAATTCAAAATATAATTTATTTACATCATCTCATGACATCATAATGTTAGTGGCCATTACTCCTACTAAAGTTTGAAGTTTCTCATTTGTAGACACTGTATCTTCATGACGTTGCCTCCGATTTGTCTCCATTAAGTAGATATATGATACGATCCAAAGTAACAGTGTGCACTTGCACTGTCTACGATAATATTTACTCTTCTCCACCACTTGAGAGAGATGTGACACAAGGTCTTTTTTAATGTGGGGAACCTGAGCGCGAACGCCCAGGTACTGGTCAAATATTACCTATCCACCGCAGTGGATAGGTTCAGAACTGGTCTGAACTGGTCTCAATTTGGTCATTTCGCTCCTCAGCCAAAAGGCCGAGAAGCGATATTTTATCAGATCCAACAGTCCAGAGGAAGGATTATTGTGTTGAAATCATTTTCACTTAGTTATTATAATATCCGGTCTTCTTAAGCAGAACCTTATCATTACAAATGATAACTAGATATTGTAGTATATTCTGTCAGTAAAATATATAGAACTTCTTGCGAATACAACAATCTTAACTTGTTCATGTCAAGAGTTAAGAGTTATTTTCCCCTCTTATCCAAATAAACTAACTCCTACCAAGAGTAGTCCCCGAGCCTTATACAGGGTGAGCCTTACTGTAAGAAAATCTATGAATGTGTAGACAAGTGATTAGACCGGAGTTCAAGTCTCTTTAAGATCTTCTTGTAGGAACAGAACAAGCTATCTACCCCCAGTTTCAGGTCAAAAACTACTGGAACGATCCAACATAAATGCATTAGCCAATCAGTGCTCTAGATTGCAGTTTAAGCCATCCCATTGGTTCAGACTCGGTTTTGCGCCAAAAATCCTAAGGCCCGTTTTGAGCCGATTTTGAATCTTTGAAAGGTATATAAGCTGTCCCTTTGGGACCCATCCTCAGTTTCCCCAAGTGCTGTCAGTCGTTATTAGATTTACAGTTACTTTGAGTGAGAAATCTTTGTGTCACAAGTGAGCACGACGTTTTGTTTTGCCATTGTTTGTTAGAATTGTCTTTTGATCGTCCGTAGAAGTTTTCCAACGTATTTTGTGTTTTTCTTTTTGAGGGGGCAAGCTCAACTATGGCTTTGTCTACTGCGATAAGATTATCCCCGAAGTGGGGAAAGAAATAGCTACCAGAACAATTTCCCTGCTGACATCAGATCCCAAAACCCGAAAATTTGTAGGCGTCAGCAGGGAAAACATGGAAGAGACACTAAAGAGCCTGGGGATTTGTCCAAAGTCCTCGCCAGGAGATCCCGTACCATGTGGGATATCCTCCTTAGTACGGAAGATGAGGCCAAGAAGTTGGCCGGCACCATGCCTAGAAACATAAGGATTAAGATTGTGGACAGAATATATGGGTATAAAACGTACTCATGATTCATGGAGTACCTTGGAGATCTGCTGCGACCACGTGGAAGCCTTTCTGACACAATCTGGAATAGTTGAGGAGGTCAACAGGATCGTTAGCAAGGCAGGAGTAGCGACAGAGGATGTCAGCGCCTATGTGGTCGTAGATAGGCCAAATTTCCTGCGAGTACCTGACGTCCTCTTGTGTAACGGAAGAAAATTCTTTGTTGCTGTGGAGGGGCGCAGGCCACATTGTTAATAGACACTTGGGCTATAACGTACTCTGCGTGTGAGCAATCGAAAGCAGAGTTTGCTAAACAGCAGGATAGGGGACAATTTCTTATTAAGATTTGAAGAACATTTTCCCATCTTATTGACTATCGCAGCTTTGTTTACTGTGTCTTGTTACACCTTACACCGACACACCTTCTGTCTACTACCGTCTCCAGTCCGCAGAAAAAATTAGCTTTGATGACATGGATCATAGCGAAAATGTTTGGGAACGGTCGATTCAAAACACACAATATCAGACAATGTTTTCTTTTATAAAGAAAGATGCCAATATAAATCTTCTCCAGAATAGATTTTCTTAATTAATTGAGTTTAAATTTACTCGTCTATGGGACGAAAGTTTGAAAAACTTGAAAGCTGCTACTCTCATTATGTTATTACAGTCTGAATATGATTTGTTTCAAAATATTAACATCAAATTTCACAAACACAAATTTAATTTCCAGAAACAATTGAACTGCATTGTTAGAAATACTAACACTTCTGACAAAATCTTTTTAAGTTGTGACAAAACAGATAACTACTATAAAATGACTCCGAAGTACTACAACTCACTATTTAATAAAAACCTAACAAAGAATTATAAAAAAGTTAATATTTGAATTATGATTATAATTATATTAATTATATATAACTGACAACATTAATAGTACTAGTAAAATTATAACTGACAAGTTAAAAGTTAGCGACATAGTATGAAACTCAACCCTATTGAATCTTAAATGACTGTCAAGGATCGCAAAATGGATTCTGATAGTAACTGCACAATTAGAATAATTAACCCTACGAAACCGGCAAGTGGTAGAATTAGTAAATAAATTCTAGTGAGAGTCAACCAACAAATCAAAAATAATATTAGATAGACCTAATGAAGGAATACGAGAAATACCTCCAAAGTCATAAATTGGTTTAAACAAGTTAATAACAAACATAAATGCTGGTTTATCCAATTCGATATAGTGGATTATTACCCTTTCTCCTCGAGCAATTGTTTACAGTTACCTTGGACTTTGTTTCAGAATTTTCGGACCTCACTAATGTGGAAAGAAATATAATTTTATACTCAATACAATACGTCCTCATCTATTATAACAGTGGATAAAATCGAATTCCGAGGAAATATCTGACATTGCCATGGGAGCACTGGCTTCTTCAGATCATCAAACGTTTTGGGTCTTTTTATTTTGTACAGTCTCACGGCTTATCGTGATGTCCATATACAAAATATTAGATTGTATAGAGAGGATGGTCTCATGGTTATACAAAATTAACAAACTCAAAATTAGATAGCATCCGTAAATACATACATAGAATACTGAAGAAATTTAATCTGAAATTATGACAAAAAGTTGAATTTCTAGGTGTTACTTTTGGCTTAGTCAATAGTACTTACTCACTTTACTGTTCAAAGCATAATGCTCATCATATCTGAATACATCATAAATCAAATCACCAACAATCCATTATTAAACATATATCAAAATCAGTGTAACACAGAATTAACAGAAAATCTACCACTGAATATATTTTCTATTAGTATAAATAAAATACAGCCCTAAAAACAGCGGCTATAATTGCAAGGATATTAAATATCATAAAGAAATTACTCATAATACCAAACATAATCGAAATAAGAAAATAATTTGGTACACACCACGATTTAACCAAATGTTTAATACCAAGTTAGGCAGTAAATCCTAGTTCAAAAACACTTCCCAAATAACATCCACTTAACAAGATTTTTAATATAAATACACTGAAACAGTTATAACTGTACTGATAATCTCAATATGATGATAAAAAACAAGATAATAGAATTCTAAAACGACATTATAATATTAATTATAACCAAAGTACCATAAATAATGATAATAACACAAGTTCCTGCAACAGTCATAATCCTAACTTATGTTCCCTGCAAAATAAATGCGTTACAAATTCCATTGTATAACAAAGTATTATCACTTCTAATGAAAATCCTAATCTTATCAAGCATTATAATGGATGTACTAAGAAAAATCTTAAGTTTTTATTTTACCAGCATAATTTTTCTTTCAATAATAAAGCATATGAAATTTCTACTTCTTTCTTTAAATACTACTGGTGTGACACTCTCTCCCACGGTGATGTTTTCTCTTCTCCAGCGGGGATAATTTCCTTTGGTTGGTTTAAAACAACGGAGAGAGAAATTGATATTGGTGATATTATTAATGTTTTATTGCATCACGCGATGTGAGTTTAGGAAAAAATAACAATTTTAGTACCATTAAGTGCTTCTAAAAACACGGGAGCATAAAATAAAGTTATTTTGGGAAAATAATTATTTCTCGTCTTTCATGATTGTGTAAATTTCGAATCTTTTCATATAAATTTCTTAGATTTAAAATGTTGATTCCGCTAATCTGAAAACGCGTAGACAAAACAAGTGTCAGAGTGATTTGATAAGGTCACCCGGAGGCCAAGGCCACTGTTTAGCACAACAGTCCGAAGTGACCCGAGCTGGATTCGGTTCGGTGTGAGTTGGCATGATCTCATTGGTTGAGCTAAGACATCCGCAAATCGAATGGGCGGAGACCGATTTTCATTGGCCGAAGGCTGTGAGCCGGTCGGATCCCCAGAGAGGATCAAAATTGGTTAGAAAAATAGATGCTCGACACGAAAAGGAGAGTCTGTGGAAGTTTTTCGAGTTGGGTGACAGTTTTTGAATTAGAACTGCTATCAGTCGAAATGTAGCGACTGGGGGGGAAAATGGCCTAGCCGGGGAGCCATGACCCACGGCTGGTCGCCCACCAAAGAACTTATGGCTAAAGAGTTAATTTCGAATGAAGCCTGCCGCAAATTAACTCAAAAATGTTAATTTGGAATAATGCGCCATCGACATGAAACCCGAAATAACGTTATTGTTATTTTTTTTTAATCACGGAAAATCGAAAATTCTAATTCTTCGTTCGTTCAATCTCGGCAAACTCCGTTTAACTTCGATAAGGACCCGAAAGAACTTTGCTGTTTTAGAAGCTATATAGGAAAATTGACAATACTGTTTATAAAGAATTAATGAAAAGACTTTTAATGAAATACACGAGAATTTGGCCAATATTTGAAGAGATCTGTCTATTTCAACGCTAATGAAACTTAGACAAAAACTTAGCGTCACATTAGACAGACGGCCAGGCCTGAGGGGTCACATCTGGTGCCATTTCGACCAGGATCTGGCCTGAGGGCGGCCGTCTGCACTGCGGTATTATCACACTGGCAATTCAAAAATACAAATAAAACTTTTACAGTAAAATAGAGAATATTAACTGAAGCTAGAACATGTAAATCTTTACATGAAATATGTTTCTTTTGCTTACAAGAAAAAAAAAAGCGATATAATAAAATTTCACAAAAGTGACTAATTGAACCAACATAATAAATAATCAATTTCTGTAATCATAAAATCTTTCATTTCAATATTTTTACTCATTTTATTACTTAAATAATTTTAGCGTAATGAACTGGAAATTTTTTTAATTGCTATTACTTTTTTAAAAATCTATTTGTACTACTGTAATAAACCACTTTAAATTTTTAAACATTAGCGTATTTAAATAGACATTTTTAAATAGATTTATCATTTTATTTGTACTTATGAGCAAATCCTGTTATAACTTAAAAAGTTTAGCTTATTGAACTGGCTATTTGTTTAAATTACTATTACTATTTTCTTTGTAATTATGATAATGCACTTATAATTAAAAGAATATTTTTTTACTTACTATTAGTATTTTATTGTATTTATGAACAAACCACTTTTATAAGTTAAAAATATCTTATTGTACTGGTTATTTGTTTAACTTACCATTATTATTCTATTTGTACTTATGATAATTTAAAATTTTAACTTATCGTACTGGTAACATTTTAATTAATATTATAACTTTATTTGTACTTATGAACTAGTTCCCTTAACTATATGTTTTGATATCTAAGATCATTATTCTTATCTTTCTGTTAATTTTGATTCTTTCTTTTCATTTATTTCATCTTTTCCAACATTTGATTTTATCTTATTTATTTGTTTTCTTTTTTTCTTTTTTCCTTTTATTTGTTTTTTTTTCTTTTTAAACTTTTTCTGATTCAGGTTTAAAATTTGACATGTCTGGATTTGCACGGTGAAACATTCGCTACACTATCGACGAGCTAGCGAATCGTACACACACCGTTCTTTGACATCTTATTACCTCCCACTCTATTTAGTTCTTCTTATTGGCTCACTTTGTTTTTATTTCTACATTTTATTTATTTATTTGTTTAAATTTCTTTATCTATATATTACAAAAGCATTACAAATCCACATTAAGTGTTTGATTTTATACCTGTCATGTTGCAGTATGCAATAATAATAATAATAATTACCATATATTTATGCTCTAATTTTGTATTGAGCTCTTTTTAAAGTAAATATATGAGGAATAAATTTCCATTACTAACCATTACTCATATTATTATTATTATAATATATATATATATATATATATATATATATAAGGAAAAACTCAACGTATCAACTAAGAACTGGTTATAAATTATAATTTATTTCGACAGGTAAGTTTTGTTACCTATCTCATCAATCTGAAAATTATTAATGGATTAATTTCATCATAACATTAAAAAAAACCTGAGGTCAAGCGGCGTTACCCCGAAAAAAATTATTTCCTCAGTGTGGTATAAAGTTTACGTCATAAATGGTGGAGGATATGTAGTAAATTTTAATCGGTCATGAGTAGCGATAAATGAACATGTTACAGGCAAAATCAAGATAGATACCCACACAACTATATATATATATATATATATATATATATATATATATAATCAGTCAGTCAGTTAAGTGCCATACGTGATGCACGCTGGGGCGATCATGTCTCGAAACAGACTGGGCAGAAGATTATCCCGCAGTAGGTTGCCATTGCTTTCTGCGGTAGACTGGTTGCCGACCAAGGCTATAGAACCCAAACTATTCTGTTATTTAACCCATAACTCGAAGGAATAGACGGATTAATACCTTGCCCAACTGTATTCGCGCGCAAGTGAATGCAAGGAATTCAACAGGAATTCGAACTCGGCTCTCCGATTTCTCGTTCCGAGCCGATATCTACTGCACCACAACGCATATATACAATACATATGCATAAAAATATAACCACAGACAAACCCACACATACTTATACACACATATATAAACAAACTTATGTACACACATGGACATAAACTTACAGAAAAACTTGATGATAGTAATTTTAAAAAACACGCGTGAACGCGCACTGTTATTATAATTTTTTTAATTTAACCGTTGTAAATAGATATGGAATTTCTCGCACAACAAGCGTTTACATATAAAGTAGCTAACCGGAAATTGGTAGTAATGCAGAATAGGATGAAATGTTTATAATATGCACTTCAACACCGATATTTGCAGATTTTATTATAGGTACAATAAGCTTTTGTTTGCAATTGTTCCCTTAAAAATGAAACTTGATAGAGATGGAACGTACTTGTTTAGGTAAAAACTACATCACCTCCCTTGATCAATTTTATCTTCCGATCTTGAAGCTTATTAGAGAAATGTTAAAGTTTATCATAAAGATAAAAGGACATAATATGTTTATATTATTTAATGAAGCATGTTTGCATGAATATATGCTGCCTATATATATATATATATATATATATATATATATATATATATATATGTACTTCAACTTTCTTTGTATCTATTCATTTCTACGTTCATGAAATATAATTGCAATTACGTCATGGCTTTTAAAATAGCTTGTTATCGTTAATACCTTTCATGTCAGCTATTAATCTCATTATTCTACGTTCTTAATTTTATAGCTATGCAATAGGCCAATAAAAGTTTCATAACGACTGCACTACAGATATTGCCTTTTTCCATTTGCATGCACAGAATCCTGTTACAGGATTTTACTACCATTATATTACACCCGAAAATATCTCTGAACACTCTAACTCTTGTTAAAATGGACGGAATGCTTACAATAGATTGTTTGTAACAATAGTAGAGAGTATGACATTTATATTTTCAGTAATTGCTGAGTTCATATTAAGCACGGAGTTATTCACGATTGTGATAAGGAAAATGGTTTCATGGGACACTGATCGATAATAAAGTCGGCCATCATACTAATGTTAATTGTAATCACTACTTCGATCGATATGTTCCGTATAATTTCCCTTTTATATGGGCGTATGGTCGGGTGGTTAGAACGTTCGCTTTCGGACAATGAAGCCCCGGTTCAAATCTCACTATGGTCGATTTGTCAGAAAGGTGCTTTTTTGATATTACCTCTAAAAGAGGCGATCACAACGTGCGATACATTTGTAAAGTGCCTGAAATCCATACAAAGGGTTTTTTTATAATCGTTTCACCTCAAGCAAGGCATTCCACTGCCATTATTGCGCAGGTGGTTACATAGGGAAAAGTGATGAGAAAGAGTGGTTAGTTATAGGAAATGTCTGAAGGAGACGGATGAGGATACCGAGGATGAGGGTTGAGTAGATGGGAAGAGTGTTTGAGAGAATGGATGCGAGTTAGTGTGATAAGAGGTGTCTGTTGAAATTACATTTAAATACCTGGAGATTGTAGCTGTCGCGGAAGCAAGTATATGGATGGGAATTCCACAGGCGGGAAATGCGAGAAAAGAAACTGTTAGAGTAGAAATTGCGGTTACATCTTATCTGTTTCACTGTAAAAAGGTGGGGCCTAGTTGCTAATCTAATATCTCGTGCAAATTCATACCTAGGGGCACCAGTGATCTAATTCATCGGAGCAGAAGCCGTGAAAGTATTTATAGAAGAGGCACATGGTTGAACCAAGCCTTGTGAATGAAACTGAATTGACGGCTCTCTTTGAGGAGTCATTGATGATCGAAGTCACAAGTCATTATGACCGAGGGTTTGTGCGTTCTGGCATAGTTCAGACTGTTGTTCACGCTAGATAACGCGCTCTCTCCTAGAAACTGCAACATAACATAGTTGAAACTCAGCATAGTTGCAGTATAAACCGGATGTTGTCTGGTGGGTGTTTTTCCGACAGAGGTGTGCCTGAACAGGCGTCTGCAATAAAAATTAGTTAACTGCCCTGGTAGACGGGTATTAATATTATATTCTTTGTAATGTAGTTGACAGTTTCGAATATGTTTTCGTGTATGAATTGTTTTTATTTGCCAACCATACAAAGATGACTGTTATAGATTCTTTTTGAGAGATTTGCAGATGACATAATGATATACGCTGCCCCTCTGAACAACATTCCAAAATTGGTCAACATCTAAGACAAATTACAATTACGACCATTTATTTTGTTCTGTTTGAATATCTTAACGGCGTCCAACCATGTCATGTTGAATACAACGGTTCTCGCTCGATCACCGACGTTAAGCAAAGTTGAGCCTGGTCCGTACTTAGATGGGTGACCACTTGGGAATACTAGGTGCTCTAAGCGTTTAGTGACGGATGTGCATTGTGGTGCAGTGGATATCGGCTCGGAAACAGAAATCAGTGAACGGAGTTCGAATTCCAGTTGAATACCCTGCATTCACTTATACATAAATAAAAATCGGAGTTATACAGACCGTGAATAGGTTCTTGCTGATTATTCATGATAAGTAATGAGTTATTTACAAAAAACAGTAAGGGACATGTCACTGAAAATATTGTCCTTCGATAGCAACTAATTTTTTCCATCTTTCTGGCAGCTTTTGAATTCCACATCAGTATAACTACACGCCGTTTGAGACTAACCACGAGTAGACCCATTTTTTGGCATCATCATAAGAATGAAAGGGCTTTTCATCCAGGCCTCGTACCATCGATCGGAACAAGTGATTATCGGACGGGTCAACTTCTGCTGAATACAACAGGTGGGATAAGACTTCTTATTTAAGCATTTCTAAGAAGGTTTTGACCCGTTTTGAAACATGTGATCTATCGTTGTCATTTTGCAGATTTATTTAGTCGTGTCTAAAGCGGCCGTTTTTCCTTCAATATTCGGCTCAAATATTGTAGTCGATAGCGATCACCCGTGATGGTTTCCGCCGGTTTGAGCAGCTCATAATAAACTAAACTTAGCTGATCCTACCAACTGCAGAGAAGAAGCTATTTTGCTGTTGAAGCCGCTGTCTACATGGGAGAGGACACCGTTAAAGGCCTTTCGGCTGCTGTCTCCACGACACCCAATGTCCTTAGTTTTTTAATCCTTTCTAATGCTTTCAAACGTTTTAAAACTGTTGTGTGATCAACTCTTAATGATCCTACAAGTTCATCTTGCAAAGACATGAGGTACCATGAAGTAATGCTTCCAATTCGTCGTTTTCAATCTTTTTGGCTAGCCAAACCGTTTCTTACCTTCAACAATAAAAAGCCTTATTTTTTTAAACATCTAAATTAATATCTGAATGTTGTTTCTGATAGTCGCCGTAAGTTTAATCAAACATTCTGTGTGCTTCAGCTGAAGTTTTCTTTTGAATAAAGTAGTGCATTAAATTTTTTGCAGATGCACTTTCTTTGGCACTAAATCTGACATATTATCTCTATGAAAAACAAATTTGTTTAGACTTCGTCGAAATGACAGATGATGAATTTAAAGCTTAAATGACTTTCTTGTAGATTCGTTACCATCAAAAGCTACATGCACGCAGTTCTGAGATGCCATCTGCTGGAAAATAGCGAGAACTTACTCAAGGTCCAAATAAATGTCATGTTAATCTTTTGTCTTTTTGGATAGTTATTTTTATTGTCTTTTGTCAATAATCCCCACTAAAGCATTCTCATTTTCTTTTCATTATCTCCTTCTTTTGAGTGCGACAAACAAAATATGTCCTACACACAACTACACGCACTCACACACACGCACACAAAGATACAAACAGTAAATGTTTAATATACATCTCATAATCTTTCCGTGTTTCTACGAACACATACACACACTTTTAATTTTATAAATTAAATCTATTTTTCATTCCAAATATTATTTTTCCGAACTACTCTAACACCTGTGTCCCCAATTTAACACTTATTATTATGAACGAGATACTAGATTAGCAACTTGATCCCACCCTTTTACAGTGAAACCGATAAAATACAACCGTAACTTCTACTTCAACAGTTTCTTTCCTCGCACTTCCCGACTGTGGAATTCTCTTCCACACGATTGCTTCCCCGATGGCTACAATCTCCAGGAGTTTAAATGTAAGGTCAATAGACACCTCCTAACACACTAACCTGCTCCCATTCTATCAAACACTCTTCCTATCTGCCCAACCCTCATCCTCGCTATCCTTACTCATCTGTCACCTTCCTCCTGACATTCCCTATGTCTAACCACTCCTTCTCTTTACCTTCCCCTATGTAGCCCGATGCGCAATAGTGGCAGTGAAAGGCCTTGCTTGGGGTGAGATGATTAAAAAAAAAGCTTAGATAAGTCGAGTAAGAATAAGTAATTGCAGAATAAAACTAAAATTAAAAATAATCGCAGCACATCTGGTTGATGATACATATCAGAATTTATTTTATGAAATATCACGGCCCCATCAGAATATGAATTTCTGTCTTACATCGTAATTAGTAAGGATTCTTTTTTTCGCGTTGCCTGCAAAAACAGTTTGAATACCTAAGCTGGTAGCTGATCATCACTATAATTCTCAATGTATCATGATATTTAACCCATATCTGATGAGAGGTTGATAAATGGATTTGTTAATTAAGATCCCAAGTAGACATATACTCCTACGACACTACAGTTTACTCTCGCATTGATGAAAAATCTGCTGGGGTTGACAAAGTAAACCTCGCTTCAGTGCTTGAAAAGGACCTATCCGTGGTGGACTAGGGTAAGAAATGGCTCGTGAATTTTAATGCTTCCAAAACGAAGCTGCTATCTATTATCCATCACAGACAATCGCTGGATCAGGCTAGTCTCCTTGAAAGCAAAGCACTGCGCCTCCTCGGCTTAACTCTCACAGCAGACCCCAAGTGGAATAACTATATCGAATCCAAAGCTAAATCCGCTGCTAAGAAAATCGGTTCTCTGCGTTGGTCCAGGAAATTTTTTCAGCCTGAAACAATCCTGCACATATATAAATCTACCATCCGCCTGTGCATTGAATACTGCTGCCATATATGGTCGAGTGCTTCTGCTATCCACCTAGGGGTCCTAGACAAAATCCAATGGAGAATCTGTAATGTGATAGATCCCGATTTGGTAGCTCGGATACAGTTACTTCCTCACCGGCGCAGTGTGTCTTCCCTGTGTCTTTTCTACAAATACTTTCACGGATCCGGCTCCACTGAACTTAGCTCACTAGTGCTCCCTAAATAAAAAATTACTCAAGTCAAAAGATTAGCAACTAGGCCCCACCCTTTTACGGTGAAGCCAATAAATTGTAAACGCCAATTCTACTCCATCAGCTTCTTTTTTCGTACTTCCCGCCTGTGGAATTCCCTACCATTTAATTGCTTTCTCGACAGCTATAATCTCTAAGAATTTAAATGTAAAGTCAATAGTCATCTTCTATCTCATTAACTTGCATCCTCTCTCTCTCTCTCTCTCTCTCTCTCTCTCTCTCTCTCTCATGCTCTTTTCTTCGTCCACTCTACTCTCATCAGTATTTCATCGTTCGGTTGCCCACTATATCAATGTTTTTCATAGCATTCCTCCCATATAACCCCCTGCACAACAGTGACAGTAAAATTCCTTGCTTATGGCGATATAATTATAAAAAAAAAATCCTGTTCCTAAATGCGAAAGTTAAAGCAAAATATTAGAAGAGATATTGAATACGGTAAGCTGATTCAAATGTTTCATTAATAATTCTGATATACACTGCACATTCCCAGCATACCTGAATATTTTAAACATATACGCAAGATTAATTGTTGCTTCCTAACTTAGTTATTTTCTATAAAATTAAAAAAAAAGTTAACAAACTGTTATCATATTGAACGTTTCCTTTAAAGAAAAATTGGGTTACAAAGTCTACCAGATTACCTTCTTGGATAATCAGGAAAAACGAAACGAATAATCATGAAATTAAAAGTAATTTTAAATAAAAATGAAAATTATATTTTTTAACTTGTCATTAAGAAGGTTCACATATAATTTCTACGAAGAACACATTTACGAGGCACGCCATATTTATCAACACTTGAATATCAAAAACTGTATAAAAAATTGTTGAATATTAAGACATTATTTATCACACACCTAAGACACTCTCACGACATACACGGGTATTTATATTTATTTATATATGTATATTGATGTGAATTATTAAATATAAATATGAGTATACATGCATGTAAAAATAGTATTCACGTGTTAAAAATCAGAGCCCAATCTAGTAAAAACAGAGCTATGAAATATATATATATATATATATATATATATATATATATATATATATATATATATATTTGGGCAGCAATATTTCATTTCATCATGTGTCTTAAAAATAACCGACAAGGAAGATTTTATTAATTTTTTATTTAATTTTCTACTATTATTACCTGTTTTTTTTTTTTTGTTGGAGATAAGAAATGTTAAATTGTTCCATAATTTTGACTGTCAAAGCTCTTTCAGCATCTTCAAAGGATATTTTCAAGATTGTTATTTCCCCGGTGTTATTATGTCCTCATGTTTGATGGTAATTGATATGTCCCGGAAAAATACATATAGATCATTCGAGGTAGCTGAAAGATTTAGGTAAATATAACCGTGTAGGACAATCTAACAAGTAGACGTAATATATGGTACTCGTCGTATGCAGTATCCTGAGACGTAGGCGTAATCAATAGACGTAGACCTGTAGACGCAGATCTCTAGTAGAAGACCTGTAGACTTATAGACGTAGGCGTCTAATGGTAGACTTATGGACGTAGTTCTCTAGCGGTAGACCTCTGGAAGTAGACCACTAATCGAAGATTTGTAGACCTCCCCTTCGTATGTATTTATGCCCGACACCAGCCAATCACATTACTGTGAAGGGCAACCAAGGTGTATGCATATTCATTACATCACCTCCCCCTGAGCTAAATTTTTCCGAGAAATTTAGCTTCAATATTTTCTCTTTTTAGGGTCTGGACATAATCGATTGATTTTTTCAGCGGTGACGATGGAATCCCGGTGATAGTCCTTAAGAGGTGTGCTCCTCAACTCTCCCTTGTCCTCTCTAAACTGTTTAAGTACTGCCTTTCTGATTCCTGCTTTCCTGCATGCTGGAAGTTCTCTTCAGTCGTTCCTGTATTTAAGAATTGTGGTGAACCCTCAGACCCATCCAAACATCGCCCTATCAGTCTTCTAGCGATATTCGGGAAAATGTTCGAGACCATAATCAATGCTGAAATAGTTCAACATCTTACTGCCCACAAACTCTTCTCTGACAGGCAATATGGCTTCCGCTTTGCCAGATCCACGGCCGACTTTCTAACAACCGTAACGGAGTATATGCTCCAGACTCTTGATGAGTCTGACGATTCTCGCGCGGTTGCTCTGGACATCTCTAAGCCTTTTGACAGGGTTTTACTGTATTACCGGTCGCCTGCATGACCTAATCCAATCTTTTTTAAGTAACCGCAAAATGAAGGTCGTTTTGAATGGGCATGCCTCTTCATTCTACAGCACACATGCTGGTGTCCCACAGGGTTCTATCCTGGGTTCGACGCTCTTCCTTATTTTCATCAACGACCTCCCAGATGAGATTAAGGGCCATGTAGGCATCTACACAGATTACACAACAATATACTCCCGCACCAGTGAGAAACCTGTCGTGGCGGATTGACATAATCTCGCTACTGACCTTGAACAGGATCTACACTCTGTGGTGAATTGGGGCAAGAAGTGGCTTGTCAACTCCAATGCGTCTAAGACTAAGCTGTTGTCTGTCAACCATCACAGGCAACCTCTCCTGCCTCCCATAGGCA
This sequence comes from Ascarosepion bandense, assembly GCA_037127315.1. Taxonomy (NCBI): domain Eukaryota; kingdom Metazoa; phylum Mollusca; class Cephalopoda; order Sepiida; family Sepiidae; genus Ascarosepion; species Ascarosepion bandense. The sequence goes on from JBBBDQ010001092.1 coordinate 5,198,430, forward strand.
TGGACCAAGCGATTCTCCCTGAGAGCAATACACTGAGCCTCCTCGGCCTTACCCTCTCTTCAGATCTCAAATGGAACCACTATATCGAATCCATAGCTAAATCCACTGCTAAGAAGGTTGGGTCATTATGTCGATCCAGGATGTTTTTTCCACCTGAATCCATCCTGCATATATACAAGTCAATCATCCGTCCGTGCATGGAGTACTGCTGCCATTTATTGTCAGGCGCCCCTGCCGTTCACCTCAGTGTTCTCGACAGGCTCCAAAGGAGAGTCTCTAATGTGACAGGTACTGACTTGGCGGCTAGACTGCAGCCACTTCCCCACCGACGAAATGTGGCCTCCCTTTGTCTGTTCTATAAATATTTTCATGGCTTTTGCTCGGACGAAATTAAGTTCGTCCGAGCAGAAGCCATAAAAGTCACTCTTGCCTCCACAACAGGTGTTTACTCGTGCAACCAGATTGGGAAGTGGGTCTCACCCATTCACATTCAGGTTAGCTAAATGCAGACGTCAATTCTACTCCTGCAGCTTCTTCTCTCGCACTTCCCGCCTGTGGTACTCTCTCCCATATTCTTGCTTTCCTGATGGCTACAACCTCCAAGAATTTAAATGCAATGTCAATACTCATGTATTAACCACTGGTTTCTAGCTCTATCCCCACCCCGTATATCCTTCTCTTTCCCTTCCCCTATGTAACTCTCATCACACCTGCAATTTCATCTTTCTATTGCTCTTTTTTAACTGGTCTGTACTTCTCACTCTTTTCTAATTAATCTTTTTACAGTTATGTAGCCCCCCGCACATCAGTGGCATTTCCGCCTTGCTCGGGGTGAAATGATTAAAAAAACTCTTTTTCACCTCTATCCTCGCTGTCGTAGTGCCGTTTGACGCACTGGTACCTCTGGCCATGCGGGCGGGAAGACATTCATTGGCGAATATTGCCTTGCTTGAACGAGAATTTCAAACGTGCTATTTGTACTCCCGAAATGCTCTTCTCCTCAATACGAGTATTGTCTTTTTTATGTTAATAAGTCGCTGACATTTTTCTGTTACTTTTTGTAAAGTAATCTTTGGATCCTGTTCTATGATATTGAGGATTCCTGATCTAATTTCTTTGTACTTTGGTGTCGTTAGTGCTTGAATAAAAATTAGACATTTGAACATATCGCTTGACAATTCATTTAATTTAAAAGCCTCACGCTGCGCATTAACCAAATCTGCATACGTGACAAAATCATCATCATCTTCTTTTTCGATGTTTAGACACTTGTATCGTGTGTAAAATTTCTGACAAAATTTCTACTGTTTCACTGAACCTAATTTCTTCTGGCTTCTTTGGGAGAAGTAAATTCGTGTATTTCATATTTTCATTAAGTTCCCAACTTCTGCAACAATGGAGCGATATTTTCTTCGTCAGACCATTGTTCATACGTTTTTGTAAATATTTTTTGAATCTACGAAAATAAGCTGGAAACGTTGAAACACTGTCAAGGTCGTACTTAAATTCCGAGATGCAGTTTATGTATACAATAAATCTCCTAAGATCAACAAGAGTACGGGAAACTTGTTTACTTGTTCACTACTGTTGTAACCTGGTATTGATTTCACAAATCTTTGGGTCAAATCACTGGAACTAACCAACGTCTATATTCTTATGGATATCCAGGTTACAGTGGTGGGGAACAAGTGACTTAGAGAGTCCAGTTAGAAGGAGGTAACTCATGACTACCAAAAGTGGCTTCGCACAAGAAATGAGAATGATATACCCCAGTGATCGTAATAAAGGTTTCGCTTCGAAATTCCTAACACCTGAAGAAGGCCGAAGAGTAAAATAGACGAAACTTCGTACAAAAAGCAACAAATAGTGTAAATAGTGTCGATTCCATTTCCACTGTTAAATACTGTAAGGTTGATGGTAGGAGAAAATTGTTGGATCTATAATGCTACTCTAATAGCGTGGTGCATTTGATATTGTGATTTAAATTCTATTTTTGTATTTTCTACCTAAATTTTTCTTAAGGGTTTTTCTTACTTATGGTTAAATAAATGTTTTTTTTTTGTTTTTTTTTATCGCAGACGCTCACATGATACTCGACGCGCGCATTATGTGACAGCTTTAAAGAACTCGCCTTTACAAAAAAAAAAAATTAAAAACAGAAACTACATGGGAAAAATAAAATCCTTGAATATAGCCTGTGAAGAGGCTGATAGCTCTTGGAAAAATAAAAAATTTTGAAACATTTTTACATGAACAAATTAATTAAATCTTCTTTGTTGGTCGTTTTTTAACGAAACATATATATATATTTATATCCCCCTCCGTCTGGCCTTGACTGAACTTTCATTCCGTAGTAAAACGACATGAAACAAGTCGAATAGGGCCTTCCGTCTGATGAAGTCGGTGATTGTTGGCAACAACAATTATTGACTGAAATAAATTTATTACGGAAATATGACCGGTGTTTAAAGTTTTTCTTAAAAGGAAACAGAAAATATATATATATATATATATATATATATATATGTGTGTGTGTGTGTGTGTATGTGTGTGTGTGTGTGTGTGTGTGTGTGTGTATACGTTAGTGCAATTGAAATATATACCAATTGCCCGCTCTCAAAGATATCTATAATTTTACATATGCGAATGTGCGCTTTTTAATTGCGCGCAACTTAAAAGAAACATAATCCACGAGTTGATTTAGATCAATGTTGCACATTTAACCACTGTCGAGTCCAGTGCAATTATACACTAATATTAAATTGAAGGTCTTTAGCTAGGGCCGTTTATACCTTCCTCTGGTATTTTTAACAAGAAATTTATCATGTTTTTAATGCTCATTCTTATAACAATCCACATATAGAAACAAACATTTGCATACTATAATAATATAAAAATAAACATAATGAAATAAATTTAAATATGCATCACAAATCATATATACAAGCAAGTTTCTCCACTACGGTTGATGGACTTTATAGATGAAGGCATGTTGGTGTGTCATTGTCAATTGTTTATATGCATGACTGGCAAAATGTGTCGCATGACTTGAGTGTAAACAAATTGACCACGCTGTTTCTGCTACCGTTATGCAGTTTGAAATAAATATAGAGCTATCCACAGTATTTGCTATTCTAATAAGGATCAGTCGCCCAAAACACACGATTGCTGCTTTTTTCTGGATTAACTTCTACCTTTAATAATTCTATGATAAATAATGTTTTAAAAGATTGTCACCTCGGAGATACTACTGAATAGAAAAGCTTTGTTTTGATATCAGTTTTAAATTCCATTCACATAAATATGAACTTTGAACTTTTTTTAATATTTGCATTAAAGGATTGTTTCAAATTATACTTAGCTTATTAGCCTGTAACAATGATAGGCCGATGTCTTTCTCGTATTGTCCATTTATTGTTTGTTCTGAAAGACTGTTATTTAAGACTTTAACGTCAAGCATAGAGTTTCTAGTTTAATTTTACGAAGAAAACAATATACAGCAGAAAATACAATATTCAGTCAGTTAAATGCCATAAGTGATACACGCTTGAGCGATCATATCTTGAAGAAGACATGACTGACCAGACAGAAAGATTTTCTGCAGTACATTGCCATTAATTTCTGCGGTAGAGTGGTTGCCAACCAAGGCTATAGAACCCAGTCTATCCCGCTATTTAAACTATTGCTGAAGGGAAGAGAGATTATATTATATTACAATATTAATAAGAAGCAATTAGTGGGGGATCAGTTTATTACTGCATAACAATAGAACACCGATCCTCCACTTATTACCAGTAGACATTTTACTTATGTTTTCAACTATTATATTCAGTTAGTTAAGTGCCATACGTGTTACACGCTTTGTGAGATCATGTTTGGAAAGAGACATGACTGAATGGGCAGACGATTATTCCGCAGTAGTTTGGCATGGTCTTCTGTGGTAGATTGGTTGCCAACCAAAGCTGTAGAACCCAATTTGTCCAGCTATTTAAGCCATAGCGGAAGGGAAGAGAGATTATATTATATTACTATATCAATAAGAATAATTAGTGGGGGATTAGATTATGACAGCATAAAAATAGAAAACCGGTCCCCCACTTTATGTCTAGTAGACGCTTTACTTATGTTTTCAGCTAATATATTCAGTCAGTCAGGTAAGTGCCATGCGTGATGCACGCTTGGGCGATCAGTCACGAAATAGATATGATTGACTCGGCAGAGGATCTTTCAGCAGTAGATTGCCATCTTTTTATGTGGTAGACGGATTGCTGAGATTTATAGAACCCAATCTGCAGTGCTATTTAAGCCATGGCTAGGGAGATGTGCGTTGTGGTGTAGTGGATATCGTCTCGGGACGAGAAATCAGAGAGCTGAGTTCGAATTAGAGTTGAACTACAGTATTATTTACATAATGACCAAATACGTACATCGGAATATGACAAAATATTACGGACAGATTAAATTAATTGCATGTGTTAAAATTACAATGGTAAACTTAAAAAGCAAATAATTGCCTTTGGTATATAAAAATTGTTCAATGCACCCTGATTTGATCATGCGCAATGAATAATTTATTTTCAACCCAGATCATAAGCGCGCAAGGTACTAATTTTTTGTTGTATGGATTTAATAACAACGATATTGATTCCTCTAAGCAATTGTGTGATAGTGTATTGGACAATTATTCTCTTTCACATACGTTCTTCATGATGTAGCGATAGAGCTCAGAAATTATACTGTAATTGTCACGGGGTCGGGTACATACTTTGGTTTGACTCTGATGATGGTTTTATATATTATATTTCTTACTTGGTAAATAATAATGCCTCACCTTTTGAAAAGAAAACCAACATTTGTGACGAATTTGAGTAGTATTTATTGCATAGAACATTTATTTTCAATGATGTAAGTGAACTTATCTCACTGTTTTTTATAATTCCACATTGATTATATTAACAGAATACAATTTTTCGTAATTGTGCATTGTGGCAATTGCATGAATAGATATTTAAACATATAACAGTATGTATAAAAAATAACTATCTATTAGTAAAAAAAAAAGCTATCCGAGAAAATTACAAATATTTTACAGATAAAAATACTATTTACATTTGTTTACATTTATTTTTAATTTAAACAAGGGAAAAACAAAACTAACATTTTTTTTCTATTTAAATATACGTAGCACATACATTAGATCCGTGGTTAACGTAGGTGGTCATTTTATTACAAGAAGCAGAATTTTCATTGAAGATGTCAGTTCAAAAATATTTCTTTTAAAGGGATTTAATAAGTGATCATTTTAAAAATAAGACGATTTTAAGACGATTTTACATTTTTTTCTATTTAAATATACGTAGCACATACATTAGATCCGTGGTTAACGTAGGTGGTCATTTTATTACAAGAAGCAGAATTTTCATTGGAAGATGTCAGTTCAAAAATATTTCTTTTAAAGGGATTTAATAAGTGATCATTTTAAAAATAAGACGATTTTAAGACGATTTTACATGTTTCAAGAGATTGCACTAGTTTATCAGTTGGTACAAGTGGTAGAATTAGCAGCAGTAGGCAATAACAGTTCAAGTCGGCAAAGACATTAGTCAAGCAGACAACAATTGTTTTAAACTGTTACTGCAAGTTTTCACGCAAAGTGATAACTGTGAACTATTAAGAACAAAAGAGAAAAAAAAAAGACTGAGCAGGAAGAAAATGCACGCCGGAAAAAAACACCGCCAGGTAGAAAGTTTTAAAAGAAATGAAAAGAATGAACAAAAAAAAAAAAAAGAAATAAATGAATAGACGTCTTGAGTCCATCGAGACACAATACAAGGAAAACAGAGAAACGAATCAGAACAAGACAAAATCAATCGTTTTAAAGAATCTTTGAGAGGGTGCCCAAAAAAAGACCTAATGAGTCAGTCACAGAAAGATATTATCGATATTTGAAAATGACAGAAATAGGGGGGGGAAAGAAATGGACAAAGTGAAGAACAAGAATGTGAAAATGTGTAAATTGTTCTGAAATGAAATATTGTAATGACACTTTTTATATTGTTCGGATATTTGTTCTTATCTTTTTTTATATATTCACGGCGTTTCAGCTGTGGTACGTTTCAACCGTCTTCAGGTGATTCGAATTTCGAACTGATCTTTTTATTTTTGTTCTCGTTCTATTAGTCATGCCACTAACTTATGTCTCAGCATCAGCTCCTTTCAACTCAATTCGAATATTTTGCTCACCTCTGCTGCCGCCGGTTATTGAACGCACAGTTGTTTGGGTCAAGTCACGCAATGCCACATACGCATTTATTCACTGGGCCATGACTTAATGTAAAAAGTGTAAAAGAAAAACATATAACTCTCTCAATGTCTTACGCTAATGTTGATAAAATGACCAATATTGCTCTCATTTTCCTGCATAGTGTTTCCAAGATAAAGCAACAAATTTTTGGTGCACAAAAAGACATGTTCATTAATGTTAATATGTGTAAAAAGTAAAAATATTTTTACCTTATCATTTTATATGAAGAAGCACTTATAAGTTGAACTTAACAGTTTTAAAGATGGTTTAGTTTCATTCATATTACTGGTCTAGTATTACAATTTAACTTATATATATATATATATATATATATATATATATATATATATATATATAGTGTATTTGGGGCAACAATCTCTCTTTTCTGACATTCTAGCGCTCTGTGAGACTAACCTCAACTCATCAATTCATTCCTCTGACTTCTCGATCCCTGGTTATCTTCCCCTCTTAAGGAAGGATTCCACTGTCCATATGTATGGGCTTGGGGTTTACGTAAGTGAATATTCCCTGTAGTTCGGGTGACATCACTCAAATCCCCTGACAACCAATATGTATGTCTCTACCAGTCACCTTTCAGTTCGGTTAGCTAGCTTTTCTTCCCTTACTGTTTCCCCTCCTCTCCTGTCTGCTCTCTTCTAGACAGCATTTCAGGCAATATAGATAAGGCTACTTACTCCCACCCATTCGCTCACATATTTGTATTTTGAGATCTTAACGCCCATCATGCTGAGTGACTTAGAAACTCTGTTACTGATTCAGCTGGCATACACATCATGAACTTTGCCGTTTCCCAATACCTTACGCAAGTAGTGGACTTCCCCACACGCTTTTCCAGCACTCCACTCTACTAGCTATATACTTTACCTCTGCACCTGCGTCCTGCCAAGTCTCGCAGCTTTGCCCTTTCGGCAACTCCGATCATGCTGTTGTCTCTCTTAATATTTCTCTCCACTCTCACCCCACAAGCAGCCTCTTACCTAGAGGACTACCTTCTGCTACAAAATAGCCGACTGGGACGCCTTTCGCGATTTTCTATGCGACGTTACTTGGAGAAAAGTGTTCGACCTCCCAGTTGATGACTGTGCCTCTGAGATCTCTTCCTGGGTGAAAGCTGGCATTGATGCTATCATACCTACCAGGAAGTTTCGTCTCAAACCTCATTCCTCCACTTGGTTCTCTCCTGCCTGTTTGCCCGCCATTGCTCACAGGAACCACTACTTCCGACTATTTCGTAGACATTCATCTCTGCTCGTAATGAGTGCAAAAGAATCCTGAATGACGCCAAGCGGTTGTTTGCTGAGAGAATGAGATAGCGCACAGCTGCCTGCAAGTTCGGCGCCAAGGACTATCGGCGATTATGCAAACGGGTGCTGAACAATAGCAAATTCTCTATCTCTCCCTTAATCGATGAATTTGAGGTCCTCACAGCATCAGCCGACTAGGCCGAGTGCTTTGCCCGCAGATTCTCATCCAACTCCACATTTGACACATCTGGAGGAACCTCACCCGACTTCTCTATTAGAACTGAGGTTAAACTGAACGATGTATACATTACCCCGACAGTAGTATCTCGTGTAATATTAAAACATGACCCCCATATAGCGAGCGGTGGTCATGGAATCCCGGTGATTGTCCTTAAGAAATGTGCCCCTGAACTCTCCTCTGTCCTCTCTAAACTCTATAACTACTGCCTTTCTGTTTCCTGTTTTCCTCCATTCCTGTATCGTTCCTGTACTTAAGAACTCTGGTGAACACTCGGACCCATCTAACTATCGCCCTATCAGCCTTCTACCAATTTTAGGGAAAGTGTTTGAAGCCGTTATTAATGCTGAAATAGTTCAACATATTACTGCCCATAAACTATTCTCTGACAGGTAGTATCTTGTTAAATCTAAAATAGCTAGACCTGTCGCCAAAATGGATAATGGACATATATATTCAAACTTAGTTATCAGTAAGTGAAGCCAATTTGAAAATACAGAGCAAGAGAATCAGAGTTAGAACAAGAGACAGAAGGAAAATAATTTATTTTTTACATGAAGGTGACAAAAGAAATGATGGCAATTTTACCAGGATCTTATATATTATTACATTGAATCCTAAGTAATTTAAGTTTTGGGAACTAATTTTAATGACAAATAATGTTAAAAATGTTAATGTTAAAATTATACATGGCAGTTACGAATAAACTTGGAAAAAACTAACATACAGAAATGTTAAATGATGAATGTATTGGATCGACAATGACAGATCTTCACAACCGACTCTAAAAGTTGAGGTCCGTGCAGTTAAACGCAACGTTGGGTATGTGACGTGTTCGTTAGAGTTCTTACAAATCACTGAAATAATAAACGCACATTTATACGTCCAGCAGATGTGACGTGTCCATGAATGTTTGAACGTGAAGCTCTATACTGTTCTCAACAGAATATAAAGTTCTCTTCCATAGAAATTAGGGTAAGTATAACACAGAAAAGAAAATTTGGAAATCTGTTTCTCTGTTCTACCCCACCGACATATTTGCTTAATATAGTCAGCCAGCCAGGTAAGTGACATATGTGATACGTGTTTGGTCTCGAACAAAACATGACTGACTAGACAGACGAGTTTTCCGCAGTAGGTTACCATTACTTTCTGCAGTAAACTGGTAGCCAACCAAGACTATAGAACACAATATGTCTTGTTATTTAATCCATAGCTGGAGGGAAACACATTAATACTTTCCTAAGAGTATCTGTACGTAAAGGAATGCAATAAATCCAAATGGAAATGGAATTCTGTTTTCCGATTTCTTCAACTCTAGTTGAATACGTTGCATGCACTTACTCACAAATACCTTTGGGAAAGGTATTATTTTGTCGTTTCTCCCTCCAGCTATGGGTTGAATAGTAGGACAGATTAAGTCCTATAGCCTTGGTTGGCAACCAGTCTACCGCAGAAAATAATCAATCGATTATAATAATTTTTGATCACCGGAAAATAATATTTTGGAAAATATTCTCTAATGAAATCTAGATTCGAGAACTAATTGAAAAACATTAAAAAAAGCGTAATTTTACTTAAAATATTGAATATCTTTTACCTGATAAATGGTAACCGTCATTGTAAATAATTGTGAAGTTATAATTGAATAGAACGTAATTAGCCGTTAGTTCTTGAGGAATAAATTTGAAAAGAAAACGTAAACTATTTATAACTCGATCCAACAGTTTATAATTGATCACTGTCCTCCTCAACTGGTACATTCATGATGTAGCATCGCTCCATGAATATACCCAGTACGATATGTATGATTGTTTAACTAACAATACTGTAGATACTGACACTTATTAATATGTTTCTTGGAGGTCTTTCAATGAGTCTCCCTGGCGCTAAGGGTAAATATCAGGGCAGATTAAGTTCTGAAATGTTGGTGAGCCAACAGTTTAACAATATAACAACTGAATAAACCCCCGTTAAATTGCAACTATGTCCACTCTTATAAAAGGCTTCGGGATTTTAATTAAAGGTAAAAATCAGAGTTAGGTTCCCTAAATATTTCATAGTTATATGCAACAACATGTTGGCAAAGTTCCTTAAAATATATGTATCGCCACCTACTTTCCATTTGGATCTTTTCAACGGACATAGTAGCCTGAATGGGTAACAGGTTTGCACACCTATCTTCCAACCCAAGCCATGTGCAGTAGAAACCACAACGGACACTGTGCCTGAAATATCATCCAGAGAACGCATCGATCGACTCCTGAGACTGACGCAGGAATTCTGATATAAAATTCTGAAAGTATACAGGTCTCTAACATAAACATTAATACAATATCAGTCTGCATCCACAACCTCTTCTCTTGACAAATAGCTTCTAAATGTCTTGTTCCCAAGAATGGAAAAGGAAAGAGCACCAGAATCGGTAGTAAAACACTGTGAAAATTATTCGTTTAATTTTCGAAAAGAGGAAAGTATATAAAAACACATTCCCTAAATATCCATACCTATCTCTGAATTTATCTCCTATCAACCACGTTCTCTCTCCCCGTCTCTGTCCACACACACACACACACACACACACACACACACACACACACACACAATATATATATATATATATATATATATATATATATATATATATTGTCTCTATTTTTATAAGAACCGTTGTGTAATTATTTGCATATATGTATAAATATTAAAATGTGTTTTGGTAACTTCCCTCACGGGACGAAACACATAGACAACAATATATATATATATATATATATATATATATATATATATTTGGTTTATAAACCTGATATATTTTTGCCACGTTAAACGTAATTTTTAGTGGATGACCACATTTGAGGTAATTTTTAAGTTTTCGAATTTTATGTAACGTAGTATCAATTTGTTTTCGCATGTGCCTTTTGAGATGAGTTCTGATCGTTTATTCAGTAATTTGTATTTGTCTTGGAAGTTAACTATAGTCGTTTTCTCCTCCACTAAATTTATATATGCTATTCAATGGTGCATTATTGGTATTTACGACTATTGTATTAAGCAATGAGAAGAGGGTTTGAGCTGTTCGAGTATTTGCTGTTTTTGTGGATATTTTTAAATACAGGACACAGAGTACAATAAGGTAAAAAAAACATCGACTCTATAACAAAAAGGAAAACATAAACATTTGACAAATATTCATCAAAAACATTCGCATACCCTTCAATTATCAAGCACATTGCACAAGTTATTCAATATAAACTAAGTAGAACTCATTTAGAATATCACAGATAATAAAAAAGCACAACCCTTTGTAATCATGTGTTGGATATTAAAAACAAAATAAAAATTGTCTTGTAGAATAAGGGAAACATAATCAGACCATAACAATAAATATCCCAAAATTTAGATTTTATGTAGAGAAGAAGATAGTTATAATTACTTTCTCATGGATTATACATACAAACGCTGCTGTCCAGAACAGATATACTTGATGCCTACTAATAAAAAATAAAATAAAATAAAATAAAAAATAAATAACATAAAATAAAATTTCTCCCATACTTAATTTGCTGATGAAGCTTAAATAAAGGTAAAGAATATTAAATCTGTAAACGTTTCCTTTTTGTTCTGTATTCTCTTATTCTATCTGATCCTATTCATTATTTAATCTTAATTTACATACACGCACGCAGACGCACACATACACACACAACGCCTAAACAGTCATAAGCAATCTTTCTCTAAACTCCACCTGAAATATCAAACCACTCTCTCGAAACATTTCTGGTAATTAAAAGACAGAAATTTCTCCCCACAGATTGAATGTAAGATTATAGGTAAATCTCAAACCCCAGCAGCTTCAGAAAGAGATGCAATTTATGCTTAGACGAAAAGATTAGAATTGTCAAATTCAGAGAAACTAGCCAATTACTAAATAAGTGAAATGAAACCATTTTGAAATTTCCTCTTAAAATAAGTTTAAATTATTTAATACATAGAATTACCGATTCATTCCTTGAGTTCTTCATTCATTAGAATTTAACGAATTGAAAACGTGAAGGTGAAGATCTACCATTTAATGGATAAACATGCAAGTTTCTGTATACAACGATTCTGTGCATGAATTTAAGATTGTTCTATTTGGAATTGTGTGATTGTAAATGTATTCTAATGCAAATATTTCACGTGTATATGTATGCACCTAGTTGTATGGTCATATATGTTTTTTTTTTGTGTGTGTGAAAAGAGGTGCACGTAATTATGTGCATGTTCCGTGTTTTCAGGGGCTCTCAATTATAATTATAGTTGAATGAATGATTATATGTATTATTTTTGTATATTCCATGTATATGGGTAAACCTCGTTATATCTATTCTTCATGTATATGAGTGCACTTAATCATATATATGGATCCTGGGCATGAAGATAAACTGCGTCTGGCAGCAAGGCCTCTCATTGCGAGGTTTTTGAGGAGCTTAGAACCACCACTTAATTACTGCTGTTCCCAAGTCTCCTCTGACCCGAAGTAGTAGCACCTGTTAGTAAGATTCCGTCACACTTGCCGATTCATTCCTATCTTGCGTTCTTCATTCACTGGAGCATTTTATGAATTACAGAATTAAAGGTGAAGATCTACCATTTAATGGGTAGACATGCAAGTATATATATTCAACAACTCTATTATTTGTGCATGAATTTAAGATTGTTCTAAACCCTTGGGAAAGGCATTAATCCGTCTCTTCCTTCTAGTTATGGGTTAAATAACAGGACAGATTGGGTTCTATAGCCTTAGTCGGCAACCTGTCTACCGCCGAAAGCAATGGCAACCTACTGCAGGATAATCTTCTGCCCAGTCAGTCATGTCTCGAAAGAGCGTGTTTCTACGTATGGCACTTAACTGACTGACTATTTTGAATTGTGTGATTGTAAATGTATTTTAATACAAATATTTCACGTGCATAGTGGTGTATCTGGTTGTAGGGTTATATGTTTTTTTCGTGTAAATGGGTGCATCTAGTTATGTGCATTTTCCATTTAATTATGGTTACATGTATGATTATATGTATTATTATATATATATTCCGTGTATATGGATGCACCAAGTTATATTTATACTTCATGTATAATGGTGCACATAATCATATATATGTTTTGCTTGTATATGCGGGTACTTGATTATATATATATGTTGGCAGAAATTTTGTATTAAATATGTAATAGATTGTATCCTCTTGAATTGATTGTACCTTCCTGAATTGATTGTACTCTCCTGTATTGATCAGCACACTCATCTATGTGCATGTTGTTATCGAAATCCGAATGATATATACCAGTATATGTATATAACATTTTTGTTGATGATATATGTAATTTGAATCATGCCACCTAGTTTGGTAGAAAAAAATAGACACGCATGTGTGTACATTTTCTTATTGCTCTTGTATATACACGTATACGTTTTTATAAGCGTGTACGTGGATGGAGAAAAGCAAGAGGGCGCGGAGATAAGAAATTGACATGTATACGTAGAAAAGAGTATATATATATATCCGAGTGAATAAGAAACGAAGAAAATAAAATTTTACAACGTCCAAAATATTAATTTAAAACAGTGCTCGATATATAATATATAGAGCTGTGAATATTTATTATAAATTATATTTTAGAGCATGCAATTTTTTTTATATATCCACTACAAATCGTACAAAAAATTGCACATGTTCTAAAATATAATTTATAATATATATATATATATATATATATATATATATATATATATATATATATATATATAAACAGGCAAGAGTATGTATATGTAGGTAGATATGTATGCGTATGTGTGGATATGTGTGTGAATATATAAATATATGCGTAATTTTTGAGTATATATGAGGTTTGTTAGTATACTCGCGTAAATATGTGTTAGTATTATTTATACGTATATAGATCTGTTCTTCAAGAATATGTGAGTATGTGAACACAATATTTACATATGGGTATGGATACATGGATGGATGGCTGAATGCATGTATGAGTTAAACATTTGTATGTGCAGAAATGCACACACACACACACACACACACACACACACACACATATATATATATATATATATATATATATATATATATAGGTACGGACATGTGTTTCGTAAGATATACGTATGTATGTGTGTATGTAAATATGCAACTGTATGCGTAGTTTCTGAGTATATGTGAGATTTGTTAGTATACTTATGTAAATATGTTACTGTTAATTATTCACGTATAAATCCGGTCTTCATAAGTATGTATATGCGTGTGCGAACACAATATTTATATGTGACTATGGATGGATGCTTGTTTGTGGGTATATATATCTGTACGCATAGACGAATTCTTATGTACATATGTGGAAGTATAGACATATGATGTGTTTGTGGATGTATGTATACGTGTTTGTTTTAACATATAGGGTTATATGTATATACGTATTCATGTGCTTGTGAATGAGCATGTAATGAGTTTATGGTCACAAGCTAAGGACCATGAACTCTTCTCGACCAGATCACCAAGCGAGATAAGGCTAAAGTCTCTGTACTAGATGGTGTTTGTTCAGGAAAAATATTTATACCGAATGGCACGAATATAGTGTGGTCTGATGAAATGAGCCAATTTAGGTCATGAAAATGAATTATAATTTATAGCCAATCTAAATGATGTGTTGCGTTTTCCTTTCTAAATATCATATTGCTCTGTATAACTTCTATTGAGTTTTCAATACAAATATAACACTTAATATTTTATACTAAGTAAATCTTCTTGGATTATTCTCCCCATTCACGGACTTGACATCATTGCATACCTACCTACCTACCTACCTACCTACCTCACCTTAAGTAGGTAGATAATGATGTCATATATATATGATCAGGCATTTTTCATTAAATTGTATTTTTATTGATTTTTGCCAACATCTTAAAAATTTACTATTTTATAGGAGTTAAAGAATATATAACTTATCCATAATTGTAATTGACGTGAGCAATTTCGCTCATAGCCATTTTCAAGTTTTTTTGATCTTGCTGTAGTTATTTTCCCATGTGTGGACCATTACATTTTTATGGGGATACATTTCTACTTCATAGCATTGCTATTGTCACTACTAAAATAATCCAGTGTTAATTTTAATATTTGTTTCTATATTAACAGAATAAGGAAGAGTTGACACAATACAATGACGAGCAGAAAATTCATTAACTTGACTTTAGTTGCAGCGCAAGTGTTGGCGCTTATTACAGCATACTTTGGAGTACATCTTTCGATTGCAAACACAGTTTCTAATGTTTCAATTACACTGGCATTATTTAAACTATCTATTTCATTTTTCTATTTCCCTGCAGAAGTGGAGTATTTTTCTTGTGGTTATATTTTGATGATTGCACGTAACTCCTCAACGGTTAATATCTGTTATATAATCTGTTCACCTAGCTTTTTCCAATAGCTTCTTTCTTTTTTACTCACCTTAGCCTCTAAAAAGTAGTCATATTTCTGCTGCCCTTCAAATACACTTTTTTATCTGATTTCTTCACTGTTGTTTTTTAAAATTTCAGGAAATATTTTATGAGGTTTTCTTCAAGTTTGGTTTCTTTTTTTTTCGTTCCAATCATTATCTTTAAAAATAAACATATTTTATTAAAATAATCTTTTTTCCTTGTTATTTTGAATATTCTGTTATATTTGTAAATACTGTATATTTTTCCTTGTTTTTTTTTTTATTGTTTCATCTTATCTCATTTCTTGACTTCTTTCATTTTGTTTCTATATTTTTGACGTTTCATTTTATCTTTTTCGATTTCAAGTTACAAACTTTTTAGCTTAATTTCAGTTGCCATTTTGCAATTTTTTTTTGATTTTCACCGATTTTCATTTACTTTTTCTTTTATTGTTTATTTTATTTCAGTTCTTCTTTCGGTATTTTATTTTGTTCATCGTGTTTCTTTACTTCAATTTTACTTTTTCATATTAAATCTATTATTTTTTTGACCCTACATTTTGCATTGTTTTCCATTTGTATTCTCATCTTAATAATTCTTTCTGCTTTTCTTTCTTTCTTTCTTCTTTTCTTTCTTCTGTTCTTTCCTTCTTCTTTTCTTTCTTTCTTTCTTTCTTTTCTTTCTTTCTTTCGCTTTCTTTCTTTCTTTCTTTCTTTTCTTTCTTTCTTTCTTTCTTTCTTTCTTTTCTTTCTTTCTGCTTTTCTTTCTTTCTTTTCTTTCTTTCTTTCTTTCTTTCTTTCTTTCTTTCTTTCTTGTTTCTTTCTTTCTTTCTTTCTTTCTTTCTTTCTTTCTTTCTTTCTTTCTTTCTTTCTTTCTTTCTTTCTTTCTTTCTTTCTTTCTTTCTTTCTTTCTTTCTTTCTTGCTTTCTTTCTTTCTTTCTTTCTTTCTTTTCTTTCTTTCTTTCTTTCTTTCTTTTCTTTCTTTCTTCCTGTTTCTTTCTTTCTTTCTTTTCTTTCTTTCTTTCTTTTCTTTCTTTCTTTCTTTCTTTCTTTCTTTGCTTTTCTTTCTTTCTTTCTTTCTGAAAATATGTTAATTTTACTTTGACTGCCTGGATTTATTTTATCTTATTTTATCTTTCTTTGTTGTTGCCTTTATCCACGCATGTGTCATTTTCCATTATTTCTTTCCATCATATTTTTTCATCTTCCTTTAATGTTTTTTCAACCCTTTAATGTTTATATCTGTCTTTCACTTTTGCTTTTCTCTTCGTTTTTTCTTTCATTTTCGTTCATTCTCCCTTGATATTTTAATTGATATCTTTATTTATTTCTACCTTTATATCTGTTTATATCTTTCCGATTTCATTTTTTTCTTTTCACTTTATGTGTCACCTGATGAGCGAATAGTGTTTTGCTGTCTATATTTTTATATATATATGTGTTACGGTCGTCATTTTATTAAATAAGAATATTGTCATTTTATCAGCGTGAAGAATGCAAGCGGTTTTATAAGAGAGATAATGACAAGTTTTGAAATCCCTTCGTCGAATTAATAATCGCTGTTTCATCCAAGTGTATAAAACATAAATGTCGTTTGCTTACAGTTTTATTTTCATCATACTTGGCTCCAGGTTATATAATACGTGGATAATTTTGATTTTCAGGTTATACAGCATACGTCACTCTGGTATACGTCGTGGTATGCCACATATATCGAATTGATATATATGCATATATATTTCATATCCTTTTATTTTCTTTATATTTATCTTTGCTTCAATCCTTCTTTTTCTCTGCCTGTTTCTTTAAATTCTGTTCATTTTGTTCTTTATCGGAAATTCACTTATCCTTTCTTTCTTTTTGAAAAAAAAAGCCTGGTCAGCACCACCGGTCATCTCCATCAAAGACTACGAGCTGGATGTGGTTCCTCTGTTTACCTACCTTGGCTTTACCACCAATGACAATATCGACCAAGATATAGAGCTTGACAAAAGAATTGAGAATGCAGCCACAACCCTTGCGCTCCTCACAACTCGTGTTTGGACGAACTCCAAGCTGACAGTAAAGACAATGATGGCAGTGTACATTGGCAGTGAGACATGAACCACGTACGCCAGGTAAGAGAGGCGTCTGAACACCTTCCACGTGAGAAGTATCCGACGTATATTAGGAATCTCTTAACAAAACAAAGTGACCAACACTGAAGTCCTGTCTCGAGCCTGTCTACTTACCATGTTCACACTCCTTAAACAGCGCAAACTCCAAGCTGACACTGAAGACAAAGATGGCAGTGTACAACACCTGTGTCGTCAGTACACTGACAGTGAGACATGGACTACGGACGCTAGGCAAGAAAAGCGTCTGAACACCTTCCACGCGTGAAGTATCCGACATGTATTTGGAATCTGATGTCACGACAAGGTGCCCAACACTGAGGTTCTGTCTGAAGACTCCGCTGGCTAGGACATGTCTATCGAATGCCAGACGGTTGCATTCCAGAAGACCTCCTGTATGGATAGCGGGCATCTGGAAGAAGACCCACAGGGTAGCAACAACTGCGGTATCCTGACAATATAACACGCGATATGAAAGCTGTGGGCATCAACACGGAGTCATAGGAGAGCGTGGCAGTCAACCGGTTCTAATGGAGAAGAACCCTGGCCCAACAACTTAAATCAAGGGATGAGGAACTAATACAAATCGCTATGGAGAGTCGGGTTCACAGGAAGCAAAATGATAGCTTCGACAGACCAGAAACAAAACATAAATGCAACCCCTGCAACAAAGACTGTCACCCCGCATAGGATTCTACAGCTACAGACGCCACTGCTTTAGCCAAGCAGACAAATAGGATGCTACCCATGGTCAACCATAACCGACGTAGGCTTACTACTATTTATCTTTGCTTTAAACCTTTTTTCTGTGCCTGCTCCTTTATATACTACTTTAAAAACACTTTGTTCTTTGTCTAAAATTCACTTAACCTCAGTTTTCCATTTCTTCTGTTTTTTCTCAATAGTTCATTTTCATTTTTCTTTATATTGATATGTAAGTTCTTATTAACCCTTTCAATCGTAACAATTCATTTTATTGATTTTATTTAAGTCTTTATGCAGTATTTAGCAAGTCAATAAACATGAAAATAAACATCTGATAAAATCACTTTGAAATTATAAATAAACTAAGCCATCCATTGCAAGGAGAAATATGTGGGGATAAATAAAAGAGCATTAATGATTTTTTATGTAATCACTTAAAAATTAAAAAATATAATTAAAAGGAACACAGAAGCATTTTCTTAAAGATTGAATAAATGCTTTATAAAAAAACATGATCTGTTACAATATATAACTTTAATAAAAAAATGTATTTGGAGTAGAAAATGAAGCAAACATGACTAATTTTTTTCTCCTTATTTCTTCATTATTTTTGTGTTTGGAGATCAGAAATGTATTTCACTAATGATAGTTTTATCTGGTTATCACTTAATCGCATTTCGAAAATGAATATAACAAGTACAAGCTGTTTCAGATCCGTCCGTGCATGGAGTACTGCTGCCATTTATGGTCAGGTGCCCCTGCCGTTCTCCTCAGTGTTCTTGACAAGCTCCAAAGGAGAGTCTGTAATGTGATAGGTACTGATCTGGCGACTCGTCTGCAGCCACTTTCCCATCGTCGAAATGTGGCCTCCCTCTGTCTCTTCTATAAATACTTTCATGGCTTCTGCTCGGATGCGCTTAAGTCACTGATGCCTCCTCAACAGGTGTTTACCCGTACAACCAGACTGGCAACTGGGTCCCACCCATTCACAGTCAGGTTAGCCAAACGCAGACGACAATTCTACTCCCGCAGCTTCCTCTCTCGCACTTCCCGCCTGTGGAACTCACTCCCGTATTCTTGCTTTCCTGACGGCTACGACCTCCAGAAATTTAAAAGCAAAGTTAATACTCACCTACTAACCACTGGACTCTAGCTCTCTCCCCTCCCCTGTATAATCTTCACGTTCTCTCCGCCCATGTATCTGTCATTGCACCTGCTTTCTCAGCTTTCTGTTGTTCCGTTCTAACTAGCTTGTACTCCTCACTCTTTTCTAACTAATCTTTCTACATTTATGTAACCCCCTGCACATCAGTGGCGTTTCTGCCTTGCTCGGGGTGAAAAGATTTAAAAAAAAATATATATATATATTTTCCTGAAAAGCCTGAAATGAAGACAAATAGGTTAAATAATAGTTTCTATTTTAAGTGAGCAAAGATTCATATATTCGTTAAATGACGCATCTAAAAAAAAAAGGCCCGAAGCATTTTTTTTCGATTTCGCAGTTATTACAGAGATGTTTCAGTGTCAGTTATTCACATGGGTATCGATATCAAAACAAAGATTTCGGAAATTTGTATCCCTAATCACTTTGATCATTATTATACATTAACAAACTTACCAATTTTTGTACAAGTAAAACAAATAACGATAAATATGTACAAATAATGCGACAATATACATTTAAATACAAAGATACTATACAAAAATCTATCTATCTATCTATCTATCTATCTATCTATCTATCTATCTATCTATCTATCTTATATAATAATATACATATATATATATATACACATGCATAGTTAACGCGACAATATAAAATAATATGCATTTATATATAATTAATAATATGTATGTATATATACATGAATAAATAATGCAAAAATATTCAATACTATATATATATAATATACAATAATGTACACACACATCTATATATATATATATGCATATATTTATACATGCAGAAATAATGTGACAATCTAGATTTATATATATATATATATATATATATACTGTACACATTTATGCACATGTATAATTAATGCGATAAATTGCAACAGAATATATATATATATATATATAATTTATAATAATATATATGTATATACTCATATAAAAATGATGCGACAATTTTCCGTAACATATATATATATATATATATATATATATATATATATATATATGTATATATGTATATATATATATATATATATATAGTAAATGCCACGATATACAATAATATACATAATTTATAAAGAAACGAATCTTTGGCGCAAGTTCGAATCGTATAAAGCACCTTTTGTCATCCAAATATTGATGGACAGAACAGGGATTAGACTTGCAATTGTACAAACATTGCACAATGTCATTAGAACAAGGAATTCGATATTTCTGGTCAGAATTATACAAAAACCAGCAATACATAAACAGCAGAATGTATGTTTTTGTTTTATAGATTAAGCAAAATCATTTTACATGTTATGTCGCAAGATTTGGATGAACGCTTAGTTAAGACTGATTTATTTGGGAATTCTATTATAATAATCCAAACATATACAATGAGCACACAGCCTGCATAGAAATAGAACGAGGAAAATTCAATAAATACACAAAAATAGTAAAGTTTTCAAGAATAGGATGTGTCTTTTACCTGAATCCAGTCAATTTTTAGATTGAGGTGTTCCTGGGAGAATTAGAATCGTTACTGGCGGGCGAAAATTTGACACTAAAATACCAAGCTGTTTTGGTTTCATCAAAGATGCATTTCAAAAACTATGAAGAGTACTAAGAAATAGAAAACAATCTCTAGAAATAAGGAAAATAATACTAAATTGTCGGTGATATTTGTGCTCGTGCAAAGCAGTGAGTGCTTGAAAATATTAAAAAAAATGAAGAAGAGACATTTTGTTCTGCAGAAGGATGCCATGGACCTAAAACGTGCGAAAGGATGAAATTTTAAAGAAAATAGAAACAAAATAAATTTACACTTAACATCAGGAAGAGACAGTTGGAGTTTCTTGGACACATAACGAAGAAAAAAGGCTTAAATAATCTGATACTAACAAGACAGATTAGATGCAATAAAGACAGAGAAAAATAGAACGGGGGAAAGAAGATATAGCATACTCAGGGAAATTGCGTAAATGGATGGCGAAACAGCGTTTAGGAGATTAAATTTATTAAGGGCTACAAGAATAGGAAGTTCTAGAGAGCTATGATCGCATACGTCTTAAAGGAATACGGTGCATAAAGAAGAATTGGCGACTACGAACTTAACAGCATTAGATATGTAGGTGACACAGTGTTTAAAGCAGTGTTAATAACAGAAAAAAAACAACAGAGAATCCTAAAAAAAAGTAATATTGGAAAACGATTAAAAAGATTTAAACGTCAATTGTAAGAAGACAAAATGTACGGTGGTCAATTATAGAGCAGTTGAAGGTGTGGATATGGGCGCCAAAATCTAACATTTAAAAAAATGTTAAAAAAGAACAAAATCCGTAATATCAAAATACGAATGAGCATTACGATAGTGAAAAATGTTTTCCAAAAGCTAAGAAAAATCGTAAGAAGAATAGTGTACCAACTGTTACATTATCGGATCTCTACATAAAATTCGATGTGTATTGTGGTGCAGTGAATATCAACTCGGAACGTGAAATCTGAGAACTGAGTTCGAATTCCAGTTGAATTCGTTACATTCACTTACTCACAAATATCCTTAGAAAACGTATTAATCCTCTCTTAAACAATAATGGGTTAAATTACAGGCACTTGACTGAAAAAGAAGTTATGGCTGGATATAGATAAAGAAGAGAACATAAATCCTATTCTCCAGACGGCTACTGAGAATAGAATGTGCGCAATGACATAATGGAAACAAATTACACTGATTTTTATAATGAGAAAGCGACAGTTGACATATCTTAGGAACATAATGTTGAAAACTGGACTTAGAAAATTAAAGACTCACGGGATATTTTGAAGACAAGTGGGAAAGAAAAAAGCGATGAATAAAATACCTAACATAATAAACTGCCTTTCTCTTTCCAAGCCGATATCCACTGCACCACAACGCACATCCATCACTGAACGCTTACCACGCTTGGTATTCCGAAGTGATGACCCAACTAAGCACTGACCAGTCTCAACGTTGCTTAACTTTGGTGATCGAACGAGAACCTGCGTATTCAACGTGATATGCCGTAAGCTGCCATATATGATCGGGTGTTACTGCTGTCTACCTAGGGGTCCCTGAGAAAATCCAACTGAGAATCTGTAATTTGATCGATCCCGACTTGGCAGATACAGTCACTTTCTCTCCGACGTAATGTTGTCTCCCTGTGTTTCTTTTACAAATACTGTCACGGCTTCTGCTCCGATGAACTTAGCTCACTGGTGCCCCTATATATGAATTTACTCGAGCAACAAGATTAGAAACTAGGTCCCACCCTTTTACTGTGAAACCAATAAAATGTAAACTCAAATTCCACTCCATTAGATTCTTTTCTCGCACTTGCCGGCTGTAAAATTCCCTTCCGTTTGCTTGCTTCCCGATAGCTACAATTTTCAAGAATTTAAATGTAAAGTCAATAGTCATCTTCTATCTCACTAACTTTCATCCTTTCTCTCATGCTCTTTTTTGTCTACGCTACTCTCATCAGTATTCTCATCCTTTTGCTTACCCGCTTCCTGACATTCCCTATAACCTGTCACTCTTTCTCATATCTTTCCTCTTAGGTAACCCCCTGTACAACAGTGGCAGTAAAATGCCTTGCTTGTGGTGATATGATTATAAAAAAAACTAGCTATATAGCCCGGCGTTGCTCGGGTGAAATGAAACCTTTAAAACTTATCCATGGTCCTGGAGCTCAGACTCTTTAGACGTTGGAATGAAAGACTAAAAAGCAATAGCTGTTTCCAATTAAAGCCAAACCGTAGACTGAAAGAAAAATGAATGGATGTAAGTCAAATTTCGATTTCCTGGTATCGATATCACATAAGTGTTTTTAGTCGTAAACTGAATTTTGAAGGCTAAATAAGTCCTTTGAGTAAATGGTATCATGGCTGAGACTAAGAACTACATCATACCTACCTAGAGCCAAACCCGAACAAATACTAAAATAAAAGGGTTGTAAACATACAGACATACAGGCAGATAATCAGAGACACACACACAAATATCTTGCCTTTTATATAGATATATATATTTATTATCGATTTTCTGCACTATTTTAAGAACTGCAACATTGAAACTTCTGAATATCATTACTTATGTCTTTGTCTATGAGTGTATCAAATTTCATTAAAACGGACCACTCCTTCTACAACTCGATTTTTTCGATTATCGATTTTCCATATTTATCTGGGGTACCTCGACACAAAACCTAGCGAAAAACACTCGCAGATACTTATAGTACAACTGTGTAAATTTTTAAGAAAATCGGTTCAGCCGTTTCGCAGTCTATAGGTAACGGATACACACCGAAACACAAAGTTCCATTTATAAATAAGTTTAATTAAACAAAATAAACGTCAGCCCTAATGCACGAGACACTATCAGTTTTCTGAAGAAATTTAAAAAAAATGTACGCGAAGAATATAGAAAAGAGATAGCACCATACTTTGTGGTCTTTTGAGGTAACCGTAAGCTTCGAAGGTAATATAGGAAACCATGGTTTAGAGTAAAAGTAATTTCATATAGGATTTTCCAAACTTTTGAGTACTATCTGTTAAATAAAGATGCGTTTTTGTTAGTATGTATAAATCAGAGTTTATTTGTCCTTTTTGCAACAATTTCTTTTGATTGATTGCAATAATATCCACAAGGAAACGGACACAATTTAGCATTATCGTAAATTTTGCTGCCCTACAACCCGTCAACAGAATCTTCGTTATAAATAATATATTTCCTTTTTGTCCCTTTTCGCGTTTAAACCTCGGAAATAAACAAAGCTAAAATGATTACAGCTTTAAAAATTGCTTACACTTTATAATATGGCTGTACGAAAAAAGAATCGAGATTCTCATCGGCTTGAGACTGGCTGACAGCGAGGAAATTGAAGACAGATGGACAATGGGGATGGGAAGTGTAAAGTGCGCATCTTCTTCAGACTTAATCATACAATTTCTCCTCATAAAATAGAAGCGATGATAATTCAACTCGCGAATGGCAAGTTTGTTTAGATTTAATTATAAAGCTGAAATAAAAGTGTATAAACATGGGAGCAAGCTGACGGTAGAACCATGCTTCAGGCTCCCACTGATGTAGAGAATCAATCCTATGTTTGACAAATAGAAATTGCTATCATAACGAAGGAACGAAATATATTCTATGACAATTACTCACGCTGCGATTGGTAAATTGTCGGCATATGTTATTACTGCAGTCTAACCAGGATATAAGAGAGTTGTCTAAACACGATAATGGTTATCTTATATACGGGTTTTCCTTATATTCGGGTTTCTCTTATATCGGGGTTTGGTCTGTTTTATATACATTACCACATGCTCTAATTTGGGTTCAGCTAATATCTTATATCCGGGTCTCTTATATCCGGGTTATATTGTATTTTCCCGAATGCGTGTTTGTTTTTGATTTTGTTTACTACAACGTATAGTAGGGTCGGTAGGACACCGTCTGCGAGAAAAAGAGCACCATGATGCAAGTCACTTCGCTAGAAATTTAGAAATGGCATGATTTACTGCTTAGCATTCGCTTTGGCAATTCCAGTACGAACATTTCGATGTCTTCGCGGATCATTCTGAGGACAGTGTAGTTGACTCGGAAAGAGTTGGATAAGTCTAATGGTGATTACGAAAGTATGGCAGCTCCGAAATCTTACTCTGTTCTGATAAGAGTGGTTAGATATAGGAAATATCAGAAGGGGGGTGATAGATAGTTTGGTAGGTGGGAAGAGTGTTTGAAAGAACGGAAGTTAGTTGGTTAGAAGGTGTCTATTGACCTTACATGTAAACTACTGGAGATT
Source organism: Ascarosepion bandense (assembly GCA_037127315.1). Classification (NCBI taxonomy): domain Eukaryota; kingdom Metazoa; phylum Mollusca; class Cephalopoda; order Sepiida; family Sepiidae; genus Ascarosepion; species Ascarosepion bandense. The sequence goes on from JBBBDQ010001092.1 coordinate 5,223,515, forward strand.
GTAGCCGTCAGGGAAGCAGTCATGTGGAAGAGAATTCCACAGTCGGGAAGTGCGAGAAAAGAAACTGTTGGAGTAGAAGTTGCGGTTGAATTTTATCGGTTTCACTGTAAAAGGGTGGGAACTAGTTGCTAATCTAGTATCTCGTGCAAATTCAAACCTAGGGGGTACCAGTAATCTAAGTTCATCGGAGCAGAAGCCGTGAAATAATTTATAGAAGAGACGCAGGGAAGCCACGCCGCGCCGGTGAGAGAGAGACTGCAGGCGGTCTGCTAAGTCAGTATCGATCACATTACAGACCCTCCGCTGTACTTTGTCTAGAAGCCCAAGGAGAATAGCAGGGGCACCCGACCAAATATGGCAACAGTATTCAATGCACGGGCGGACGGTAGATTTATAAATGTGCTGGATAGATTCAGACGGAAAAGACCTCCGGGCCCTGCACAGAGAACCGACTTTCATAGCAGCGGATTTAGCAATGGATTCGATATAGTCATTCCACTTGAGGTCCGCCGAAAGTGTGAGACCATGGAGGCGTAATGTTTTACTCTCTGGGAGGCAAGCCTGGTCCATGCTAATAGGAGGTAGGTGCGATTGTCTATGATGATTAATTGATAGTAGCTTCGTTTTAGAAGCAGTAAAATTTACGGGCCATTTCTTACCCCAGTCCACTACGGATTGGAGGTCCTTTCCAAGCTCGGCTGCAAGGTTAGCTTTGTCGCCCGCACCAGATTTTTGGTCGAGGCGAGAATAAACTGTGGTGTTGGAAGATCATTTATCTGGCATCAGGACTCTGACACAATGCCGCTCAAGAAGGAAAATGTAATCATGGCTGTCAGACAATTTTAGCGACCATATCATCCCTTACGTCTGGCCACCTAACGTGCCAATAGATTTCTTCAACCAAATATATATGGGTCAATGGATAAAAGCTTTGGTTATCCGCTGACTTAAACCCAAAGTATTATTAGTCCAATACTGGCCACAACAAATGTGAGCAAAATATTAGAATATTGAATTACTAAAAGGAAATAACTAAAACTGATATATCCGGAAGAGGCATGTCACATGGAACTAGAACAGTATACTGCGGTGGAAGAAATAGAGGATTCAGTTAGAAAGTCCAACGCCTATAACCTAAAAAAGGTCAGAGCGCACGACAGCTGATACAGCGTGAATGTGACAATAAAAATGAGGCCCAGAGTCTGACCAATCTAAATAGTATGTAAAGTTGAATATATTGATCGGAATCCGCTAAGATTAATCGAATAAGTAAAGAACAAGTAGGAAAAAGTGTTTTTAACATGTTTCACTTATAACAAGTTTCTCCAGAGATTTATTAAACACGGATGATTTAAAAATCTTAGAGACAGTATGTTGATTGAGGTAGAGTTTATTGGTCAGATACGTGTCACGTGTGATAAATCAATGGATGAATATTAAATATAAAAGAAAATCTTGTGTTTGTTTAACTGTGGGTGCCAACGCTTCTTTTTATATAAAGTATGAGCAATCACTTATACATATTAAATATGTGCGTTTATTACTGACTCATAAACGCACATATTCAAATTTGATTTCGCTTAACGCATACATTCATAACTGATTTCTTTTTTTATAGTTACGTTGGTTTCCTTTATTTAAAATGACGTATATTTCTTGTATCGAACAACTTTTTAAAAAAGTAACAGGCAGAGAATTCAAAATCGTAAAACCTTGGGTCCTCTTTACCTAGATATATATATATATAATCATTTGCAGATATTCCTCTTTCGCTGTATCACAGCACATTAGTAGGGTTAGACACCTGATTGTTTTGAGTCTGAATTGAAACCCGACTGTAATGATATAGTGAATATTAAATTAGGTTCGTTTCTTCTCAAATTAGGAACGCCCTGACAAATAAATATTCGTTTTTCACAAAAATCATATAAATAATCTATTTTTAATATTTAATTTAAAGCATTTTCATTTTACATCAGGACCTACTGCAGTTTAAAATTCCGAATTTATTAATTTCATTAGAAAATGTCTGCAAATTAATATATACGACAAAAGTTTTTTTTTCTATTTTTATGTATTCCTCTGTTCGTTTTTGCGGAAATTTGTGAGAGAATTTGTGAGAAAATAGATTTCATCCGGAAATTAATAGGAAGAAACAAAAAAGTATTAAAATTTTGCCTGTGTAGAATATAATTTTATTGGCTGCCTACATATACAGAAAAAGTAAGAGTATTAAAGTAACGGAAATTAAATTTAATAAATTTTAGCATATGATTCCAGTCTGCATCTTGTGACAGAAAATTCTATGTATGTGTTTTATATTTAGAATGAAATATTAACGAAAACCAAATATATACGTAGTTTCTCACATTCCTTCTGTTACAGAATGGGTAAGTCAGAGAGAAATGGCAGTCTACCGTAAATATTACAACTCTGACACAACTCTTACTTGAGGTGGTTTGAATCTGGTTTGGGGTGCAAATCTGACAGTGACCGATAGCCTTCTTGATAAGACTACAAAATCCCGTATAAACGGTGGTTCCGTTGCGACAATAGAGATGAAATGAGGTCTTATGCTCGTCTGAGGTTCACCAGTAATTTTCACTAAGAGAACATCCCACTATGTGAAGATGATGGGTAGCTCGCCGGACCAGTATATATATATATATATATATATATATATATATATATAGAGAGAGAGAGAGAGAGAGAGAGAGTGAGAGAGAGAGAGAGGAAGAAAGAGAGAGAGACAAAGAGAGCGATGTCAAAGATGGAATAAAAAATACTCCACTGAATGGGATATTGTGAGGAAAAGCAGTTAAGACAAGCAGTCTTTGCAATAAGTTGCTCGATAGCAATGATACAACATTAATAGAATTAATATAAGTAAGAGTTAATCATCTAGCTGATGGATGTTACCTTCTGTATCCCGTCTTCAGCTGTTCTGCTTCTCTTCAGGGTATCATAAATTTAATGCTTATATATATATATATATATATATATATCACTGTAGTTTTCTCCAATAAACAATACCTAGAACTATGCACTCACCTAATAAAACGAGTAAAAATGAGGAACCTAAAAACAATGACCGTCGTTGATTTAATCTGTGTTGTAGCGATAGGATCATTAATAAGGTATTGCCAGCAAAACCTAAGTGCAACGTAACAATGAGAAAAATCCTTGTATCAAGCTTATTATACATGTTGTGCTGAATAAGATTATCAACGTATTTGTTATTTAGTTTTCCTTGTTTTTATTAGGGTACTTTTTCTGACCATCTGGAAAGAAAGGTTACGGAGCCTTCTTCAAGACTAGGCCATGACATCTGAAGACCTTCAGCGGAACTCCCTGCTCGGAACTGAATGGCACTCCCCACAACTTCGCCAATATCGCACTCGTTAGGCTTTTTTTTTCCGATGATGATATCGAATGGAAGACCTGGCTAATGCCCCTGATACAGAAAATCTTGGAAGATAAAAATATCTATGGAGGTCTTTAAGAGTCCAGCGTTTTGATGGTTTCATAAACGTTGACCGTTCATTCTGCAGAAACTATAAGTGCATCACCATCCTAACTATCACTTGCAAGATATTCGCGCGGATGTTTCTAAATCGAAACCCGTCACGTGGGAGAGGAGAGGAACTGTTGAAATGGTTTTCTGTGTACGGCTGCTGCAGGAGAAAAGATGTGAGCAACAAAACCCGCTGATATTCATCATCTGGGATCTCCAGAATGCTTTCGACAAAATTACAAAAAAAGAACAGCAATCTTGCTCGCCTGCCTTTACCTCGCCGCCATGATTAACGAGATACTTCCTGGCAGCACTGGTGTTGACATCCGATATATACTAAACAGGTGAATCTTCAGCCTCGCCCGACTTCGTTGAGGCGCAAAGAGTACCAACACCAGATTGGCAGAACTTCAGTATACTAACCACAATGCGACTGTATACCAGACTGTCATTAACCTGCAAAGATCTCCAACTTTCTGAAAATTGAACCCAAATTGATATATGACTGTAAATATTTGAAAGAATTAAATTTGTGCAATTGTGTCAAAATTAGATTAAATGGATTTGGCTGAATTTTATGGAACCCCCCCCCCCAAAAAAAAAAACAAAATCTGATTGTATATTGACAAAAAGATGCGGAAAACTTATTAGAATCGTTTAGGATATCTTCTTGATAATAAAAGTAGAGTAGATCAAATACGAAAAAAGTAGTAAAAGCACCAAGAAAAATAAAAAGTAGCATAAAAACAAAGATAAAAGGAAACACGACTGAAGACAAAAAAAGAAAGTAAAATGGAATGAGCAAAATAATGAAGAAGAAAAACATAATAATATAGAAAAAAAGAAAAAAGAAAAAAGAATGTATACAAAAGAAAATGAACGAACCAAAATATGATGTGAATGAATGAAGAAGAAAGGATGAAGGAAAAAAGGATAAAGATGAACGATAATTGTCTGACCTAGAATATAACCAAGAAAATAAAACGAGGAAAAAAAGTGAAAAACGTGAAGGCAAGAACCGAAAATAATGAAATAAGAAACGAATGTGAAAAATGAAAAAATGAATACAATAAAATGAGAAAAAAAGAACAGAGAAATAGAAGAATCGTATAAAAGAAGGAAAAAAAATTTGACGACTGCGAGAAGAAAACGTTGAAACTTTTTTATAAAAACCTAGTTTCCTGCAATCTTCTGAATAAATTTAAATCACAGAATTATTTACTGCTTTCCAATATTTTAATCATCAAACACCGTTTCATCTGTTAGCGTAGTATGTTTTTGTCGATGAAAACGGCATTTGTCACACATAAGCACACATATACCAATGTTCATACAGAAATGCGATGATCTGGTTAGTAATATTAACGTAGCTCAAATACTTGGAAATATTCATGTATAAAATCCAACCGCAACTCAGCGTAAATAATAATAAAAATTATAATCAAGCTATATTATAATTATAAGTGTATATTTATTTATATATTTCTATTGCAATTATTTATTTATTTCCTGTCGCATTTGTAGTGGAAATGGGGATAAATCAACGAAAGTTAGTAAATTTATGAGTGGTTTCTTATCTTAGTCATTTTAAAAATCTATACAAATAAAGTAATTTTTTTAAACACTTCACCTCAAGCAAGGCATTCCATTGCCACTATTGCCCAGGGGATTATATAGGGAAAAGTGCTAAGAAAGAGTGGTTAGTTATCGGAAATTTCGGAAGAAGGGTGGTAGACGGATGAGGATACCAAGGATGGGGGTTGGGTAGATGGGCAGAGTCTTTGAGGGAATGGATGCGTGTTACATTACAGTTAAATATCTGGAGATTGTAGTGATCAGGGAAGCAAGTATATAGAAGGGAATTCCACAGGCGGGAAGTGCGAGAAAAGAAGCTGTTAGAATAGAAATTGCGGTTACATGATTATCTGTTTCACTGGAAAAGGGTGGGACCTTGTTACTAATCCAGTATCTCATGCAAATTCATACCTAGGGCCAACACTGAACTAAGTTTATCAAAGCGTAAACCGTGAAAGTATTTATAAAAGAGGCACAGGGAAGCCACATCGGTGAGAGAGTGACTTCAGCCGGGCTGCCAGTTCGGTATCGATCACATTACAGATTCTCCGTTCTATTTTGTCGAGGAGAATAGCAGGCGCACCCGACCAGATGTGGCAGCAGTATTCAATACACGAGCGGATGATAGATTTATAGATGTGCATGATGGACTCAGGCGGGAAAAACTTCCGGGCCCGGCACAGACTTTCATAGCAGCGGATTTAGCAATGGATTAGATATAGTCATTCTACTTGAGTTCCGCTTTGAGTGTGAGGTCAAGGAAACGTAGTATTTTACTCTCTGGGAGGCAGGCCTGTTCCATGCTAATGGGCGGTAGGAGCGATTGTCTATGATGGTTTCAGACAAAATTATCAAAAACATGAGCCGGTGATTGCAGTCTTACTTGTTCATTTATTTGCATATAAACTACAATTATTTTGAAGTTAAAAATAATATTGTCATTGTTATCATCGCATCATTTTGTGCATTGTAACATTTTTCTTTATCACGTGCTTTACGATATAAATTTAAAACCACTTGCCAGAAAAAAGTATTCCTGGGATAATATAAAATCTATTATTATAGACGGGATTTTGAAGATCAGACATGGAGGATCATATATGAAAGCGAAAAGTCGTTAAACCTAGGAAACAAAAATAAATATACTAGATGGAGTAAAACATGCCATAGTCTGATAAGTGTACAAATCTACACATATTTGAATTCAGAAAGACATTCTAAGCTGGCCTATCTTAAAATTTAATATGATTTATCAGTCATTAATGAATTAAGAAAAGAGAGATTCCGTGAAAAGCAGTCGGGCGTGGTAGGGTTTAATGAACGAAACTCTACACTCAGGATAGTCCCAAGTGAAACTAGTTTAGTTGGTAAATGCATTGTCTCGTGAATTTACTGAGAAGCTAATTGTGTTAAACAAAATGAAAATATATTTGACTAAATAAAGTGTTCAGTTAAAAATTTCTTGATGGTTAACATGATTGACAAGTACTTAATCGGGACTACAAAGATAAAAACAACAAATTTTGGAGAAATAGCCTGATTGTAAATAATGTAAATAATAATTCTTCATCTCAGACTTTTAGAGCGAAATCATAAAAGTAGAAAGACAATTTTGGCATTTTTGGGTCTATCATGACATTCACCAACTTGCAGTTAAATTTTAAATACACACCATTAATATCATTCGGTGCAATACCATAATGGGTATGGCCCTTAGTTAAATCTTAATATCACCTAATAGGGTTCGAGTTGAATTCTTGGTAACACGTACTTCAGCATGAACCAATAGTAATCGGTACCAATGGACTAAATATAGCAATAATCAAGAGATATACTTAAGGTAATCATTGGATACCTGATGATATCCAGAGGGTAAATGATCGAAAGAGTTTGTCTATATTCACATTTCGATCAATCAGCGTGAAAAACACAGTTCGAAATAATACAAAAATATTGACAATTACTCATCTCAGAAATGAAATACCAATTAGATCAAGCAACTTCTGTAATTTCAAAGCAATTACTTATAGGAGAAATGGAAGGTCAATTATACTGTAATATAAAAGAAAAGTCGATATATTTAGTTTTATATTTAAAGAATATATTTTCTATGTAAATGATATGTAAACCCAGCCTTTTAGAAAAAGACATAAAGATAAGACAAATATACTGCATTGAAGTTGCATTTTTTCTAACGCATTTAAACTGATATTTTATGACTCGGAATTTATAACTTGTTATTTTGTCTAAAAAATCTATTAAAATAAATAAAATTACAGCACCTAGAATATGTGCTTGAAGCTAATCAAGACTGAAATTCCAGGCAGTTAGCGTATTTGTTATCGTCAGAGTACATCTATTTACGCACAAATACACTTGGGAAACAAATTAGCCGACGCTTCTTAGTTCACTTATGGGATAAATAACAGAACCGATTGGGTTCTATAGCATTGGTTAAGTACCAGTGTCCAGTAAGTCATGTCTCTTTAGAAACATGATCGCCTAAGGGTGTATCACTTATGGAAATTACCTGACGAATATGTAATTGGCGAGAATAATTCAGATTCCAGTTTACTATGCTTCATTCACTTTCCAAAAATATACATATTAATTCGAGAACACTAACCATGGGTATATAGTACCCAGCGCAAATGACTCATTTGCATTACAATTTAATTAAATTTTCAGTACCAGATTTCCTTACCTAAATAATATTTTTTCACTTCCTATTAATGTTAACTCAAAGTACAAATTTTGAAGTGCCTGCATATAAAATATTTCAAATAAAGATTTATATTTGATATTTTTTTGGTATTTTCAAAATTGGGTACGATATACTCATGTTTAGTAGTAGTGTAATTTTAATTGATTCAGGATTAAAGGCATGACCAAAATTATTCTCCGATTATCTGTGTGATAAATTTTGGGATAAAAGATATTCACTAGCCTGGAACAAATTTAGGAGAAGGATTAATCTGAATTGAACACTTAAGGACAAATGCACAGGTCTAGATTCTAACAAGACAGAAAGAGCAGAGTTCATCTCTTCCTCTCTCACTTTCCGGTTAAATAGCAGGTTAGGCTCGACACTATAAATTTGATTGGCAACAAGTCTTGGTGAAGGAATACTCTGAATTCAAAATTATGAAGAAGGCAACAGAAAGACACTCACTATATATGTTTTAGATAACAAGATAACACAATTGGTGTTGAACTATTGTGTGCCGAGTGCAGCCTTTGAGATTTCACTCGCCCGATCAACACAGTCGATTAAAAACTTTTTGGGCGATTAAAGTTCATTGCTTTACTCGACCGCGGTCGATTGAAAATCTTGCAATAAAATGTGTCCCTTTAAATATAGAAAAATGAAATCTGATTACTTTTACAACCAAAAAGTATGCCATTGAAGATTCACAAGTTACTTAGAATGACCTACAATGACATTACTCACCTCTGCCTCGCTTTTATAGTCCCGATTAATGTAAACATTCGTTAAATTAACGCTTCCAGAGTGGAACCAAAATGTCTCTGTCGCCAAGATTGAAGATGCTCACATATTTTTAGAAACTCATTTGAAAAATTATTATCCTTGACTCAACATCTGTATTTCTACGAAAAGTAGAAACGAACATTTGAAAGAAAGAAAAAAACGCATACTTCTTTCAACCACTCACCGAAAAACAAATTATACAAGTAATTAATTCTTTTATAAAACATCATTGAGAAAATCAGATTTGTTATTTATTATCATCTATGAGATTAAGGTTGGAGTCAAAGAGAAGAAAGAAACTACGAATTTAGGTGCCTCCACTCAATTGCCAAAAAATAAAAATAAAAACATATCATGGTGTTAAAAACAGTGCTTGTGCTATTATTTAGAGGAAAGATCAAATTTTTTTGTTATTTTTATAAAAAAATCTTTTCTAACGCGTTCGAAATTTTACTTAAATATCATTTTTTATTTTCCGTTAGCGATTCACTCTATGTTTACGTAAGGCGACTATTAAGAAAATGGGGTAGGTCGAGTAAAATGATTTTGGGGCGAGGAAATTTTTCCTAATTCTCCACCGCCTCTTAAGTGATTTCTTTTTCAAATCTTAAAGGCCGATTGGGTGTATCAATAACAAACAAAACGTTACGTGTAAAGGCACAACAATGTGATACACACCAACGGTCATTTTTCACAAGTTCACTAACAATCACTAACTTATTGCTTCCTTTATCGTCTTCCTCGGGCGAAAGAGAAATGACCATACTAATTGATGATCAGATCAAAATCAACATCAGCGGCTACTTTGACCTGATTGATCTGATCAGGCTAACTATCGATACAGGGGTAAATGATTTTGGACTCAGCATAAATACTAAGTTGACAGCTGATTCCTCCAAGAAGGTCGTTAAAGAAAATTAAAACAATGTAGGAGATAGGATAGAGACCTAAACGCATATATGTATATATATATAGAGAGAGAGTCATCCGATGCATACACACAAACATACACACATGTATATATATAAATATATACATATGCACACGCACATATATAAAGGTAGGCACAGACGGATAAAGATAGATAGATAGATAGATAGATAGATAGATAGATAGATAGATAGATAGATAGATAGATAGATAGATTCACCTGGGGGATACTCTCGGAGAGTTAATGTAGATATGATTGTTGGCATTTACTAAAGAAAAAGAGCGTATATTCTTTTCCGCAATGAACCACATCACATTGATATATTTATTAGCATTTTCCAATATAGCCAAAGATACTGAAAATATAATCTATTAATATGTACATTATTTACATGTGTCGAAATAGATAATGAATTTTTTCTTTTCATTCTCGTAGTCTACCTCTAATTCGTCACATCGAGATTCGAAAGGTGCATCAATTAAATTTTCTTCTGGTTTCTTTTTCTTTTCGTCCATTTATTTCTAAGTAAGGCAAGTAGGCATTGCATCTTGGGGGAAGCGCTTGAGAAAGTGAGATAGAAAGAACGGCTTCATCAAATCGAATAGTTATTTCCTGTCACGTGGTGTTCTCTCTTACTCTGCTGAAGCCAAAGCAAGCTAATAAATCTGGGGGATACGTTTTATCGTTTTGTTGTTGAATAACTGACAGTCTTGGTTCGTTTTCGATATTTTTTCTTATATGCCGTATTCCCTCAGGACGTAGGCGGCCATGGCTTTCCACAGTTTTCTTTTGTAGCTCTTAATAAATGTCTTTATTTTGTTTTTTATAAACATTGTTCCGACATCCATCTACTCAAGCTCATTATGTAAATTATGTGTTGTATTTGTCTGCCCCTCAAATCTTCCTGTGAGTATCAGAATTTCGGAACTTTCTTTCCTCATTAAATGACCCGAAAATTTCAGCTGTATCGTTCTTATGATAAATCTAAATTTTCTTTTTGTTTTTAATTCCTCTAAAACCTCTTCATTTCTCTGTTGTTGAGTCCATAGTATCCTCAGCGTTCTTCTACCAAAAGAACATTTTTATTTCGTCAAGTCTCTTCTTCATTTTTGAAATTGTACAGAATTCATTGCTATATAGAACAAACATAAGATTTCAGCCCTTTTTTTACTGAGCTGTTATAATATACGTCTTCTTATATAGTAACGTTTTCTGAACAATCTCCACGCAGATGAAGAAAATACTTTCTACAGAAAAAGGAGAGGATACAATAGACTGAATAACGACGAAATTTTAGCGATATTGGAAATAAAATATACTTATATACAGTACTGTGCAAAAGTATTAGCACAAGAACTGTTTTAACAGGTAGTGTGCAAAAGTAATAAGACAGGGGTGATTTCTCTAAAAACATCAATGAAATTCAAATACAGGGTGAAAAGCCAAGTAAATTACTAATAAATTGGTTATTTAAAAATAGGTTTAAAAGAAATGTATTAAAAAGAAGTTATATTTCTTCTTCTTTTATGTGCCCTTTTCTTTCAGGACGTAGGAGATCATGGCCTTCCACGTCTCCCTATCCTTGGTGGTTTTAGCACGCTTTCTCCAGTAACAACTCGCAGTCTCGTTCATTTATTCAGGCTCTTGAAAGATGTCATCCGCTGCTTTCCTCTCCTTTTTTTCCCTCTATCATGTTCTCCAAGCCCTTTTCATCACTGCATGTCCCAGGAACTTCAGTTGTCTCTTCCTGATGCTCAGTATTAATTCCCTTTTCGTTTCTATTCTTTTCACCATTGCTCACATGCTCGGTCCACAATATCCGTAGCATTTTTCTGTAAAACCACATTTTAACTACTTCAAGTTTACCCTTCATCTTTGTTGATATTGTCCAACATTCACTGCCATATTGAAGAACTGACATCACATAGCAATCCAGTACAATCTTTTTTGTTTCTAGTGAAAGTTTCCTGTGTCATAATACTTTACTCAGCTTCTGAAATGCGTCATTCGTCATGCCAATTGATCTCTGTGTCGCACTTTCCGTATTCTGTTAGAACACTTCCCAGATATTTATTTTGATAAATCTAATGTTACTTTGCAAGACACACTTTGGGAACAAATATAATCTGCTTGGCAAAAGATACCATTAGATACGTTGAAGAAGCTTGTGATGTCAATGCCTGACAGAATGAAGGCTGTGATCAAAGCAAAAGGATATTATACTAAATACTAAATTAATTTTGTAACAATTATCTATTTCTGTTAAAGCATTTGTTGAGTAATTCAAATAAATTACTTTAATTAAATTGTTTATTTTCTGTCAATATGCCTCATTAAAGATAAAATAGTTCTTATTCTAATACATTTGCACATTACTGAACTTTGCACCAAATAGAGAAAGTTGAAATTTCTAGGGCGTATAATGAGAAATAAGAGCTTAGAAAAATTGATACTCACAGTAATTATTGACGACAAGTGGGAAAGAGGAATACAGCGCTTAAGCTGACTAAGTAGTGTAAATTGTTGGTAGAACCTGAATTAGAGTTGGACATAGGAAAAGAATATATTTTATTAATAGTTACAAAGCAAAGAAAAATGTGGAAAGACATGATCCACGCCTATTAATACCACGCCTTTAGAATTTCAACTAAATCCTATGAGTTTAGGCCATTTGGATGTAAACTCCGCATTCTTTAACAAAATATTGTATAACGCGTTGAGTATATTGCCCATTTTAGAGAATCCATTTCATTTTTGTGTAATGAAGAGTTGTTAATTCACGACTTTAGTTCATTGAACTTTGTAAAGTGAATGTAAATATGAAAAGGGAAAATATTTTATCTGGCAAAAATAGTGTTAATAATGTTATAGTCATTTGTATTCCTAGAGGAAAAGAAAAACAAACATTACTGAGGAAAGCAAGGGACAGGGAGTTTGGTGAAGGAATGGGCAATTATCGACCACTTCGTACCAATAGAATTCGTTCATTTTAGCAGCGTTTGGTACATAAACGCAACCATGCCCTCTGTCAGTTAAAACAGTTTTCTCCAAACAATTCCTCAGAGATGTTATTCAGAATCTATTTCTTAAGCAAAGATAACCATATAGATTTGAATCCGTATTGGCTAACTTGTGCATATAAGTGACAATTTATATCTGCAGAATCCTTCATATTTATCCATCTTAATTGGTAACTTATTTGAACTTAATGACATATAGCCTAGGCTTAATTTACATAATTATACGTGCATGAACAATTTTTATTATACATACAAACTTGAATAGATAGATAAATAGATAGACAGATAGATATACAAACAAATTTACAATTTTAATGGCTTTCTTTAATGATAGAATATTTGAAAAATAAATAGAAACTAGGCTATATGTCATTAAGTGCAAATAATTCACCGACGGAGATCAACAAACACGAAGGACACGGCGTATATAAATTCTCTTCCATACGCACAAGCCGGCCGATAGGGATACAAATCGATATGGTTTTCTTTGTTTAACAAAATAGATTCTGACGAATATCACCGATCACTCGTTTGGACAAAACTGTTTTAACTGACAGAGAGTATAGTTGCATTTATGTACCAAGCGCTGCTAAAATGAACGAAACCTATTGGAATCTTTTCACGGCGTGATCGATAATTGCCCCTCCCCCCCAATCTTCCTGTCCTTTGCATTCCTCAGTAAATTTTGTTTTTCTTTTCCTCGTGTATATAAATGACTATAACATTATTATCACCATTTTTGACAGAAATAATTTTTTTCCCTTTTCATATTTAGATTCACTTTACACAGATTAATGAACGAATCAGCTGAAGTGGTGCATTAGCAACTCTTCATTACATAAAATGAAATGGATTCTTTAAAATGGGAAATATATGCAACGCGTTATAGAATATTTTGTTAAAGTATTATCTCGGAATTCAGGAGATTACCCAACCTTGTTTTCAGACTTCGGGATGTTTAAGCGTTTAATATCAATAGATTTTTCAATGTTTTTCCGAAGTTATAACATAAACTTTCATAACACATAAGTAGATGTTTAAAATAAAGGAGAAACTGGTCAATAATTGTAAATAATTTCCATCCGGGTTTGTATGATCTTAACATATATTTTCTAATGTGTTTACATCCAGACATTTTTTTCGGGTCTTTTATCTCGCAAAATACCTAGGTTTAGAAATGATACTATGGCTAACATATTTTTTAGCACAATCTGCAGATATCACCACAGTTGCAATGTTTGGCATTTTGTAATATACTTCAATGAACATATTTTTTTGTCATTTTTTCTTTTAATTTCCACACGTGATTTGCTAGTTTAGTACAATTTTTAAGGCTTTCAGCGTTAATGTAGACTTTACATTTCACAGACGTTTTTCAAATTTCTTTCAGTAGATTTTATGCATATTTTTTCTTCATCTGTATCTTGTTCTTTTACTTTGTAAATAAGTCCTTCTCTTTTAAAAATTTCGTCAAGGGGGCATTTTCTCTTGTTTTTTCAGTTACATAACGCATTAACAAGAGTATAGTGCATGCCATTTTTTACATTAAGGAAACCAAATATCATTTAGTTCGACCTACCTTTTAATTTCGAAGTAAAGTCTATAAACGGTAAATATCTTTCAAATTATTAAATAAACTTTCCTCTAAAACTCGGAATTACATAAAATATTCAAGAGAAATACAGTTAAAATAAGTTAAAGCTGCACTTGCAGTTTAGAAAATTACATATTGAAGCAAAGCGCTAAGAATTGAAAAGAATTAGGATATCATCATTTCCAAACGGAAAAAGTTTGCTGAGTGAAAGATCCGAAATGATGTCTGGATGTAAGCACATCAGAAAATATATTTTAAGATCATACAAACCCAGATGAAAGTGCTTACAATTCTTGACCAGCCCCTTCCTTATTTTAAGCTTCCAGCTATACGTTCTGAAAGCTTCTGGAATGAGTTTGAAAAAAATGTTGTAAATTCAGTTGATATAGAACCCATGAAGATATCAAGGGGTTGAGACCAAGGTTGTGAAGACGGATGAATTCAGAATGAAAAAATTTAACAGGTCTAAGTAATAGAAGTATTGAACATATTTTAATACAAATGTGCTCTGCTCCAATAATAATAATAATAATATATATATATATATATATATACGGTATTTTAAACATCCATAAGTCAAGTTTTCCAAATACCTATACTTGTATACTAACTATGAAAATCCCTCAAATAAATAATTCCTCTATACCCACCTACTAATTACAGCGTAGCATCAGCCAACATCTATCTCCATATCCTTAAGACGGCAAATTTCATAGGGAATCCTATAGCTTCGGGTGTCTTTTTACGAACATCCCAATTAAAAAAAAACAAAAAACACTCAATTTAATTAATCATCGTGTCTACAAACACACAGCAATAGCTCTTCTGATAAAAAAAATCTCCCGGAAAATACTCCTCGCTTATACCACGAAAATAACCTTTTACGATCATAATGTCAAAACTTATATTGAAAATAACAGTGTTAACATGAGAACTTCTTTAGGCCTTACTTTCTTTAATTATAACCTGAAAATATTGAAAACAAATTGTTTAAACCACACATAAACCAAAAGTCTATAGAAGCTACGTCCATGATATTTTCATGTTGATAAAAAATAAGGATGAAATCAAAATTCTAAAATCAATTATTGAATTTTTTACCTATATTGGAAATGATACCACCTCATCAAGAGGCCGCCTGATATGCCACCTACGAGTAAATGTGGTATTAAAATGCATTTATTAGCCCACAATTTACAAAAGTTTCTCAGGAAAATTCTACTTGACACAAAAATCCTTTTAAATCATAATCTCCGCGACATCTTACTAGGAGAGAAATCCTATTATTTAGGATGTGCTTTGTGGTTCAGTGGATATCGATTCGGAACGACAAATGAGGGTGCCGAGTTCAAATTTCGGTTGAATCCCTTGCATTCACTTGCGCATGAATACTTTTGGGTATTAATGCGACTCTTCCGCCCAGTTATGGGTTAAATAATAAGACAGATTGAGTTCTATAGTCTACAGCAGAAAGTTATTACTGCCCAGTCAGTCATGTCTCGAAAGAGTGTATCACATATAGCACTAAACTGACTGTTATTTACACGCCTATTCCCCTCAATTGATCTGGCAATGTTGTGTAGTGTTATGTGTTTTCTAAAAATATTCATGAAATCATCTTCGTCGGCAGAATTCAGTGAGAAATATTTAAAAGAAAAGCTGCTATATATATATATAAATGCATTTATTAGCCCATAACTTATAAGAACTCTTAAGGAATATTCTTCTTGACATAAAAATCATTTTTAAATCGCAATCTCCTCGACATCTTACTAATAGAGAAGCCCTGATATTTACACGCCGATCCTCCTCAATCAATCTGACAATGTTCAGTAGTGAAGATGGCGTGTTAAGTGTTTTCTAAAAATAGAAATGACTCTCATGTCAACCGAGCAGTGCATTGCACATCATTGCTGAAAATGGTCACTATTTCACAAGAATTTTCATACAGTAAAAATTACTATGTAGTACAACACACGGAGAATAACTATAAAAAGAATGAATAAAGCAATTGCCGTAAAACGCTCGGCAAAATAAAGACTATGAACAATCTTTATAGTCTTTAACTTCTAAAAACGGAAAAACTGATAGAGTGCTGGAAAAACACATTAAAGTATTCATTATATCATCTTCGTCAGCAGTATTCCATGAAAGATATTTAAAAGAAAGTTTGCTGCCTATATATATATATATATATATATATATACGGGCAGCAAACTATATATATATATATATATATCAGTCATCTATATACAAGCCTGCCTCGCTGCACGAAAACCCACCAGTGCGGTTAAACACATCCACCTGCCTTCGACCGAGATCGAAACTCGACCGACTTGATGTCAGCCAGGGTCACTACCCACCATATTTACATACTATATTTACTATATTTATATCGTGTCTAGAGTAGGGTAGCGGACCTGACAAGATTCACTCGATGGCCGGATGTGGCCCGTGGGGAGGGGTTGCTGACCGCTCTATTAAACTATCTGTTCATAAAGAAAAACCTTTATTAAACGAACTACAACCAGTTGAAAAAATTTATCAAGTTGGAATAAGAATATTAATTCGAAATTAAATAAAAATTAAGATACGCAATCCCTTACATTTACGCTCGCTGTTTTTTTGTTTATTTGACACGGTGGCCAGTGTAAAAAAAAATTGTGTGCGAGGTAAAATCAAAATAACAACTGCTTATCGTTCTTAAAGCTGTACATACTGCAGTCAGCCGGTATAGCTAATTTTGTATGCAACAGTGTTTAGTTAAAATCTAAATTAAAAATAATCCTAAGATCAACAGAACTTTCTAAGGTCTATTACACTGAACAAGGCTAATATATATATATTAAGAAGATTTACGAAAATTACCGAAACTGGTTATAAACAACCGACAATTTGAAATTATTCGTTTGAACAGTATTTTTGATCAATACTCGTATTTAAGTAGATATTCTGTTTATAGCGATCTGGTGCGTCTTAGTCCTCTCGATCTGATAGTCATTCCTGGTTGATAGGTTTAAGACGCGCCAGATCCCATGGTAGCTTCCTCTATATGGATAGTCGTCGCAAGTTCGAGTCCTGCCGAATGGTACGCATTTTTGTAACAAAAATTTATCGTAAATAATTAGGCCGGTAGAAAAAAAGATATAATACTGTTTGATTATGAACAGAACATCTTCTTAAATACGAGTATCTATCAATTCTTACAACAATCTAGACAAAAAGAACCATGGGCGGAAATAAAGGTCTGGCTAAGAAGGTTAGATTTACAGTGTTAGTCATTATTGACGTCTGTATTTGATCCCAGACTATAAGATGACCATGGCCTAAAAAAAAAATATGGGTTGGGGGGTAGATTTATTGCGATACTTGTTACTGGAGTCTATATTTTTACCCCAAGCTATAAGACCTAGGCCTGGTCTTTTAGTTGGCTATTCTCAAATGCATGACAATAAATTTGGGGGCCGTATTTTTACAAGAAGAATTTAATTTTTAATCCCCTGTGAAATTAACCTTACCAAGTACCAAGGATACTTCGTCATATATATATATATATATAAGATTTTGAGTGTATGCGTCCAGCGTTCGATAAATTAAATTATTTATAAATGGAATGCCTTTGAGATGAGGGAATCGTGATCATAAATACATGTTGGTGACATCAAATTTAAAAAGATCAGACGTCTCCTGCTGTGACCTCTCTGATTCTCAATGCTCGCTGGAAAATAACGGCATCATTGAGCATGTGTCTGCATGAGGGCGCAAACATAAAAATGCAGAATGCCCAGAAAATACGCAAACAAGCTCGGCTCAACCAAGCCAAATTCAAATTAACCTAGAATCGTTCGGGCAAAATATGTTATGGTTAGTTGTAATAAAGATGGAGCTTTATATATATATATAGTAATCCGGAGATGAAGAGAAAGCGGCTATGTATATTATATATATATATATATATATATATATATATATATATATATAAATATATATATACGTATATATATAGTCATATATATATTAAGTCATCCGCAGATATATACTATATTTATATTATATATGCATTTACAAAGAGAGAAAGACGATATATATGTATATATGTTACTGTTGTTGTTGTTGTTGGTATTGTTTTTCGTGTAGCATACGTCTTTTTCATTGTAGTTCCCGTGAAATTTCAGAACGATATCTTCGTTGCCAGTCATATAACGTTAGCATTATTTTTATTGCCACTTCTAAAATGTCCACTTTTCGTAACGTTAATCTGAAACGAACTTTGGAGAACTTGTCATTTGCGAGTTATAATATTTCTTATCTTCGCATAAAGTCACCTTATAAAGATTCCTTCAAATAATACGCAATAATGTTCTCGGTATAATTCTCTCGAGTAATTCACTCAGAAACAATCTTTAATGACGCACAACACCAGGAGCAAGCGCAAAACTGAATACTTAATACCCAGAATACCCAGAATACAAAACATAACTGATTCTTCAATATAAGCAGACTCTTGACTGATTGCTTCATATGCTAAATATTTATGGTCACATATTCTCAGTAGCACAATTCATTCAATGGTTACCTTGTTTCATGGAGATCAGTGTTCGTGTGTATGTTTCTGTAACGATATTTTATTCCTACTAAACAATTATACTTAGACACACACACACACACACACACACACACACACACACACACACATATATATATATATATATATATATATATATATATATATGTAAAAATTAATATATAAAAATTAAGGCAGACACGCTATTTCATGGTATATTCAGAATTTTCAGGCCTATCTCAGGCAAACCATCATCAGCTTCTGTCTTTATTTTACAAATTTTACACGAATGCCATTCGTGTAAAATATATATATAATGTTGAGTTGTGATTATCATTAGTGCTGAGATAGTTTTATTTTTTCAGAGGAAAACGCCATTTCCAAACATGAGACGTGATTCCTGATTCAGTAGACGCTGGCTGCAGAATTTACACTGGACACAAAACAAGAAAATGCGTGTTGTCGATTGGTCCTCAACAGCGAATAGCCATAACAGTAATGAAGTATCTACATACTACCGTGGATAAGGCAAGCCGTTGGATTTGGATGATGAGAAATTGTGACTCTTGAATGTATGCTACACCAACAATACAAAGCCAGCTAAACGAACCAATCGGGGATTCACATTAGTTAAGGGGGCGGTGCGCAGAACATCACCAATCGTCCAGAGAGATACACCGAAACGCTGCGCATTCTGTTCTGATGACTTCAATAACTTGTTGGATCAGGTATGCGGAGCAGTTCATATATATATATATATATGTGTGTGTGTGTGTGTGTGTGTGTGTGTGTGTGTGTGTGTGTGTGTGGAGAGAAAGACACAGAGAGAAGAAAGCTAAACACAAAATCAAACGGTTCTATATCCCGAATTTATTTTGGCAGTTGTAAAAAGCAAACTGTTTCATCAGACGCGAAATATCAAAATCTTGATTTTTCGGGTCTGATCAATCAATGTTAATTTTTACGACTACCGCAATAAATTCGGGATTGATAACCGTTTATGTAGGCGTTGAGTGTTCTACTGTATATATCATATTACTCTGGATAATATCCATCGAACTCGCGATTTTTATGTACTTAGTATTTTATGCTAATTTTTTGAATTATCCTCTCCAGTTTTGGGGATTATCGTCTTCGTTTTTACGAGTTTGTCATTTTATCTCATATATATATATATATATATATATATATTCTAAACATATACTGCTAAATATAAGAGACAATGAACGTCTATTATCTTTAATCATGAGCCGTTCTAAACGTCGTATATTGGCTTTAATTTCAGTTGAAAATAAAAACAAAAATTCTCCAACATTTGGATAATTTTTTATTACTTTGGTTCTAAGCTTTAAATCCAAACAACCCACACTTAATTAATTTCACAACACGATACATTGCATTTGAATACATGGTTCTGTTGTCATTTCGCGCTATCGCGCGGTGTAACGTCATAGAACCGCATTGCAAATTTGCGAACTGCGTTTGTTATTTTTGGTAACTATTGCTGTTGCTTAGCGGAGTTTTATGTCAACATAAAATAAAATCGTCGGTGATGGTGGATTTTATTGTATTACCGTCTTAATAACCTCTCTGAAGATGGCTCATGGGAGCCGAAAGCTTACAACCAAATTAATAAAAAATTATCCAAATGTTGGAGAATTTTTGTCTTTATTTTCAAATGAAATTAAAACCAAAATACGACGTTTAGAACGGCTCATGATTAAACATAATAGACTTTCATTTTCTCTTATATTTAACAGTATATGTTTAGAAAATTATTTGCTGCCTCGATACACTAAATATATGTATGTATGCACACACACACACACACACACACACACACACACATATATATATATATATATATACATATATATATATACATATATCTATCTATATATATATACACACACACATATATATATATATATATATATATATACAGAGAAAGAGAGAGAAAGAGAGAGCGAGAGGTAGAGAGAAGAGACAGGTAAATGGAAATAACTAGATAGATCGAAAAACAGATTTTGGTGCCACATTTCTGCATTCAGTTGTAATAATCTTTCACCATCATTCAGATCTTCCAAAACAACAACAACAACAAAAACAATAAGAAAAACGTTTAACATTTCTTAGTCCGACGAAGAAGTGAGTTTAAAAATGAAACCTTTTTTTGTCATTTGAAAATATGTTGTAAAAGTGCAATACATTCAACCAACTTTTCTTTTTTTATACATATAAAAAAGAAAAAACAATACTATTCAGAAAAAACGGAATATTTGCAAGTTAAGAAATGTACTTCCTCCCCTCCACCCGCATTTGTCCGATGTTGTTTCTAGACTTTATTCTCCGGAAAACTGAAGACCCGAGACTTGATCCCGAAGCCAATTTCATTTTGTTGCCTGCAGGTAAGTTGTAAATGAATACTTGATCTCATATTTCAGCGAACAATCAATCAGCCTCTGTCAATTCAGTTGTTTCTTTGATTCTCCTTTTACTTTTTTTTGCTGAAGAACGTTTCAATCATTATATATATATATATATATATATATATATATATATATATATATATATATATATATCTCGTTTTGTTCGCGTTAAAGCAATTTAAAATCTGAAAAAGTTGATTCAAGTCGAAATAAACATTAGAATGCTTTTGATTTTATTACATATTCTTATCAAATTAAAAATAAAATTCAAATAATTTATACAGGCTTGAAACAAAAATACGCATCAAACCAGATTAGAAATACGTAGTTTTTCTTCTCAAGCAGTAAAACTATTTTGTGAGAAAAATATATAAATTTAACATAGCACATGAGAAGATGAAACTATGTTATATTTGCTTAAATTGATTCACATATGCAACAAATATATACGCATAAACAATTGTAATATATTACTTTGAACGGCAGGTTAATTGACAATTACATCTGGCCGTGGAAGTGGGTCAACAAAGAACGTGTGTAGTTTACAGATATATCCGGCTGTTGATGATATCCACACGTGCAACAACAAAAGAAAAATCACAAACGACAAATAACTTGAAAGGCGATGGCCGTTAAGGATGTTATTGACAGAGACATCCGGCCAGAGATAAATGTTATTTCAGAAAAAGGGTTTTTGACAGACATATCCGCGTGTAGATGACATCCACAAAGAGACAACACGAAAAAGCAAAAATCCGTGGGAGCTTTAAAACTATATACAAATCTAGAATTTTTGGCTGAAGGCAGAAACTGGCAACCAACTACCGACGGCCCGTTCGTGTGCACAACTACCTCCGGTTGCCCTCCTACTTTATACACGCCGCGCCTACGAAAAATAAAAATATTAGATTATATTTTTGTATATACGTGTTCCTTGTTGTTTGTTAAGGGGCACTATACAATACAAACATTCAGATAGATAGATAGATAGATAGATAGATAATTTACGAAATGTTACATAATAGTTTAACTCAGACATATTTTAAATTTATCTTTTTGAACATTATTTTTAATGGATACTCGTATTTGTGTAAATTTTGTAACAAGATATAAATATATGCTCTTTAATTATAAAAAAACAGCGCTTCTACACAAATACAAGAATCTATTAAATAAAATATTTAAACAAAAACTTAACAATAGATAGATAGATAGATAGATAGATGGTGCCAATTGTCGTCTAAATGATGTATAAATAAAGATAACATTGACATCTCATTCAAACAGATATACCGAGTGCGATTAATAAATTGCTGTCTAAAAAGTAATAACAGACATCTCATTTTCACAGATGTATTTACCAAAATGACACAAACATATCTGAAAATCTAAATATAAAATTTCTTCAATAAAATGTTAATTGATTTCTGTTAGTGCCTCGCTGAATTGCACCCAACATATAATAATGAAGCAAGTTGCTGCCTACAGAGTTAGGAGGCTGGTTGTAAGATGTAGTCGCAGTAATTGTCTATCAGTCATGACTGGATTTTCTGCTTGTTTGGGCATTATCCCGTTGCCTGACAGGAGATCTTCAAGCAGCTACACTCTTGACCAAGTGCAGTACTAATTCCTCAAGGCACAGAGCGTACGATTCTGTATTCAGTCTGAAGCTATGTATGAAGAGCAATGAAGTCTTAACAAGTTCGTAATCACCATTAGACTCACCCAACTCTTTCCCCTAAACTGTCCTTTGATGGATGCACTCTGGAATGTTTGTGTTGGCGCTTCCTGTGTGAATACAAAGCTGTACATGATGCTGTTTCGGAATTTCTAGCTGATCGCATTGCATTATGGTCTTAATTTTCTCACAGAGAGTACTGACTGACCCTAACATACAGTGCAAGCGGCAAAATAAAAATAACAACGCGAAGGTGAGAAATTAAAATACAAAATGGCAACAATTTACACACCGCACCCTGCAGATAGATAGATAGATAGATAGATAGATAGATAGATAGATAGATAGATAGATAGATAGATATACCCACAGCCCTGACAAATTGGGATATCAACGGTGTCCTCACGAAAATTTGAAGATGGCATGAATCTGCTCTGTTAAAGAGTCAATTTTTTTTATACTTATCAACGTTTTATCTAAATCCTTATATCGAGTGCTTTACGATGGTGAGACTGCTTGCCATAATGCATTTTGTCAGTAAAACCACGGAAAAACAGCAAACTTGGATCTAGATATAATCACAATAAAACATATATATATATATATATATATATATATATATATATATATATATATATATATCATGTGTTGTATCTCTGGTACTAATAATAAACCCACTACATATATTAGTTTTACTATAACCACGCTCTCTTGTAAACTTAATAGCCAACTTTCTGATCTTAGTTCAATAAAATAAGATTTAAAAAATAGCCATGTGCGTAATATTAGACAGATTTTGTTCGATACTACACTAATACTCGCTCATGCACACAGTAAAGTAAACTTTCAGATATTGGAGGCCATCTGCATTAAATCAAAACAACACACACCTAATAAAATACCATTTCAATCTGGTCACAACACATTACATTTAGACATATGGTTCTGTTGACATTTCGGTCTCTCACGCGGAATGCCGTCAGAGAACCGCGTTACAAATTTACGAACTTCGTCTGCTATTCTGTGACTGTTATCGTTGTATAGCAATATTTTATGTCAACACAAGATAAATTCATCTTTGATGGTGGGTGTCTTTATGCTAACGCCGCTGTAACCTCTCTGAAGATGACCCATGCGAGCCGAAAGCTTAGAACCAACATAATAAAAAAATATCCAACTTTGTCCAATTTTTGTTTTTATTTTCACCTGGAATTAAAACCGAAATACGATGTTCAGCACGGTTCATGATTAAACATAATAAACTTTCATTGTCTTTTATATTTAACAATATATGTTTAGAATATATATATATATATATATATATATATATATATATATATAGTGTATCGAGGCAGCAAATAATTTTCTAAACATATACTATTAAATATAAGAGACAATGAATGTCTATTATGTTTAATCCTGAGCCGTTCGAAACGTCGTATTTTGGCTTTAATTTCAGTTGAAAATAAAGACAAAAACCCTCCAAAATTTCGATAATTTTTTTATTAATTTGTTTCTACGCCTTCGGCTCACGTGAGAGGTTATTTTGACGGTAATACAATAACATCCACCATCACCGACGATTTAATTTTGTGTTAACATAAAACTCCGCTAGGTAACAGCAATAGTTACCAAAAATAACAAACGCAGTTCTCAAATTCCAATGCGGTTCTATGACGTCACATCGCGTGATAGCGCAAAATGACAACAAAACTACGTATTCAAATGCAATGTAACGTGTTATGACCGGATTTAAAGGTGATTTTATTGAGTGTTGGTTGTTTATATTTGATGTACATAGCCTTCAATATCTGAAGGTTCCTTTTACTGTGTGTATGTATAAGGATCACCGTATTGTTGACCAGAATTTGTCTGATATTACTTATATGTTTATGTTTTTCAGAGAAATATTGTTTAATTGTACTCTGATCAAAAAGATGGCATGTAAGAGAGAGCGTGGTTGTAGTAAAGCCAATATATGTACTGGTTTTTTATTAGTATCAGAGATGCAATCTCTGAATGTGCATGTAAATTGGTACACTACAATGGTTTTTGTAGAGAATTTAGTTTAGTGCTTGTAGGGTTATTAGAGACTATGAGGTCGATTGATCATTATTATAATAATAGAAAATTGCAAACAAAATCTGTCAAGTTTCGGTGCTCAATACACCTACATCAGACAGTGAAATTTGGTTCACTTACGTGGTCTTATATATATTGATAAGAAAATTCAAAATAAAGATACGACTTAAGAAAATTAAAATAAAAAAAAATGCCACCACATTAGTTGAATTTAGTGGAGTAAGATGTGATTATAACTTCAAAAATTAGTAGGTGTAAACCAATGAATATTAAGGCATTACATTGTAACAATGTGGCAAGAGAAAAGCTGTGTCAGTTGTCTCTGTTTAAATAAGTTTTGAACATATATGTATCCTACATATTGTTTGAGATACGACGAGATTTAAATTACAACAAAAAATATTTGTTCTAAAGGGTGTTTTTAATAAAAAACAATCGTAAATTAAAGAAACAGACGTAAAGCGAAATTACCCGATTTTAGAGTTTCCTGGTTGTGAAAACAGCTATGTAACAGATAAATAAGGGTAGATTTAAAGTATAAATAATAAACTAAAAACGGCAGTGTTTTAGATTATACCATACAAGAATCATTTTTAGATAATTTTCGATATATTTTAGAGTGTGAAATATCTTATGGTGCTAGTAAGTAGCTATTTCATTACGTTGTTATAATAATTTAGTTTTCAGGAATGTAACAATTTTAATTTTTTCTTGTAATCAAAGAAAATATTTTTCATGCAACGGTATATATTTTCTAAGTTTTGCAAATAGCTTCTATTTTACTCTAGGTGTTTTATTTGCATCTTTCAATCAATAGCATTTGGAAAGTGTTGTTGAGTAACTATAGACTTTATTAGTAAGGGATAGCTTATTCTGATACAATAGCACCTATGTTTTTAGTAGTTCTAATATAATGTCTGTTAACAGTTGGATTTTCCGTAGTGGAAATGGTAAATATGTAGACTATAGAATCTATAAGGCACCTATTTTGCAGAGTACATTCGTTCGGGTGACGACATTTGCATTTATTCTTATTTATATTAAGCTGGTTTTGATTTCTAATTATGTTTTATAGTTTTAGGAATTTATTGTTACGTTTTTATTATCATTTCAAAATTATTAGTGCAGGTATGACTAATTTTCAGTGTATTCTTATGAAAGAAATTGTTAAGGGGTTATTATTTGGGAGGTGTTTCTGAACTAGGTTAAGGGATTTATTGCTTAACTTAATACTAACTATTTCGTTCCATGGGGGTGTGTATCAAATTATTTTTCTTTGTTCAATTTGGAATAATAATAATAATAATAATAATAATAATAATAATAATAATAATAATAATAATAATTATTATTATTATTATTATTATTATTATTATTATTATTATTGTTTCATTTTTCATCATATTTCGATTTCTGCTTTGGTCTCACTACCAACCAAGTCTGCGGGGAGACCTAAGGCAGGTAGTGGCGTGTTGTTATGGCTCCATTTCATGTTTTTCTATCTTCCCTATCATCTCCAGCATTACATAGATAAAGTTTTCCTTAGTGTGTGGGCTGTACTTAATAAGACAATTTTTTGTATATCTCTTAAGCTGGGGTTTCCAGGGATTCTTTCAATGTGTTGTTTTGTTCCATTTTTTATCATTCCAAGTGCACCTACTATCACTGGCACAACTCTTGTTTTCAATTTCCACATTTTTTCTATTTCAATTTCCAGGTCTTTATATTTTGACAGTTTTTATTATTATTATTATTATTATTATTATTATTATTATTATTATTATTATTATTATTATTATTATTTTGCTTTAAATATACCTACGAAATCCGATGATTCTGCAGAATCCAATCATCCTTTAGTCATGTCGTATAGGTCTTTGGAAATTGAGGAATTCCAAGGATCTATTTAATTAATTTAATAATATGGGATCATTGGATTCTGATAATCATCGGATCTTCTGGGTCTGTTTATTTTGTACAATCTAACTGCTTATAGTGATGTTGATATAGCTGACATTTGCTTATATTAATTCGTTGAATTCACTTACGCTCAAATATACTTGCCAAAGATATCAATTCGTCTCTTCCCTCTATTGTGGATTCTATAGCTTTGGTTGGTAACGAGCCTACCTCAGAAGGTAATGGTAACCTACTGCGGGAAAAAGGTCTGCCCTGTCATTTATGTGTCTATCAAGACATGATCGCCTAAGTGTGGGTCAGGGATAACACTAAACTGACTGACTGACTAGATTGTCAACAGTGCATATTTAATTTACAGTTGAATTGGCTAGACGCCACCGTAATTTCTATGGTTGCAGTTTCTTTTATTACATTTCGAGCTTCTTGTTTTCCAAACAACTTTCGTCTTCAACTTAATTTAAATGCAGTGTCAACTCTTTTCTACCATCTTCTTGATTCAATTTTTTTTATTGTTCTCGATCTTGAATCTTAGTGGTTTAATTGCCTTGACTGGTGTGAAATAATTAAAAACAAACATAGTGATTGCCAATTAAAAGTAACTGATTTAGATTTTACCAATCTCTTTTATTTTTGCTTACGGTCATATCAGGTTGAAATATCGACTATCGATTCTCGTCTGATTGCCGAGGTTAAGCAACATTAAGTATCCTCATGAGAGACCACTGAAGAATAGATGATGCTCTTAGGTACGTGACAAGTCTCGCAGAGAGGTGATGAATATGTCTAAAAAATTAACCAACGGTAGATCTACATATATTCAGATTTTTTCAGACGGACACATCCACATATGGTTGAGGATAGCTTGTGGAGTCAAATAAAATGTTCCATGAAAATTATTCTAGGGAAGAGAGTGAATGTTGCCACTGAAAAACAAGTGGTTGCAAATCCAAACATGAATTTAGTGAGCGCCCTGTTTGCTATCTATCTTTGCTTTTACAAACTAATTATTTTTTAAGTAATATTTTTTTTAAAGTTTTAAGAAGTGTGCAGGTTATAGGTAAATAAAGCCAAATCAAATTCCAGCTTATACCATTGCGTTCAGTTTTACTTAAACACATTCAGAAAAGTATAAATCACATGCTACTTCCCCACATGTTTAGGTTAAATAACACCGTAGATGAGACTGTCTAACTTTTGATGGGAGAAAGAATATCCGCGTAATAGAGTCAAACAGATTATCGGCTAGACTGAGGATTATATGTGTAAAAATTTAAATTAGAAAAATAAGTTCAGGAACTGTTTATTGTTTTCATTTAAAAAGAAGAACCCTTAGGAATAGCATGAAGGCATTTCTCCTCTTTTTCCCGTTTAAGTGGTAAATCGGAACGTAGTCTAGTGTTTGTAGACTTGGCGGAAGTATGTCTCGGAGAAGGGTAAATTTGAATTTATAACTGCGGAGAAGGCAAAACGAAGCATCTGCCATATCACAACCCAAGAAGTCATACAGATGCAAAAAAAAAAAAAAACAACAAAGAAAAGAAATCTGGGGAGACATATTACCGCACAAGTTGTTAAATAAGTGCTTTTTTTCTTTGAATTTTATTTTATAGTGATACTTTAATTTACAATAGAGTATAAAGACAAATAAAAAACGAAACTAAAATTACTTTTGTATATGGCTGGACAATATTATTAATTATAATAAATTCATGGTTAAAAACGGTCAATCTGATTCCTTTCTTTTGGCATATTTTTGATTTGGTTTATTTAAATAAAAAATGGCTGCGCTTATAGATTATCGACTTGTATTTACACTCCCAATTTTACATTGAGAATGATAAGAAAACAATTTTTTTAATTCTGCCACTTTTATATAGCGATTTGTTTTTATTTTACTTTTGCTTTATGGAAAACGAGGGAAAGAATTGGTGAAAAGCAGAGACATTTGATAAAATCTTTGAAAATTATTTTTCACGGTTTTACTTTTTCTTGTTTTTGATAACGCTTAACCACGCGGGAAATTACTGAGAGTTTGTTTATGATTTTCTGTCGTTTATAAAGGACGTTGAATGTGTTTTATTTTAATGTCACCTTTAAGGTGTAGAGATAAATCTGAAAGTTAGACATTTTTTACACTAAAATTTGTTGGAGAAGCCATACTACAAATATAGATGTTGCTTGTACTTTTAACAAAATCAAACAGATTTGTATTACCCTAGTTGCGCGTCGCCCTAGCTGTTATAGGTGCTGTATTTAAGATAATATAGTATTGACATGTTTTGGACATTATCTACGAAACCATGTATCGGCAGAAATATATTTTGGCAGTGGTTAATTAGAGTTTTATCTAGGAATTTTCAGGATGATCGCTTTTAAAAAAATGTATAATAAAAAAGTGTAATTTGCTCTATTTAAATTCAGACAATTTTTCTAATTCTTGCTGTTTTTATCCTAAATTTCATCCCTTGTGCACTTTGGCCATCATCAGGGATATATTTATTTCGTTAACCTAAATGGAATTCTGAACAGAATTTACTCTCGCCTCGATCAAAAACCCGGTGTGGGCGACAAAACGAACCTCGCTGCGGAGCTTGAAAAGGACCTCCAATCCGGACTGGACTGGACTGGGGTAGGAAATGGCTTGCAAATTTCAATGCTTCTAAAACTAAGCTGCTATCCACTAACCACCATAGACAACCCCATCTACCTCCCATTAGCATGGAACAGGCTTGCCTCCCAGAGAGTAAAACACTGCGCCTCAAATGGAATGACTATATCGAATCCAGTGCCAAATCCGCCGCTATGAAAGTCGGTTCTCTGTGCAGGGGCCGAACGGTTTTCCCGTATGAATCTATCCTGCACATATATAAATCTACCATCCGCCCCAGTATTGAATACTGCTGCCACATCTGGTCGGGTGCCCCTGCTACTCTCCTCGGGCTTCTTGACAAAATACAGCGGAGAATCTGTAACGTGATCGATACTGACTTGGCAGACCGGCTGCAACCACTCTCCCACCGTCGTGACGTGGCTTCCCTGTGCCTCTTCTATAAATACTTTCACGGCTTCTGCTCCGATGAAGTTAGATCATTGGTGCCGCCTAGGTACGAATGTACACGAGATATTAGATTAGCAACTAGGTCCCACCCTTTTACAATAAAACTGATAAGATGTAACCGTAATTTCTACTCTAACAGCTTCTTTTCTCGTGCTTCCCACCTGTGGAATTTTCTTCCACATGTCTGATTTCCCGACAGCTACAATCTCAAAGAGTTTAAATGTAAAGTCAATAGACACCTCCTATCACACTAACTTGCATCTATTCTCCCAACACACTACTTCTGACATTTCTTATGTCTAACCATCCTTTCTCACCACTTTCTCCTCTATGTAACTCCCTGCGCAATAGTGGCAGTGAAATGCCTTGCTCGGGTGAAACGATTATAAAAAAAATAATCAAGACATCAGTTTATTCCAAGAGATTACAAAGAGTAAAAAACAAACACGACACCAAAAAGAAAAGATTTGTCAGGACCGCTGGTGAAATCTTCAGCTAGCAAACAAATTATCTGAACTTATTAAGGCATTATTTTTGTGGATTTCGGGTGAGGAACCACACAAAATAATGATCAACTATGATAGAAAAATAGATTATATAAGACGTAAAGTTACAAACTGGAACGCAGGTTAATAATCCAGAAATACGACTAGTAAGGAATATTTATATACACAAGTATTTGAAGTGAAGCCGTGTTGGAATTAGCATGTCCGTGAAATGCTAACTGGAGCTCAGATCTACTATGACTGCAAACGCGGTTTTCTCTGTGTGACTTCGGTATCTCTCGGTAACGTACGGATCAGTCACTGTTCTCTAACGGATCTGACGTATCTCACTATGGCAGGAGTATATGCATACTCAAGTCGAGTCCATTATCATAGAAAAAGAGGAGATCCCACAACAATTATTTAACAAAATAATGTTCCAGTCAGACATATATCGAATCCAACACGACCTTGATATATAGTACGGTCAAGAGTTTCAAAGGGTCAATTTTCGTCAAATATTTATACTTGCAAGGATGACGAAACAGAGTTACATCATCAAGAAGACGCGCCAGGTTTCAGAGGGAACAAATTCATTAGATATCAGCTATCGGCAGTTGATTCATACTGAGAAATCAATGTTAAAGTGTCTCAGGTTTGTCTCTACTATTAGTGGTGAAGGTCACCTTGAAAATCTCATAGGCTCAGGCAGATGAGTTAAGATTGAAAGTGAGAAACATTAGAAAAGTTAGATCAACCAATTGCAGGCGAGACTTCTACTCCAGCAGCTGTTTTTATCTCGCGCTTTTTTCTGCCTTTGGAACTCCCTTCCCTATACTTGCTTTCTTGACGGCTACAACCCCCGGGAATTTAAACACAAAGTCAATTCCCATCTCTTATCCATTTAACTCAATCACCCCATGTATCTTGTTCTCTTTCTTTCTCTCTACCTTCGCGACTGTTTTCTCTCATGAATTCACATCCTTCTCTTCCATTTGTATTTCACTCCTTGTAACTGGTTAGTCTTTGTCTTCTCTCTCTTCCTGCCTAAAGTTTTAACTTTCTTATGTATCCTCCTGCACGTCAGTAGCGGTTCCGCCTTGCTTGGAGAGAAATGATGAAATAAAAAGATGAGCCGCCTCAATCAACCACCACAATAGACTCACGACTTTACAGAGTGACATCTCAGACGTCCAGCGAGAAACAGCTAATCTTCTGCTGTGATGAAAAAGATGGAATACACTAAACATTGTCAAGTCTAGTTGGTGATGGCAGGTATAGCAAGGTGAAAATGTATTCGAACTTAAATATTGAAGGGAAGCTATCCAAAATAAGAACAATGATTATTTTGCACTGTATAAATATAAACAGATGGTTCAACGTTACACCGTACTAGCACATATAGTCTCCCTATTAATTACAAAGTTAGTATTCCATTGAGAAATAAAGTTAACAGCAAGGATTCAATATACCACCGATCAAGAAGATCCGTAGTGAATGTAGTCAACTTTCTAATAGGGAAGACCTCGTTCTATATTAGAAAATCAGAACAATTTTTGGAATTGATACGAACTTTGGATAGCGTGCCTGTTCACTAGAATCCCTACAAATGACGCACTTAAGTTGGATCTAAACCGATTCAAACCACCCCCTATTTGGGAGAAAATACTAACGTTTCAGTAGAAAATCTGATATAAATATTGTTTTTCTGTCTACAGACTACATTATTCCAAATAGATTTTGATATATACCAACGAAGAAGTTTTGCCATGGGTTCACTGTCGTCACCGTAGAGGTTGAACATATATATTAGTAATAATAAAGTCAACAATATGGCTGAGATATGTAGATAGCACCTTCAAACTCGGGCCGCGTAGGATGTTGTATAAATAAACTGCGTCTGTTCTAACTCGAACTGCTCCCGAATCCAGTTCAAAATAGAAGAAAAAAAATCAGCTAATCTTCTTAGATGTACTAATAACACAGAGAGAGAATGTTTTCAATACTCCTATATATCACAAGGCAAGCTTCACTGGATAATATTTAACATCAATTCCCACCATTCTTACAGCGTGAAGAAATGGACTGTCCGACGTACATTATACCGGGAAGATTATTATAAATGGCGACTCAGACATATGCCAACAAGAAATTATTAGTAACAATCGTACCCATCAGAAAAAGAATTTCTCTGCAGAAACAATATCGTCGTCTGCAGGTTGAAAGAAAAGTTTAAAGGATGACGACCAGCAGATAACCTATCTTAACCCATAGGGCTTACCGAAAAAGATTCAGAAGTTCGGCGGTCTGTAAAACAATATTCAAAAGCAGGTCTTCTTATCGGAGAAATATCTCTCGAGTAACGTCTAAAGCGAGGTTGGAGACATGATTAATAAATGTGTCTACTCGATTTGTTGTAGTTGCGAGAAAGAATATAAAAGTGAAACAAGTATCCCGCTAAAAGTGAGGCAGGAGGAATATCAAAAATTCGTAATGAGGAGGAAAACAAAGAAATTGATTCTTTTTGGTGGGAAAATGTAGTCATCAGCCCCAGTGAAATAAAGTAAAGATACTGTTCAAGGAAGAAGTATCTCAGTTATGTCTTTTTCGAGACATTATAGCCCAAGCGTGTATCACGTATGGCACTTACCTGACTGACTAGATTAACAGCTGGATCTTATCATCTTACATTTGAAATTGCGAGACGCTACCGTAAGTTCAAGCTTCTCATGTATTTCCCTGTTATGGAATATTTTCCGAACTCTTTCTTTCCATTCATCTTTGATATTCAAAAATTAAACTGCAATGTCAGTTGTTATATTATTTGTTTTAATTGCTGTTATTAATTCCTGTTGTTTTGCTTCAATAATGTTTATCACTTTCTCATTCTCTCACACGCAGCAAAAATGATAAAAAGTATATAAATTTAACAAACTATTATGACAGAACTAGAAAGAAAAAATAATAATGATATTTTTAATACACTGATTATATATATATATATATATATATACGTATTTTCGAAACATATACTGTTAAATATAAGAGACAATTAATGTCTATTATGTTTAATCATGTGCCGTTCTAAACATTGCATTTTGGCTTTAATTTCAGGTGAAAATAAAGACAAAACGTCTCCAACATTTGGATAATTTTTTATTAAGTTGGTTCTAAACTTTCGGCTTACATGGACCATCTTCAGAGAGGTTACAAGGACGTTAACATACAAACATCCAGCATCAAAGACAAATTTATATTGTGTTGACATAAAACTTTACTAAGCAACGATAACAGTTACCAAATAGCAAACGCAGTTAGTAAATTTATAATGCGGTTCTATGACGTAACACCGCGTGAGAGCGCAAAATGTTAACAGAAACATATATTTAAATGCAATGTAATGTGTTATGACCAGATTTAAACTTGATTTTATTAAGTGTGAGTTGTTTGGATTTAATGTAGATGGCCTCCAATATCTTAAGGTGTTTTTTACTGTGTTTATGAGTGAGAATTATTGTATTGTTGACTAAAATCTGTCTGATATTACCTACCTACACACACACACACACACACACACACACACACACACACACACACACACACACACACACACACACATATATATATATATATATATATATATATATACCTGGCATCAGCTTCGTTTGATATATTCTATTTTTAATTTACTTTGAAATTAATTTTTTATTTTTATTTATCTCGCATAAATATCTGGAGGTTTACAAAAGTATTTTACTTAAATTTTCACTTTCAAATATTATTTCTTACTTCATGTTAAAAAAAAAACACTTATAATTCTTTCTCATATAAAATATCACTTTATAAATATTGTTCAGAAAAATGTTATTTTATAATTCTTCCTACAAAAAATATTATTTAATAATTCTTTTTCAGAAAAATATTAAAAGAAGAAATCAGTTTAATTTGGCGCCAGGATAATGTGGGACAAGAAAATAACTTTGGTTGAAAAAGAGTTCGACAAACGTCTTATCATTGCAGCTAACATATTTTCTTGTTACGATTTGCACTACTAAAATGTAACTATAATACGATTGCGAATTATTCGACTCATTTAATCTAATCACATATTCACTAAGAAACAACAGAAGAAAATTACATTGAATAATCTTTGTAATTTTTGTCTGCTTATAAATAATATTAACCATAATAAACTAAAACAATGATGCAGATGTAACTGTAATATTGTCACGATATCAGATGCAGTGAATTGCTTAGATGGAAAGAGTGTTTCTCTGCAGTAGTTCAAATCGGTTTGATGGTTGATTCATTTATGTTTAGCGGCAGATCAACCACTATGTTTTTTAATACTGAAATCTTACTATTTTAGACGCAATTTTTAATTAAATTATTAATTAACCCATAGATGGGGAGATGAGGTGGATTCGTACATTTTCCAAGAGTATTCGCGCCTAATTGAATATAACAATCCTAATTTGGATTTGGAACTCTGCTATCCGCTTAACCATTCTGAGCCTATACCTATTACACCACTGGCACATTTCAAGCTTACGGCACCTGGTCTTCCCAAGTGGTCACTTACCAGGCTCGATGTTGCTTAACTTTGGTGATCGTACGATAGCCTGTTTTTCAACGTGAAGTGGCCGTAAGCCTTCAAGTCAGTTGTATTGTTGCGTTAGTATCCAGGGCTTTTTTTCAGGTCAATATGCACTAGTCTAATTGTTTCCGTCTATTACTGAAATCAAGTCCATAATCTTTTTACGAAAATATTTTTGACAGTATGAAATAGCATAATCCGTTTGTTATTTATTAGCTACTTGTATTGTCCTCACTAGGAAGATTTTGTTGATTATTTTGTTTTAGAGATAACCCTAGAAGTTTTAGACAAACATCTTCTTGCAAATCAAAAGTTATCATTGAAACGATTTGGAAGGAGAAACTCTTATTTCTTAAGAAATTTTAAGTTTTCCCAATTTGACGTTTCACCGAATCAAGGGAAGGTTAAATATCACCAACATACGTTTCACATCTTTGTCAGTGTTATAACCTTCACCTGATTGCATCTAATATTTTGTATTTCAGAAATATGATACAACCACATCTGTAATTGCTTTTAAATTAGAATGATTTTTTCTTCCTAATCCAAAACCTGGACTGATCCACACATACTTTGAACACATGTCGAAATCAGTGAGAAACGAGATCACTACAGGAATAATTGTTAAACATATTTCTCAAAATCTAGTCAGTTAATCGTAAAGTATTCATTAAACAGAGTGACTTTTATGTATATATTTACAACAATAGCTTGATTTATTATTAGATTATTTAAGACAAACTCAGGAGACTGTGCTGCCATTTAGAGATGCGTAAAAAAAGTTTAAAAGAGAAAATCAGAAACAATTTAAATACCTAGAACAAATTATTAGAAAAATTAAGAAATATTGAAATACATACAAAAAACAAATGCAACAAAAAATTACAATGAAATAATTAATGATTAAAAAATGATTTTTGTTTTAATATGATAAATTGAAAAGATAATTATTCCTTAAATTAATTCTATATTCCTTTTCGGAGTGACTTAAGATAGTTCAAATTTGATACCACGTAAAATATTTACTTACAAAACGGAATGAAAAATTCTGAAAATGAAGACATCATTACATTACAATCATTTTCCGCTAAATTTTTGCATATTCTTTTCTGACATCGAAAATGTCAGCTCTAAATAACTTCTTTTGTTGTCAAGACTCTACACAAATTCTCTTTGTACAAATGAGAAGATCAATAATAAAACTAATAATATGATCATCACTCATCTTGCTAAAGATGAAATAAAAATCGAAAACCATATTTTCATTAATTAATATTCTTAAATTTTTTTAAACAGCTATAAACATATTCCTTTTTAATTGGGTCCTGAGTATGACGATAAACTGCATCCGGCTGCAAGTTATCTGATCGGGAAGTCGTGAGGAGCATAGAACTACCTCTTAATTGCTGTTGTTCCCAGGTCCAACCTGACCCGGAGTGTTAGCAACTGTTAGGGTCCCAGCTATAGACAAATAGTTAACCCCGCCATAAACTGTGGTCAAAACAGTATGAAATTATATAAAATAGACTTTTATAGAAAAATATTAGCAACAATACATATTTGAAGGAAAAATTACCATAACATATTTTTGAAGAAAAAAATATTGCCGTAAAAAAAGAATGAAAAAAGTTACCAGTAATACATTTTTGAATACAAAACTAGAAGACATGTTCGGTTTTCTAAGAAAAAGAATTCATAAAAATCTGACTAAATCAACCTTCTCACTATAACCAAAAATTTAAAAAATACATTAAAATCCCACCTTTTTGGCATTAAGTAACCCTCAGAGGTGTTGATATGCCGTTAAACAAAACTCAAACAAAATCCTTTATAATTGACATTGTGGCAAATAAGGTTATGAGTCAGGATAGCCATATAATATCTGTATATACATATATTTTATTTACTTAGATTTAAAAAATGAGAAACAGTTTAAGTTTTAACTCAGTTCTTTCATTTGAGTTTTAATCCTTTTACTGTGAAACCAATGAAATGTAAACGCAAATTCTACTCCAGCAGCTTCTTTTCTCCTGTGGAATTCCCTTCCTTTTACTTGCTTTCCTGACAGCTACAATCTCCAAGAATTTAAATGTAAAGTCAGTAGTCATCTCATGTCTCACTAACTTTTGCAGGGAGTTACATGGGAGGAAAGTTATGAGAGAACGCGACAGTTTATAGGAGGTGTCAGGAAATGAGTAAGAGAAGAATAAAAATACTGATGCGAGTGAAGTGGAGGGAGAAAGAAACATGATCTCCCTCATGCTTCTTTCTCCCTCCACTTCACTCGCATCAGTATTTTTATTCTTCTCTTACTCATTTCTTGACACCTCCTATAAACTGTCGCGTTCCATCATAACATTCCTCCCATGTAACTCCCTGCAAAACAGTGGCAGTAAAATGCCTTGCTTGGAGTGATATGATTATAAAGAAAAACGTATATTGCTAATAACGTTTAAGGCTGTCTTCGAGTAAACCACTTTTTAGCCAATCTGCATTCATGAATGTGCGTTGTGTGCATTGGATATCGGCTCGGAACGAGAAATCGGGGAGCCGAGTTCGAATTCCAGTTGAATTCATTGCATTCACTTACGCGCAAATTCTCTTGGGAAAGGTATTAATCCGTCTATTCCTTCCAGTTATGGGTCAAATAACAGGACAGATTGGGTTCTATAGCCTTGATCGGCAACCAGTCTACCGCAGAAAGCAATGGCAACCTACTGCGGAATAATTTTCTGCCCAGTCAGTCATGTCTCTTTGGAGAAATGATCGCTCAAGCGTAAATCACGTGTGTCACTTAACTGACTGACTGTATTCATGCGCTAGTAGTCATGAACGTAAGTTAAAAATGAAGTATTTTTATTTTTGTTTTTGTTCGCAACAAACGTCTTCACGGTTTTAAATTAAGAGATTTTTTTCTATATGACTGAAAGTCATACAAGTCGAGAAAACTATTTTTATATTCAACCAACATAGTAAAAAATATATTTTCTTCATGAAATCGGATTATAAAATTCTTGTTGTTTGTGTGTATCCGGGGAATATGTGGCTGTAAATAGTTTTCTTGTCAACTCTTTGGATTTACTGATTTTTTGTGACATTCCTTGCGCAGAATAAAGGCAAAATATGTATGGTCAAGGATTAAGAAGAATGCATAATATCTTAAAAGAACACCCTTACATAGTTTTGGAATTATTTGGTGTTTCTGAAAAACGACATATATGTCTGGGTCAGTTGGCTTTTAAATGTCCCTCATGTAAAATATAACGAAATAAAATATAGAGTGTTTTTTTATAGATTCGGCAATTGACTGATCAATAAAATGAAGACAGAGGAGGAGGATGAAGAAGGAGAAGAAAAAGAAGAAGAAATATTACATGCGAAAAGTTTCTCCCTCCAAATTTTTATCAGTTAGTTAAGTGCCATACGTGATACACGCTTGGGCCATCATATCTCGAAAAAGACATGACTGACTGGGCAGAAGATTATCCCGTAGTATGTTGCCATTGCTTTCTGTGGTAGACTGGTTGCCGACCAAGGCTATAGAACCCAATCTGTCTTATTATTTAACCCATAACTGGAAGGAATAGACGGATTAATACCTTTCCCAAGAGTATTTGCGCGTAAGTGTAATCCAGTGAATTCAACTGGAATTCGAACTCGGCTCCCCGATTTCTCGTTCCGAGCCGATATCCAATACACCACAACGCACATACTGAGAATTATTTTAGAAGTGGCAGTCTAAAAATGTTAGAGGAACTTATTCTTTTAACCATTCCGTTGCTGACGAGAGGTTAGCAATATTCCTCTACAGGCGCGTAACAATGCCACTCATTAATCTAAAACATGATGTGCGATGTAACTCGCCAAGGCCCTATTTTTCGTTCCTGCATCTTATAAAAAGAGAACCACTTAAACTCAAATTTCTTGGCAACATCCCTTGATTCCGTCCTTGTTTATATTTTTCATTTTGTTTTACTCGTATTAATTTACAAGTGAGAGAGAAAACAACAAGCGGCGACTGTTCTAGCGTCAGCTTATTAAACTGCCCGCAACCGTAGAACATCTTGAGGCTGATCGCGACCGGCCAACTCACGGTTCAGCCACCATTTAACTCTTTAGGACGTTAAACAGCGGAGAGAAATTCCCCAGGTGACTCTCTCCGCTCTTCTACGTCTTCATTTCAAAACTCTTCCTTTTATGTCATGCCTTTCTTGTGGAGGCATACTTCCGCTTTCTTCTCGCGATGCCTCTAGAAAAGATTAGATTTCTCATGAAAAATCCCGAATCGGAGGTTCTTTCTTCAGTTCTTTCTTTCTTTCTTTTTTTAGAGGATTAGATTCCCAACCTAATTATAGCTTGAACTGGGCGATCACATTCACCTATAAAAGCCTAGCGTGTCTCTACCAGCCACGCTGATCTTTCTGACTAAAGTGTAGATTTAAAATCTTTCTACAGAATAACGTCTATAGTTTAGCAAGTAGATGCCCAGTGACTTCACGTGTGCAGTACAGCTAAAATTCTTTTTCTTTTTATTTCTTTTCTTTTTTAATTTTTAAAAAAACCTAATATAAATCTACTCCGAAATTCATCACATGCTACTCATTGCATAACAGCAGACTACACAGAAGTAGTAACATTGATAATAAGTCGGAAGAGAAAAGCATAATCTAGAGGACTGTAGTTAGCGATTGGCATTGCATTTAAATTCTTGCGGATTAAACTTGGCTGAAAACAATGAGCCGAAAATTAGTTCCACCAGCGAGAAGTGCAGGGAAAGAAATTGTTAGCATAAAACTTACGACTACATCTAACCAGCTCACTGTAAATTGATGACAATTCGACGAAGAGCTAATCCGAGCAATTTCCATGAAATTATTTATATGAAATACATTGAGAGACAACTTTACGGCAGTGAGAAAGTGACAGAAGACTAGCTGCCAGATCAGAACCAATAACATTGCTGATTCTTCTTGGATCTTATCAAGGGAGTAAAAGTAAATACCATGAGCTGTGAGCCATATATGGCAGTAAGATTCAAATTATGGACAAATGATAAATTTATAGATATATTAGATAGATTCACGAGAAAAAAATTGAATTTCTTAGTAGCTTTTTTAGGAATAGATTCAATGTAGTTTTTTCA
The DNA here is from genome assembly GCA_037127315.1 of Ascarosepion bandense. NCBI lineage: Eukaryota > Metazoa > Mollusca > Cephalopoda > Sepiida > Sepiidae > Ascarosepion > Ascarosepion bandense. Next base: position 5,263,595 of record JBBBDQ010001092.1, read on the forward strand.
CTTCATCTCAGCTGAGAATGTTAGTCTGGGAAGGCGCAATGAGACACTTCTTTCTTGGAGAAATTTCATATTTTCGGTGATAATCATTTGGTCATAAAATGTAATTTTCTTCTGTGTTATATTTTTAGTCTCTAATTCATGGCTTATTTTCTTTGGAGAAAGAGTTTTTAATGTTTATGTAAATTTTTATTTTAATTGTCTGGGGTTGTTTTTGCTAAAATTATTATGGTTTTGAGAATTTATGGGTCTTAGTTGAACACATTAAATTTATAACATAATTCTAATTAAAATTTTATATCTTCTCAAAGTGTAATATACTACGAAAAATTTTTCTTCCATCATTCTTCTGTAAAGTATATAAGTTTTAAGTCTTATACCATGAAAGTTTATTTATTATTACACAAGTATGTTTATGTGTCAGGAATCTTCTGTCGATTCCAGGAGAACAAGCGCCTAACAAACCAGTTCTTGCAATTGAATCGCAAGACTAATTACTCATTTGACTTGATTATAATAATGAAAGATTGTGTAGCATCAGACACACTTTTTGGAAGAAATGATGGCAAAGAACTCAGACACGAAGTGACCAAAATGACTTTCCAATTATTTTAATTATTTATTTTCAGTATTTTCATTCACTTAAACTGATTGCCAACCACTAAAGATCCCAGACTTCTCTAGTATTCACTTCATATCTAATCGGAGATGAAGAGTAGTATTCACATTTTTGCCAAGGCTGTTTGTGTAAAAGTGAATGTAATGAGCCCTACATTATTTTATAATGTGCTTAATAATTTCGTCTTCTATTATTATTATTATTATTATTTTATTATTATTATCATTATTATTATTATTATTATTGTGTTTATTATTTTATTGAAACAAAATAATAATTACAATGAAAGGGTAAATAAAAATAAGGAAATTAACAACAATATCAAAGAATAACATTCACTTACTTTCTTTTATTAAGCATTAAATTTGATAATTTAGCTTTAAAATAGTTTACCTTGACTTTTACACTTAGACTGAAGATTATTTAAGATAATTCTTGAATTTAACATTTTATAAACCTGACAAATGAAGTTTTTTTATTTGTGTTTATAAATATATATTGCAAAATTAAATTCTTACATTTACTTTGATAAACTCAATCAGAGGACGAAACGCAACGGTAGATAAAAGTTTTCATTTGCCTTTGTTGATATTGTTGTTCTATAGATATATTTTTATTCATATCTGGATATTTACACACACACACACACACACACACACATACACACACAGATATATATATATATATATATATATATATATATATATATATATATATATATATATATATGCATTTGTGCGTTTATGTGTATGTTCACCCACACGCAAACACGTACATATATGCGATAAAATATATATTTCAGTTATGCTATCGGTAAAGGCAAATAATATCAAGAATAGAGCGAATGTATATGTAAAAGTTAAGACTGTGGTCAAAAGGAAAGGTGATAGTCTGTTTTTTGAGGCCATGTTTTTTGTCTGTTGGCTAAATATTTTATAAGTTGTTCCGTGGCGCATTATGGGTGACAAGGTTACGTATTTCGAATTTATTGTATTATTCTTATGGTTATTGGCTTGGCGGTAACGTTGACATTTCAAATCTGTTATTTATTAGTTTATTTTATTGTTTATTTCTTTGTTATTTTATTGTCTACGTTTTTACGTTTCAATTGTTAACAGTATCAGTTCGAACTTTGGTTGGTAGTTTAACTAAATTCTGAAATGCTATGTGCTACGAAATAGTTGAGATACAGGTGAACAGACGAACGTTTCCTGTGAGACTAATCGAGATTTTTCCTACTGATTTCGACAGCGTACTCTTCAAATACCATTCAATTTTCACTCCAATTTGTCCCCGTTTTATCGTTAGTTCTTTGCCATCCATTCTTTTCTGTTAGTTGTTAATTATCGATTCTTTATTTTTCTAAACTCTATCTTTTAAGATTTTCATTATGGGAAGTTCTTTGGATTTTAAAGATAGTTATGTCTGATTTGATTAATGCAAAAATTCTCACAAGAAGGAAAGCGATAAAATAAAGCAAGTAAAAACAAATAAAAGAAATATAAAGTATAATTAAAATGAGCAGAGCGAATTAATTCTTTAGAAATACGAATTCAATTTGGTATTAAATTTAAAAAAATTAAACGATAAAGGAACAATGTCAAACTTGCAAAGAGAATTATTCACATTGACATTATATTTCACTCAATGGAGAACCAAAGTAATATGAAGATTTTCTTTGACAACCATTGTGTAAATAAAATAGAGTGTGTAATGTTTCTTAATTTCTAATCAACTTGAAGCATACAAGATAATTTTCATTTAAAGTGAAAAAGATATTTTGGCTAAAATTTATGAGACACACACAACATAGAATATGTATAGTATAAATAGGATGTGCGTTGAGGTGAGGGATGTACGTTGTGGTGCAGTAGATATCGACTCGGAACGAGAAATCGGGTAGCCAAGTTCGAATTCCAGTTATACTTCCTTGCATTTACTTACACACAAAAAAGGTATTAATCCGTCTTTCCCTCCAGTTATGATAAATAACCGGACAGATTGGGTTCTTTAGACTTGGATGGAAACCAGTCTACTCCAGAATGTAATGGCAACCTACTGCGAGAGAATCTTCTGCTCAGTCAATCATGTCTCCTTTGAGACATGATCGCCCATGCGTGTATCACCTATGGCACTTAACTGACTGATATGAGACACACATAATATAGAGTATGTATAGCATAAATACGAAAAAGACACATTGGATAATACCGTTATATATAAAGCAAGAATTATTGAAATAAAATGCAGTATGTTGTCTCATTTAATAGTATGACTACTAAAGTGTATTGTGATGCAGTGGATATCGACCCGGAGAAGAAATCGGAGAACCGATTTCGAATTCCAGTTGTCTTCGTTGCGTTTACTTACGCACAAATACCCGTGAGAAACGTACTAATCTGTCGCGCATCCCTTCAATTATGCGTTGAATAGTAAGAGTGATTTGGTTCTGTAGCCTTGGTTAGCAAACAGTCTAACGCAGAAAGTAATGGCAACCTACTGCTGGAAAATCATTTGTCCAGTAAGTTACGTATCTTTCGAGACATGACCACCTAAGCATGAATCACATATGACATTTAACTGGCTTTCTAATAGTAGTTGGCATCCATTTGTCTTGTTAGTCAATTGTGGCACCCTCTTTACTTAAACATTCATTCCTTTTGCGAGCAGCATCTTCACTGGCTTAAAAAACTGATTTGCATTATAAATTGAGACAAATCTCCCTGTAATATGGAATTAATGTCAGGGGTTACTGTCGAATTTTAATTTTATTGGTAGGATTATTTATATTATTTCCAAAACTCTACTGTTGGTATTTTTTTAAATGTATTCCTGGTTACTTTCTTTGCTATGAACAGGCATTGTCGGTATTTTCAATATAAAATTATATTTTCCATACTTCCATGAAGTTTGACCTCTGTTTAAGGATTAACTATTTACTCATAGCTGGGACCCTAACATGTGTTACCATCCCAGGTCAGGATGGACCTGAGCTCAATGACAATAAAGAGCTCATTCCACACTCCTCAAAACTTTCAATCTTCTTATCAGAGGCCTTGCTGCTGGGTGTAGATAATCGTCATACCCAGGACTAACAATGCTCTCTCTAATTCCTTCGTTGTCTTCTGATCCCCAAGTCTTATTTTCGCACTTTGTCCGTTTATCGTGATACTTCCTAGAACATAATGGCACCAACCGCTGTGATAGTCTTCTAGCTGTTTCCTGTGTAATCCGACCTACTAGATCGTGCTCAGTGCATTAGGTCTTCTAAGGACAGTAAATAATGGCTCTTCCTCTCCCAGAAAAATTACAAAATGACAATCCTACAGACGAATACTAAAAATTCTATAAACAGAACATATGGCCATGATCAATTAGAAGGCTTTTCAGGAACAATAGACTTACAAGGAAATAGAAAGCTAATATTTCTGGAACAGATAATTCGGAAATATGAACCTGAGGATACAGGCCTTTGGAAATCACATGAAATCATCCTTTCTAAATTTCACAACCACTATACAGCGTCTTTTTAATGGTTTTTCTAGGTCGTCCGTTGCGTTTTACTTAATTTAGATAATTATAGAAAAATAGCAGAGTGACAAATCTAAATTATGATCGAGATGAAAAACCTAAGATATAAGATGTTATAACCAAAAGAATGACTTTTCCGGATAGCACGTAAAATGCCTATTTTTTTCAGTATTCATGCTGCCAATTACTAATTGTCATTGATTGCAACAAACAAGCGAGTATTCTGCGTGAAAAAAGCCAACCAGTACGTTGACACTTTCCAACTTATTACAGGAGAATTTTTGAAGCGTCAGTAACATTTATTTCTCGCTGCATGTTCTGTGGAATGGTACTTAATTCATAGTTTGAATAATGTCCGCGGATGTGTGTCCAAATTTTAATCAGAAGTTTCTATTATCTGAATATATGATGACATACTGTAGAGGTTTAATTAACGTCATCTCGCGTACAATTTTTCATTGATATGAGAATAAGTGTTCAGGCATGCGCAGTAAATTCGCCTCTGATAATTTACTAAATTACACTATAGTGATGTAGAGCATGTTAGAAACATTTGATGTCGGTGAAAACTTTCCATACAGACCATGAAAAACAAATTACTATAGTATATATAATCATACCAATTGACTCATGAGATACCACCATGAAAACAAAAACGTATTAATTAGAGTCTCTTTTAAGGGTCCTTCTTAACGACAAGTATATTGCGTCACAGAATAGTATTGTTCAAAATATACTGTACTTCATGCAAATCATGAGTACAGAAGAAATTTCTACGTAGAGCGCAGAAATTTGTACTTCATATGACTAGTCGTTTTTTTCCACTATACAACTGGTATTGTTTTATCAATTATCGCGTAAACAGTGCAATGATGATATCTTTGAGATTAAAGACAATCAAAGACGTCAGGTGTAGTTTTGAAAATGTAAAAGACGATTGCTGTGAGGTTTTCAGCAAAACAGAAAATCAAAAGAAATTTTGGCTCATATGCACAAAAACGCTATATAAATCGACAGAAAGACGCACACAAATTTGAAAATATAAAATCGTAGCTGAATTTTAAGCTTTACTCCCATAAATCAAGCAGAGGTGATGGTATTCCAGTGATCGTTCCAAAAATATGTTCTCTTGAACTCCATAACTATTGCCTCAGTGTGTCGTGTTTTCCTGCTAGGTTGGAAGTACTCCTCTGTAGTTTCTGTTTTAAAAAAACTTTGGAAAGTCCTCTAATCCTTCTAATTATCGCCCTTTTAACCTCGTACCTCTTTTTTGGCAAAATGCTCGAGGCTATTATCAATGCAGAAATTTGTTAATCATCTCACATCAAACAACCAACTCTATGTCAAGCAGTATGGTTTCTTCTGCGTCAAATTTACCGCTGATGAGCTAAGGAAAATCACTGAATATGTACATACCAGGCTCTTAATAAGAATGGCTACGCTCGAGCTGTTGCTCTGGTTATCTGGAAAGCGTTTGACAGGATTTGGCATGTTGATTACAGGGCTACAGTATTTCTGGACGATTATTCGATTTAATCCAATCGTTCCTATGAAATTGTGAACGAGCATGATTCCTGATCCTTTCAAACGAATGCGGGCGGATATCCAAGTTCTTTATTAGGTTCTACGCTTTTTCTGATCTTCATCAATGATGTAATCACTTCACAAGTAGGCATCTATGCAGATGACAACACCATCTAATCCCGTCTCAATGAGAAACCTACAATGGCTGACAAAGGTAACCTCATTATTGCTCTTGGAAAAAAAGCATTCACTCAGTGATTGATTAGGGTAAGAAATGGCTCATAAAATTTAAAGCTTCCAAAACAAAACTGCTTTCTCATAACAACCATAGAGAAACTTTGCTACTATTCATCAGCATGGACAACGCTAATTTTCCTGTAAGCATCACACTGAGCCTTCTCGGCCTCATTCTCTCAACCAACCTCATGTTGAACGACTACATAAAATCAATAGTTATGTCTGCTATTAAAAATCTTGGTTTACTATGTCGGAACAGGATGTACTTTTCCTCAGAAACCATCTTGCGCTATTATAAATTCACCATTTGTCTGTGCATTGAATACTGATGTCATACCTAGTGTGGGGATCTTGATAGTCATCTTGGTTTTCTCGAAAGAAATATAATGAGGATTTAGTGGAATCGATGTTGATATGCTAGCTCGACTTCAGTTAATTTCTCACCGAAGAGATATGGCTTTCCTCTGTCTTTTCTATAAATATGTTCGCGGCTTCTCCGAAGAAATTTTTCCATGGTATTTCAATCACATGAATTTACTCGTGCTACGAGACTGGAATCTAGGTTTCATTCTTTTACCGTCAAAATAGTCTAATGTGACTCCCAATTTTCTCTAAACCCAATACTCATCTATGGTGATACTGCCTGACTAGAGATGAAATTAATTATATTAATTTAAAGTCAGTATTTCTGTTAGATGTATGCACCTATTATTGATATCTATGTAAATTAATTTAAGTGCAGTATCTAAATTAAATATAATAATAATAGTTTGAATTAATACAATCATACTGACAATTACGCATTCTGCAATGAAATACTAAAACATACCGTTTAGTTAAGAATTTCCAAATATGGGTGATATCGTTTACATATTAGCAATTTCAACGGTTGGGTAAGCGATGAGTAAATAAACAGGTAATGGTGAGCGATAGGCAAATTTGGTGGGTGATAAAGGATTTCAAGTTTAAAAACATTATATGCAAAAATCTGTATTATACGGGAGGATAAATTAAATTGACTGGGTCAATTCCTAGATATAGTATAAATAGCTTCAAAAGGAATAATTATGTATTTTCTGTAGTTTTGAGAAAGTTAATTAGCATTATTTGCCTTAGGATGTGCGTTGTGGTGTAGTGGATATCGGCACAGAACGAGAAATTGTAGAGGCGATTTCGAATTCCAGTTAAATTACTTGCATTTACTTACGTGCAAATATTCTTGGGAAAGGTATTTATCCGTCTCTTCCCTCAAGTTTTGGTTTAAATAACAGGCCAGATTGGGTTCTATAGCCTTGGCTGACAACTACTTTACCGCAAAAAGTAATGGCAGTCTACTGTGGAATAACCTTCTACCCAATCAATCATGTCTCTAGCGAAACATGATTCCCCCAAGTGTGTATCACCTATGGCACTTAACTTACTAAATTAACATTAAAAGTGCGTTGTTGTTTAGAGGATATCAATTCAGAACAAGAAATCTAAAAACCAAGGTGGTATTCTAATTGATTTCGTTGCATTAACTTATGCACAAATACCCATGGGAAATGTATTATTCCGTTGTTTCTCCCACGGGCTATGGGCTAGATATCAGGACAGATTAGGTTCTATAGCGTAGGTTAGAAACCCGTCTAACGCAGAAAGTAATGGCAACCTACTGCAGGAAAATACTTTGCCGAGTCATTCATGTCATTTTCGAGATATTACCTTGTATCAGATATGGCTCTTAACTGACAGAATTAAATTTCAACCAGCTTTTCAGAAAAGTTAAAAAAAAAATTAAAAATCAGATAGAAATCAGATAAAACCATGAAACCGTGTATCACGTATGGCTGTTAACTAACAGAATTAAATTTCAACTAGCTTTTCCGAAAAGTTTTTTAAAAATTAAAAATCAGATAAAAAACAGATAAAACCATGAAACCGTGTATCACGTATGGCTCTTAACTGACAGAATTAAATTTCCACTAGCTTTTCAGAGAAGTTAAAAAAAAAATTAAAAATCAGATAAAAATCAGATAAAACCATGAAACCGTGTATCACGTATGGCTCTTAACTGACTGAATTAACTTTCATGTATTCTTACAGAAGAAGTAAAAAAATTAAAAAATCGAATAAAAATCAGATAAAACCATGAACAAATTTTTGGAAAGCTTCAGCAAAAACTAAATACAGTTTTACTCGTGTTATACTGTTTACTTGGACGTTATTTTTGACGCCTTTTTTTATAACGTTGGTTTTTGACGCCTCTTCTATAACGTTGGTTTTTGTTGGGTAATCTGAAGTGAACTTATTTGCGAGTGATAATTTTTTTGGAAAATTCGCGTAAAGTCAGCATACTAATGAATCTTTCGAATAATACACAAAAGGGCTGTAGAACCTTAGAAACACCGGAACACACGAATACTGAATACACTGGAAAACTCAAAATATAAAACACCAGAACAAACTGAGACATCTGTCTGAGTGCTTCATATATTCACATTTACGGTCATGTGATCCAAGTAGCAAAATCCATTCTTGTTTTGCCTTGAGATCCACGTCCAATTTGACGTGTCAGTATCGATACTTTCTTTTTACATAACACATCTTGTGTCAGTTATAATCATTTCGCACGAAGCAAGGTAGTACTTCCATTCGTGTGCAAAGGGTTACATGAAAGGAAAGAGAAAAGAAAGAGGAACAATATAGAGAGGGTGTCGGAGAATAAGAGAAAGATAGAAATCAAAGAGCTAAAAAGATGGAAATTGACGTTACACGTATCAGAGAAACAGCTGTACAGAAGGGAGTTCCATAGACGGGTTGTGCAAGAAAAAAAAAACTGTAGAAGAAGAAGTGTGGGTTATATTAATTGTTTTGAGTGTAAAATTGTGAAACCTAGTATCAATCTCGAATATATTCGTGTAGAGTTTGCAACAGGGAGGTAAGCTCGTCAGGTCAGAAGCCATAAAAATATTCGTAGATTCAAGCCATATCCCGTCGGTGCAAAGTGACTAAAGTCGTGATGCCAAATCGAGATTGATTACATTGCAGATTCTCCTTTCAGTTTTGTCGAGAACCCTGAAATAAATACCTGGAGCGCCCGACCAAATATGGCAACAGTATTAAATGCATGGTAGATTTGTATATGTGTAAGAAGGATTTTGACGTGAAAAACTTCCAGGCCCTACACAGTGACCCGAATCAGCAGCTCTAGCTATTGATTCGATTTATTGAGAGAGAGAATGTTTGTCTGACGATTGCAAATGCGTGAAACCCAGGGTCACAAACTTACACCTATATAACTGAATACGTTCGCTCTATGAATGATATTGAGCGCTTTCAAATAAATACCGCGCATATATAATATATAAGTAATATAATATATATAACAAATTGCATATATATAACAAATTGCTATATATATATATATATATATATATATATATATATATATATATATATATATATATATATATATATAATAAAACGGCTTGATGGTAAAATCATAAAGGTGATTCTATTAATATTATCGTGGCTCCGTTAAGAGTCCAGCAAGAAATAATACAAACACCAAAATAGAAAATATATATATATATATATATATATATATATATATATATATTAAACCGAGCAAAATACAAATTTGTGGAATTCGTTACTAGAACAATAAATATGAGTTAGAAAATAATATTATAATTCGGGACTCGCAATGATAATACGGTAACAGTCTTGGCTAGCTCTGCCCATTGCTCTGCGTTATGCTAATCTCCTGCGGATCTCTCACTCTCTGAGCTCTGATCTCGGGTTCTCTCCTCTCCTCTTGTGAGGGGAAGTACATGTATTTGTAGGAGGAGTTCAATCTGTTGTAGTGGGTGATACCACCATGACAAATTAATTATTAAAATTTAACTAATAAAACTTCGGAATTTTACTCTTCATTATGGATAAATTAACTCCTATATTCTTTAAACATATTCCATATCAGAACCTTCACACCTTCAACAGGAGAATTTTATAAAGAGATTATAATGGAAAGCCTACTCCTACGTAAAATCATCTGACACTTCGGACCACAAGAAGAACACATACAATCTCAAAACACAAGGACAACTACCTGTTTATAAATTCTTGAACTTTTTTGAGAAACACCTATTCAACCTAATTTCTAAGATTAAATTGCACAAGTCATAAAACGACTTCCAAAAATTATTTAAACCTTCGTTAAAATTTTAAGAGATTCTAAAAAATTTAGAGATAAGCTAAGAAAGATCTCTATGGAGGACGCTCACATTTTAATTAAGGAACATAAACCAAATTTGAAAAAAAGAAACATTACAAACCAAGTTAATTAATCCTACTAAAAGTGATTAACTTTAGTCATAAAAAATTAAAGAAGAATAACTAAGAAACCAAAAAAACGCTCTCCACCCCAATTTCTGCAAAGACTTTTCCGATACCATTAATCGTTCACCAAGAATAAAAAAATAAAAATCTCTTCCTTAAATTTAGTATTGTAGATTTCTATTCTTCTATCTCCAAGAACCTCCTAGATTGTTGTATTAACTTTGCTAAAAATCGAGTAGAGATCACCGATTTAGAAATTGAAATTATTTTAGCAGTTAGAAAATCAATTTTAACATTTGACCATTTTACCTGAACCAAAGGTCACTACGATAGTTTTGATATCTCAATGGGGGCATATGATTCAGACAAAGTTGCTGACTTCAGAGGTATTTATACATTATATAACTTAAGTAGTATTGCAGATCATAAACAAATTGGATCATACCGTGATGACGGCCTTATATACATGGTAAATAGCAATGAGTTCTTAACAAATATAATCTATAAGAAAAATAAAAGGGCTCTTAAATTTCTAGGTTTTAAAATTTCAGTTTCTGCTAATCTAAAAATAGTCAATTATTTAAAGATTACCCGTAATCGTAAACTTGTTTCCTACTAATCTTACCTAAAAAAAAATGATACCTCTTGCTATATTTATGCTATTATGAAGCAAATACCGAACATTGTTAACACAAGAAATAACTGATTATCTTCCAGCCCCAAAATTTTCAATGAAAATAAAAATAAAAATATATAATAAATCCCTAAAGGAAATTGGCTTCAATAATAGATTAGTATATGTAAAACCAGTTGTTATTTCTGAGCTATTATAAGCGAGAAATAGTTGTAGAAAATGGGAAGTAATGTGGTTTAACCCCAAATCAATATAAAGAAATATTTGCTGAAATTAGTGAGCAAGTATTTCCACACCAATTATCCACTACAGAAAATCTTTAATAGAAATCCGCTTAAGATTAATTATTCCTGCACACACAATATGAACAACATTATTATTTCCCACAATAGTCACATTTTAAAGAATTTGGATAGGGCTATTGGTATAGCTGGTATTTTATAATCTTGCAATTGTAGGTCCATCAACAAATGTCCGGTGGAAGGCAAATATAGGTCTAGCCAAGTAATTTTCTTTTTTTCTATGTGTCCTGTCCTTTCAGGACGTATGATATCATGGCTTTCTACGTCTCCCTATCCCTGATGGCTCTTAGCATGTCTTCACCTGTTGCACCATACAACCCTCCTTCCATCATCCACCTGATTAGGTTCTTCAAATATGTTATCCATTGCTTTATCCTGTCTCTTTTTCCATCTATCTGGCTTGTTAGTATCAGGTTCTCTAAGCCATCTTTCTTCATTGCATGTCCCAGAAATTTCAGCTGTCTCCTCCTGATGGTCAGTATTAATTTCCTTTTCGTTTCCATCATTTCTAAATCCTCATCATTGCTAACATGCTCGATCAATGATATTCGCTGCATCTTTCTGTAGAACCACATTTCAGTTGCCTCATGTTTTTCCTTAATCTTTGATGATATTGTCCAGCATACACTACCATATTGAAGAACTGACAACACATAGCAATCCATTACTGTTTTCTTTGCTTTAGTTAATTGTTCTGTTTCTTAATACTTTACTCAACCTCTCGAATGCTTCTTTTGCCATGCCAATTCGCTTTCCTATGTCTGTGTCGCACTTTCCGTCTTCTGTTATAAAACTTCTCAGGTATTTAAATTTTTTTGCCTGCTTGATTCTTGTATCTCCTACCTGTATTTGGCATATTGGGATGCCCTTTTTACTGATGAACATGCATTCGGTTTTCTTGCACTTTACCAAGCCAATATCTACCCCATGAAGAACAAAAATAATTATCAGATTTACATTGTAATTTTGACTGGAGAAAATTAAACAACGTTGCTTCTCTCATTGACACTTCTTTTTCAACCCCATTCTAATATTCCAGGCTTCCTTTTCCGAACATTTTGGGAACTGAAAAAGAGGTACTCAATTCAATAGTGAGTTGGAGATTAATAAGTTCGGCTACTCCACCAATAACCTTTACAATGGATTACTTGAAAATTCCAAATAATAAAATATCCTCAGTATATATTCTTTTTGAACGTAAAATATAATCTATAAGAAAACGTCGTTTTAAATCCTAATTTCTAAATTTTAAATTTAGAAATAAACCACTTAAGTATTAATCTCAATTTAAATTTCCGTTAAATATTAGTTTCTTTTTTCTTTCTTTTTCTTCACGGAATAATCAGTCATATAATAATATTGTTAACTTCTTTTAAACTTTACTTTTTCTACTCTAGTTTTCCAATATTAGTCGACGCTAAAAATGTAAACTTAATAAATCCTACATTTATTTCGCCTAATATAATCGATTTATTTCCTCTCATTATTTCTATATACGAGAATAATGAAAATAATATTTCCTGTTCTTTATATCCCCTTTTCACTCTAGTACTAAGTTTTTTAATTCCAGTAATACATTTTTTATGTATTAATTGATTTATTATTATTTATATCTTTTTTGATAAGTAAAAATTAATTGATTTAGTTTCGTAATAATACCCTCATGATCTTGAAGGTTATTTAATTGAATTTATTTTTTATAATATTAATCGTTCTAAATTACATTGGTTTGGGGTTTATCGTATTTTATCAGCAATATTACTTTGAAGTATATATATATATCTTATAACAACATTCAAAACTACTTAGATTATATAGTCATTATATCAGCAATATTACTTTGAAGTATATATATATTTATAATATTTTTGTTTCATTTCATCTCATTTTAAGTATTATTTTATATTAATATTATTTATATGAGGAGATTGATGCAAACTCAAATTTAATTTCTTTTATTTAATCTAAATTTTAATATTGTTCATAGTAATTGTTTTTCTTCTCTTTAGCAATACAATTTACTTTTATTACAGATTAACTTCCTGGGTTTCTTTCCTTTTCCTTCCCATTTTTTTTCCTGAGGAAATATTTTACCGTAAATTATTTTGAATGTACAATTATAACTGATGACGACTTGCGAAAATTTAAAAACGCCGAGTAAAACTGGAACCTTTTCTAAATACATTTTTATTTTTTCGGAAAATGTATCTATCTCGATTTCTCCCATTTCTGTTTTCCGGTGTTCCCTCTCGTTTGCCAATCTCATACATTTTTCACTTCCTCTTTCTCTCATTGTTTTTTCCTTTTCCTTTACTTTACTTTACCCATAATTCTGTTGCCTTTACACACAACACAGTCAAAGAATAATTGTAACTTATCATAATGATTAAGATCTCCGAGGAGATGGGGTTTGTTTCACCTGTTGCAATGGCTATATAATCTAAGTAGTTTTGAATGTTTTTATAGGAAATATATATATACGTTGTTAAATAAAAGAGACAATGAATGTCTATTATGTTTAAACATGAGCAGTTGTAAACGTCGTATTTTGGCTTTAATTTCAGGTGAAAATAAAGCAAAAATTCTCCAACATTTGGATAATTATCCAAATAATAACATAATACATTGCATTTGACTACACGGTTTTGTTGTCATTTTGTGCTATCCCGCGGTGTGACGTCATAAAACCGCATCGCAAACTTAAGACCTGCGTTTATTATTTTTGGTAGCTATTGCCGTTGCCAAGCGGAGTTTTATGTCAACACAAAATAATATCGTCGGTGATGGTGGATTTTATAATATTTCAGTTTAAACAACCTCTCTGAAGATAGCTCATGTGAGCCGAAAGCTTAGAAGAAAACCAATAAATAATTATCCAAATGTTGGAGAATTTTTCTTTATTTTCAACTGAAATTAAAGCAAAAATACAACGTTTAGAACGGCTCATGATTGACCATAATAGACATTCATTGTCTCTTATATTTAACATCGTATGTTTAGAAAATTATTTGATGCCTCGATATACTATATATATATATATATATATATATATATATATATATATATATATATATACTAAGTCGTTTTGGGTCAGATTTAAATTAAATTAGAACAGTAAACAATTGTATTAGAAAGTGGTCAATAGATGTCTGAAAGGAGATAAATATTCAACACAGAGATATTTTAGATATTTAGTTAGGAAAAGTCAGCCGGTTACGTCATCAAGGAATCGACATTTGCTGTTTCAAAATATATATATATATATATATATATATATATATATATATATATATATAATAAAGTTTGGAGAGGCCGTGATTGTGTAGCTTTATTGTTGTTATTAATATACATTAAGTGTCCATAATGTTATTTGTGAAAATACAAGTGTTTTGTGTCTAACCTTGTGACATTACTTATCGAGATTCGTTTGCTTTTCTGATGACCAAGGTATCGTGTTTAAATAGATAAATCAAGTGATGACCACGAGGTTGAAGTGCTTCTCGGGTTGGCGGTTTTTCACATTAGCACTTTAAGTTTCTTCTGGCCAAGGTATCATGTATATTTAACAAAGTTTTTAGCCTGGCCTAACGGAAGTAATTATATTAGTGGTCTTATTAATTGTTGCAGTTCAGACGGAAGAAATTATTAATTTTTATAAATCGCACAGAGGTAATTAAAATGATTTTTTGTTCTAATATGAACACGTGTAATAAAATTTATTCCAGTGTGGGTTGAAGAAGGTAAGTGGTCACAAAACCCAAAGCTGAGAGATATGAACGAATCTTGCGGATGTGCTATTATTAACAAGTGGTGACGCCGCGGCTGCGGTTAATACAATTGCTGTTTGAGATACACCGCAGGTAAAATTAAAAATTTTAAATAAAAAAGTAATTTTTGATCATCGGAAAGGAATATCACCAATAAAGAAAATATTTGATAAGTAACAACAAAAGTAAATTCTGACTATACGAGAGAAGTGGAATTAAATTTTCAAGCCTGAGTTACACCGCTGATCACCGCACACAAAGACCAACCTTCGGCAGTTTCCGTAAAATTTCGGTGAGAGCGAACAAAGACATTTCTGAATCGTTACAAACTTGAAAACTCCGATTGAAGTGAACTGATATTACTGAGCCCTTTCTCTCCTTGATGCTGCTAAAATAACACTTTTGCTGATATATGCTTGAGCCAGGTGCTGATATATGCTTGAGCCAGGTTCTGATATATGCTTGAGCCAGGTGCTGATATATGCTTGAACCAGATGCCTCGCGCAGAAAAAATATCATATTCAGAATCCCGAAAAGAAACTACCAAAATGGTTTTAGAAAATTTTGAATTTAAAAACAAGTTTGAGCCGAAAATAACTCTAACAAATCCATTCAATTTCGTAGACATACTAGCAGGATGTGCGTTGTGGTACAGTGGATATCGGCTCGGAACTTGAAACCGGGAAGCCAAGTTCGAATTCCAGTTGAATCCATTGTATTCACTTACGTGCAAATACCCTTGGGAAAGGTATTAATCCGTTTATTCCTTCCAGTTATGGGTTAAATAGCATAACATACTGGGTTCTATAGCCTTGGTCGGCAACCAGTCTACTGCAGAAAGCAACTTACTGCGGGATAATCTTCTGCCCAGTTAGTCATGTCTTTCGAGACATGATCGCCCAAGCGTGTATCACGTATCGCACTTAACTGACTGACTGACTGACTAGCAGTTTAGTCCGGTTTCAATCGGGTAGTTTAAGGAATAATAAGAATAAAAAAAAATTCATACGATTAATTTACATAGCAAATAATTACACAACGTCCACCCTTGTCACTTTTATAGATATAGATAACAATGTAGAATGTCAACACATAAATTGATATCTGACGTTCTAGGGTGATAACATATAATTTTCTACCCCGAATTTTGAGTTTTTGAAAAATTTCAAGCTGTCGTTAGTGTTCTAATATTTTGATCGACATCTGAGCGCAACCTCCGTCGAGCTAGAACGTAAAATGCAGACGCTAAGTCAAATCTATCAAACCAACAATTACTTGCACAACGTCCACCCTCGTCAATTTTATAGATATAGATACCTTATTTTATGAAGTGATCTCTCTTGTTTAGCACTTTATGTAAAATTAAGATGTTGAATGAGAAGGAAATATTACAAAAGCTGTTAAAACAAAAATCGAGTTGACATGGTTTCTTAGAAGTTCTCATTTCACGCACTGTGTATCTTTTTTGTATAACAGTTGGCTACGTCATATTTTTCTGAGTTATCTGGGAAAAAAGAAAAGCAATATATTTCTTGTCAATTAAACACATTGTGTAAATTTGGTATTTCCTTCAGAAAGCTGAATATGCGTGTAAAGAAAATTAAATGATCAGGCTAAGAACATGGCGACCATCAGCGATGGTCATCGGTGTAAGGAAGGCGAACAGGGCGAAATTGCGTAATTAAATAATAAATATGAAATGAATATGGAATTTATAAGGAAAAATCAAAAAAATAAATAGGAAATTTAAGTTTAATTCATTAAATTTCATACATAAACACAAAAATTCACGATATATTTTGCACAACAGATGTTCAGTCAAATTACATTCTATTGTGGAAAACAGTCACATTACGTCTATTATACATTTTAAGAAGATTAATTTTCGAACACAAAATGATACGATATAACTTGTCTATATTCTATACTAGTGTTTCTCAACCTATTTAAACACCTAGAAGCAAATGAAAACATCATGTCACATTTAGCAACCTTTAACAGGGTATACATTTAACTGTTATGAATTAAAACCATAGATATAAAAAAACATTCACAAAAAATACAAATATTTCAATGGTTCTATTTAACTTATTGCGAAGCTTATTTAATTTGAAACCTTTGTCTTGTGATTTCTGCGCGACTTTTAAATGTTTGATCGAATATTCTACAAGCAGACTATCATTTCTACATTTAGTGATCGTATTCACTCTCGCTTCTTATTTTTGATTATATTTAATGTTGAAAAGCCTAATTCGCAATAAAACTGATAAATGTGAAATGTGAAATAAAATGTTACATGATTATTCCTTTATTAAAAATAATAACGATATACCATTACTACTTTCAGAGACATATATATATATATATATATATATATATATATAAGCATGCCAGAAGAGGATCGTGCGATATACTCATGTGCTGAGGCAAGACAGTTAAGAATCACTGGACTATAAAACAATTAGTTTAAAAATAAGGTAAATATGTGAGTGTCTATAGGTGTAAATCAATTTGATACGTAATCTAATTAGAAAATGTTCATAATTATTTGTAAATATTTGTATTTCAACAAAATCCCCACACCCTATCAATGCACTAAACATATTGAACGATTTTAATAACAAATATCAAAATGTCATTTTCAAAATTCGGATAATATCAATACATCAGGCCATTTAACTTTTAAATCATACTCGTATGATATACATGCAAACATTTTAATTTATTTCTTTGTTACTTTTAATAGACACTCATATTTGAGTAGATACTGTGTTTTTAATTGAAAAGAATATATATATATATATATATATATATATATATATATATATATATATATACACGCTACTGGCCATATTTATTAAGTCAGCCAAGTTTAAAAAAGATATGATGTATTTCATACTATTTTAGTATATATTGCCAGGTGGAGAAATGTAAATGTAAATAGAATGGTTATTTTTTATTATTACTTTGCGAAATTTTACAAGGCAGCCAGGAAGCCTGTGCTTTGGTAAGCCTATAAAAAGAAGAGACTAACCTGGAGAAGCGAGCACACAAACTGGACACGAGAACAGTTCATTTGATGCACATGTTATTGTGCAGGATTAACAAAAGTACCATTCCATTTCCATTTAGAATTATCCACTTGGCAATAAATACTAAAAATAGTACAAAATACTTCATATTTTTTTAAAACGCGGGTGGTCCAATAATTATGGTCGGTAGTATATATATATATATATATATCGTAATATATACATATATATATATATATCGTAATATATATATATATATATATATATATATATATATATTACAGCCTGAATACATTTGACAAATTTTGTTTAGAAAAATGTATATCATTTGAACTTGCGATCTCTAACAACATAGGAAAAGACGTCAGTGTATCTGACGCCACTTTGACCGCCTGGACACGAATGATTTCAGACTCAAATTTTGCTTTATAAAGATAAATTTACGATTTCTCGTAATATTCATCTCCACTCAGAAAGCGTATTTTAATGGCAACAAATGTAAAAAGACAATGCATTATATATATATATATATATATATATATATATATATATATATATATTGATTTATTGAATAGAAAATATGCGTAGAAAAGAGAGAGAGAGTACCTTAAAATAAAAGTAGGGTACGGAAAAGGTAAAACATAATCTAAAATTTGGGAGCTGAAAATTTATATAAAAATTTTCATGTAGGTCCCTAAAATATATATTATACACATCCAAATTAGTTGTAATAACAGTTTATATTTCATTTATTTTACCATGCGCCAGTTTAAAATACACTAGAGTGACAGAGTGTAATCGATTATTCATTTGCAGTGGTGTGCAGAAATGTGAATCTAATTTTGGATTGTATAATAATATTTGTTTGACTTTGAAAATTATTTCGTATTGTCGCGACTGTCGATTAGTTGTTCTACTATTATTGTCTGCGATGGACGTTAATTCAAGGAAGGGTGCATAAATTGTAAAGCTATAGGAACACACTGGCAAAACCTACGAAAAGATGCGGATATTTTTGGTGTCAGCCTTTCAACTGCCAATCGTGCCATCCAGGCGAAGAAAACGTAAATGAAAATGTGATGAAGAAAGACAAACAACACCAAGAGACGACGGATATATGATCAGGAAAAGATTACTTAATTTATTTCAATTAATTTGTACAAGAGTGTAATATGAACACATGCATCGTTTTCGCCGAATGAGAGTCCAACAGTTCATTATTTTATTTTTGTTCAGCGTGCTGCATATATATATATATATATATATATATATATATAGAGAGAGAGAGAGAGAGAGAGAGAGCGAGAGAGAGAGAGCGAGTGAGTAAAATAATGGCTGATTAGTCCAGCAGATGGTAGATCAAAAAAGTGCTCAGTGCACCATCCAAAAAAATAAACTGAATATGACGAGCTAATAATATGCCAAATAACAAAATACACATCACTTACTTGCTATCTACGTTTCGACCATACTGGTGTCTTCAGGTAAAGTAAAAGATTTGTACCTATGCGGATGGATGACACATTCAGCATACAGTTATATGAAGATGATCTATCTATCTATCTATCTATCTATCTATCTATCTATCTATCTATCTATCTATCTATATCACACTGAATTAATATATATATATATATATATATTTATAAATATATATATATAAGTGAAAGGTTTGTAGCTTAGATGGGGGATGTTACCTTTAGCATTCTGGACCTTCAATGAATTACTCTATCCACTCGTCAAGGTTCTCAACAGTTGACTGCTTATAATTTTCGTTTTTGCTTATATATATATGAACTTTCCTTTGGTGTAAACGTTTCTTTTTTAGAAAAAATATATTAGAAATAAATGATACGAAATGTGATCAAGCTAAAAAAGACTTGCAAAAGAGTTCCACTGCACAGACAGACAGACAGATAGACAGACAGACACACAGACAGAAAATAGAAAAAGCGAGATAAATGTACATAGGAGAAATATTGTATGTTGATATAATCGTTAAAATTAAATAGTGCCCTCAGTTTTACGCCACATGCAGTCTTTAAACAATGATGTGAGTCACTATGCGTAGACGAGTCCCATGCCCACGTTAGCCTAAAGACTGCGTTTAATATAAATGAAACAGACTATCACTTATGGATATTGTCTTTAATGTCCACTTATATATTGCGTTGTCTGAAAATTTTATGCCGAGTTTTTAATATTTCATGTTCGTACAAATTTATCAACAGAAATGGTAGGCTTACATTTCCGATTAGAGCACACTTTAAACCATCTCTCGAGAAAGAAAATTTAAAATTACTTAAATCATGTCAATTTTGCATCCCTATGAAATTGGAAGATTATAACGAACATTTTCGACATTTAATGCTTGCGAGGCATTTTTTGGCTTTATGGTAATACAAAAATTGTATTACCATAAAAACAAAAATGCCTTGCAAGCAAAAAAAATGATATGTATTTTTTAAGGTGAAGTTACTTTAGCTGACAAAAAGTAAGGAAAAAATATGCTATGTTTAAAGTTTGTGATTGTCGCCATATTGATAAAGAATGCTCAGGCATATACACCTCACTACAGATGATGACCAAATAAAAACATGGTTTGAAAATAATAAGCATTACAAAATGCGATAATTGGCGGAATTACTAAATATGTCAAACTCCGCCATCCATGAGCACTTACTGAACCTTGGGTATTTAAATCCCTACGAGGTGCGGGTACCACGTGTGAAAAATATTTGTATCGCATTTCTAACTGTGATGTTTTAAATAATTGAAAAAAAAAGCAATCTTTTTTAAGCAAATTGATAGGAAATGGCTCGTTATCAACCATACTCAGTGAAGAAGATTCTTGTTTCATCGACATTAGCTAATTGCCAGTCAGTCCTTTAAGTGCCATACGTGATACACGCTTTACGCGATCATGTTTCAAACGAGACATGACTGGAGGGAAGAGACGGATTAATACCTTTCTCAAGGGTATTTGTGCGTAAGTGTATGCAATGAATTCAACTGGTATTCGAACTCGGCTTTACGATTTGTCGTTCCAAGCCGATATCCACTGCATCACAATTCATATCCCATTTTTCGCCACCCCAAAACAGGTCTTTATTCTAATAAAGACATGCTGTGCAGTGGGTAGGACTAGAAACGTATCCTGTTCTATAACCTTCTGCCAAATAACTAGTCAATCGATTATTAACTAGAGGAATTAGCAGCAATTCAGCTGGACAAATTAAAGCCAAAAATTTAAAAAAAAATGCACAGAATTGGCTATTAAAAAAAAGTGTAGCTTTCCCTCAGGATAATGCCAGACCTCACATTCCTTTGGCATGCTGGCAAAATTGTTGCAATCTCTGCTGGGATGTATTACGCTTCTTCTTCTATGCGCCTTGTCCCTTCAGGACGTAGTCGATCATGGACTTTCACTTTTTCCTATCCCTGGCGGCTCTGAGAAGACCTTCTCCTGTTACACCATGCAATCCTCGTTCTGTCATCTACCTGATTAGGTCCTTCAAATATGTTATCCGTTGCTTCCCTCTGTCTCCATTTCCCTCTATCTGGCTAGTTAGTATCAGGTTCTCCAAGCTCTTCTTCCTCATTGCATATCCCAGGAACTTCAGCTGTCTCTTCCTGATGCTCAGTATTAATTTCCTTTTTTCCATCATTTCCAAGATCTCATCAGTGTTCACATGCTCGATCTATGATATTCGCAACATCCTTCTGTAGGACCACATTTCAGTTGCTTCAAGTTTTTCCTTCATCTTTGATGGTATTGTCCAGCATTCATTGCCATATTGAATGACGGACAGCACGTAGCAATCCAATGCTCTCTTCCTAGTTTCTAGCAAAATTGTCCTGTTTCTTAATACTTTAATCAACTTCTGGAATGCTTCCTTCGCCATGCCAATTTGCTTTCTGATCTCTGTGTCGCACTTTCCGTCTTCTGTTAAAACACTTCTCAGGTATTTAAATTTTTGTACCTGCTTGATTCTGGTATCCCCGACCTGTATTCGGCATTTTTGGCTACCCTTTTTACTGATGACCATGACCCGTCGCATTTACCAGACATTGCCTTTTCGGATTTCATTTATTCAGTCCCTTTCAAATAAATCACTCTGGTAAAAATTTAAATTCTTTGGATGATAAAAAATCCCTAACTTCATGATTGTCTGCCAAGAAACCATTGAAATACTGGGTAGAAGAAATGTTTACATTGAAGGAAAAAGCTTGAACAACAAAATGTTTCTTATGTAATTTAAATAATGATTTAATAATGATTTCGTTTTACGTTTTAATTTCCCTTAATATTCGCAATTAACTTTCCGGAAAGCTTAATATTTTCGGTCTATATCTCATTTTCAGCAATTTGTTTAATAAATATTGGATAACTGAAAATATATTTAAAGAGTGTTTCAAAAATAAATATCATAACTTCAAGACTGTGTTACCTCTATCTAAATAATGAAAAAACTCTCTATGTGTAACGCCTCAGTTCGGGCTGGTCGTCTGTCTAATGTGACGCTCGTTCTCGCTGACGGTCGTGACGTTCTCAGATGTGACATTGCCACCCGGTTGTACGGTTGGTTTGGTCGCTGTTGCTGGTCATGAAGTTGCCGCCCGATGATGTAGCCACAAAAGCTGGATTACAGGACGTCTTTTGCAACAACGGGCCACAGTCCCACGTTGTGATAAGATCCGTGAGGTCTCGTCTTAATAGTCGTCCCTTTTAGCCAGATCGAACATTGGTGTACACTTGTGGTTTGAAAAAAAAATAAACACGGTACCAAAAAAAATAAAATAAAATAAAATAAAATAAAATAAATGAACAAGTCGAACACTCCTGGAGAGCTACGTAGAATGACTTTATATAAAGAAAAAACTATGTCTTTCTTTTCGCAAGAATACAGTTGTCGAAAATGTTATTTACAATGGTCGGAAATGATATACAGTTGTTTAAAATGCTGGTTTTAACGGAGAGAGAAAATTTGCCAAAAGCATTATAGCTTCCAATCGTTAAATGAAGTATTTTGTCTAAGTTTTGTTAGCGTTAAAATGTACTTCTAAAACAGCAAAATTCTTTCGGGTTCTTGACGGAATCTGACAGAATGTGCCGAATCGGGGGCGGCCACTGTCAGAAAATGTGGCGGTGTGGCTCTCTGCCCAAAATCTGAAAAAACGGCTTCCCAACTGAACTTTTCGTGTCGAGCATCTATTTTTATAACCAATTTCGATCCTCCCTGGGGATCCGGCCGGCTCACAGTCTTCGGCCAATGAAAATCGGTCTCCGCCAACTCGATTTGCGGATGTCTTAGCTCGACAAATGAGAATATGCCAACTCACATCGAACTGAATTCAGCTCGGATTATTTTGGACTGTTGTAGTGACCTTCGGGTGACCTTATCAAATCACTCTGACACTTGTTTCGTCTAGGCGTTTTCAGATTAGCGGAATCAACATTTCAAATCTAAGGGAAATTTATATTGAACATGAAAGCAGCGATATTTATAAAAAACATGATAGAAGAGAAATGATTATTTTCATAAAACAATTAAATTTTATGCTCCCGTGTTTTTAGAAGCACTTGCTGGTACTAAAATTATTATTTTTTTCCTAAGCTCACATCGCGTGATGCAAGAAAAAATTAATAATATCACCAATATCAATTTCTCTCTCCGTTGTTTTAAACCAACTAAAGGAAAGTATCCCAGCGGGGGAAGGGAAAGCATCACAGTGGGAGATGGTGTCACATATGAGCATATGTCCAAAAACGAGTAGTTTCCGTGTTATAGGCTTTTCAAAAATGTGCTAACCAAAATAATTCTATCTTCCACTCGTGGCACCTATCTCGCTAGGTAGCGGATCAGGCAACCATTCAGATCACCTTTTGCCGCCAAGTGGACAGGATTTCTTCCTTGTTTCTCGCATGTAAAGTTTTACTGGACAACTTTTAGTGGTGCATTTTGATTGGACACATACTCGAATCAGGAAAGGGCAGATATGCACTTCGTGCATGGTTTGGCAGTCGCTAACGCTATATAAGCTCGTCGTCTCTACCAGAAAATGTTTCCACATAGACATTGTCCCGATAGAAAAACATACGTTGATATACATAACCACCTCTGTTATTATGTGACCTTCGAACCTCCTGGTGGTGGCATAGGACGACCAAGTCCTGCGACACCTTAGAAAGAAGTGCAGATACTGGATATTGTGCATGATATACCTGCAATCAGCACACGACATTTTGCAAAGCAATTAGATATTCCCTATTCGAATGTTTGGAGAGTATTGCGAGAACAACAGTTGTACCCATATCATCTACAAGGTATACAAACGTTGACGACAGATTACCCTTCACTAGTTATGTTCTATCAATGGTTTTCACAAAAATGTAATGCGATTCCAAACTTTCCTGCCTTCACATACGTAGCATACTTTAGAAAGGTTGAAATAGTCAACTTCTACAATCACGATGTATGGGAAAAGGAAAACAGCGGTTCTAAGTCTACATCTGGCTGATGTTGTTGGTTATTGGAACCGCATGTAATTTGGAACAGGTTTACAGGTGATGCGTACAAACACTTAGGGGAAAACAACATGTCTAATTTCTTGGACGATGTTCCACTGATCACTCGTCGACAACTGCACTTCGTGCATAATTGTGCACCCGTATACTTCAGGTACCGAAACCGAAGGTTTACTGGTCGGACGGTAGGTAGAAATGGACCAATTGCATGGCCTCCACGCTTAGTGGACCTAAACCTCTTGGATTTTACCTGTGGGGCCAGTTAAAAGAATTGGTGTATTCATCTCCGGGTTATTATGTGGACACTCTCAGCAAACGAATGGTTGCAAAGTGTTAGACGATACGAGACACAGGAGAAATTTGGGTGCGTGCTCGCGAGTCTACGAGGTCGATGTGACGCCTGCATTAGGGTCCCTGCTGTTCATCTAAGTGTTCTCGACAGCTTCCAAAGGAGAATCTATGAGATGTCGATGCGATGCCTGCATTGGCGCCCCTGCTGTTCATCTAAGTGTTCTCAACAGGCTCCAAAGCGTAATCTGTAATGTGATAGGTTCTAACCTGGCAGCTCGACTCCAGCCACTTTCTCAGCGACGGGATGTGGCTTCCCTCTGTCTAGTCTACAAATAGTTTCAGGGCTTCTATTGCGACGAACTTAAGTTACTGGTGCCCCTTCCACAAGAATTTACTCGTGCAACCAAACTGGCAACAAGGTCCCACCCATATACAGTTAGATCAATCAAATGCAGCCAACAATTCTACCAATCAGCTTCTTTTATCGCATTTCCCGTCTGTGGGAATCCCTTCTATATACTTGCTTTCAACCTCAAGGAATTTAATTGCAATGTCAATACCCATCTCTTATCTATTTGACTCCAGTCCTTTCTACATCACTCCGTATATATTGTTCTTTTCTCTCTACCTTCGCAACTGTCTTCACACCTGTGTTCCTATCCTTCCCTTGGCCTTTGTATGACACACTCCTCCTGTCTAAAATTTACCCTTATGTAGTCCCTTGCGCATCAGTGGCGGTACCGCTTTGCTTGGGGTGAAACGATTAAAAATAAATGAGTGTGCACTTTTTGAACACTTGCTATAGGGAACTCGAAAACACTGTATGTGTCCTATGTGGAAAATAAAGACGTTCTGGTTAGGGCATGTTTGAAAGTCTATAACTCGGAAACCAAGCGTTTCCGGATATATGTCCATACGGAGTTCTTTCATGATGTAGATATAGGAACACAGTTCTGAAGTTATGCTATCTATTTTTAAAACACCCTGAATATAGTTGTGATGTTAAATTAAAGCTGTTTTATGTTTTTTTGATTTTGTGCATATGCTTTATTTGCTGTAATATGTCGTCTGCATTATATACTAAGAATAGTTGAGAACCATATGTGAGAAAAGAAGCACTATGACCTAAATTAGAAAAAAGCATGTTGTATTGATTGGCATTCGCGCCAGAATCTCTAATACAGAGAGTTTGGATGTCATTCTGAGGACACTGCAGAGGATTCAGAAAGAGTTGGTTGAGTCTAATGCGGATTACGACTTGTTTAAAGTTATATGTAGTAATAACGACGTTATGCCTCCGTTCATCTTCACAAAGGGTCTTAATCTTAACACGGAGGCCTACATCAAGTTTCTTTAGGAAGCACTGCTTCCCTGGTTCAAGAGGTTTGGTTCTTGAAGACCCTATATCTAGCAACAGGACATTGCACCATGTCGCACAATCAGCCTTTACTTGTACCACATTATCCACTGCATCAAAATCTTTAGACAGTAATCCCCTTGATCCTTATAAGTGCGGTGCAGATGAACGAACGTCTTTTAATAACAAAGATTATAGCGGCTTTTACCAACGTAAACAAAGAGACCGTCCAGAAGAGTTGATTTCAAAGTCGTCTTGGGAAAGTGATTGAAGCAAATGACGGTTTTATTAAATAAATTTACCTTTTATTATTTCAAGATATATTTGTGCAGTTTTGGTAAATATATCTGTAAAAATGAGATGTCAGTATTGTTTTCATTTTTGCGTCATTTAGACGACAATTAATCCTGATATCTATGTGTCGGGTGTAACATTGGAGATGTCATATGATGTTCTACGAATTTTATTTATTTCTCACAAACTCTCATTTCCGATTGGAATCACCTTCGGTGATAAGAACCATTGGCATATGTATGCATTACAAATCGTTTTTGTTTGAATGTCAGGTAGCTTATGATTGGCATTTCTAATCTTGATTTATTTTAATATTCTTCGCATTCACATATGTTTCTTTAAAGTCTTACTTGTTAATTAACTCTAGAGAATTTTAATGATTGCGCGTGATTTCACATGCACCATGTGTGACACGTGATCAGAATGTCGTTGCAGTTCATTATGAAAAAATTCATACATAAAATCATGCTTAGAATAACCCTATTCTTTAACTGGTTTTAATGTTTTGTGTTCCCATTTTTTTGTTTTTTGTTTTGTTTTTTTACCCTGTATATAATTTTTTCGATTCGTGTCGGAACGAGAAATCGACGAGACAAGTTCGAATTCCAATTGAATTCTTTGCCTTTTCTTACGCGCAAATACCTTTGGGAGAGGTACCAATCCGTCTCTTTCTTCTAGTTATGGGTTAAATAACAGAACAGATTGAGTTTTATCGCATTGGCTGACAACTAGTCTACCGCAGAAATTAATGGCAACCTACTGCGGGATAACTTTCTGCCCCGTCATTCATGTCTCCTTCGAGACATGATCGCTCGAGCATGTATCACGTATGGCACCTAACTGACTGATATTATACACCGTCTTCCCAAATTTCTTTTCGATCTTTAGGTACTCTGAAAAAACCTTTTTCGCCAAACTTGGAAAAAATTACTGTGCTTTTTATTATCCGTTCATATTCTATTTTTACTTCGTAGCAATTTGTCGAAAACCGATTTAATTTTTCTTTGGCATATTAATTCTACCGGCGACATGAGTAACGGTGTATTCGGATTTGTTATTATGCAATAAACTCTGCAAATGTTTGTATTCTTTATTCAATTTTTCATGATTTGCGTTTTTTTTCAAAGCTCTCTTCAAACTACGCACAGTTTTGCTTTTCCGTTTAACTTAGGGTAATGTGGTCAGCTAGTAATATGTTCAATCAAGAGCATTTTACAAAAATATTCGAAGTCATGTGTAGTGAAATGTGTACCGTTATCCAAAATTATGATGTCTAGAATTCCATATCTTGGAATCAGTCGGTGTAGAAAAGTCATTTTCACCGAAGAAGTTTACATTTCGCACTTACAATTTCCGGCCATTTAAGAAAGCTATCCACTTTCATAATATACTGTGTTTATTAAACATGCAACAACTATGTGCAGTCTTGTTCCAGAATATCTGTCTTTGGTCAAGGTTATATTTTTGTAGAAGTTGGTCTTGCTACCAGAGCACAACATTTGTAGGCTTTTACTAATTTTTCAATGTCTTGATCTATTTTGGTCTATTATACATTGCATCTCGTGAGCGATTTACTCCTTGAAATTTCCGGATGATCGCTATGAAATTCATTAAATATTAGCTTTGTAATATGCTAGGTATTATAGCTCCTTATGTGAAAATCAATACTCCGTAGCATAATGAATAAGCTTTCAAGTCTATATTGCCAAATTCTTATATTCTTTTAGTTGATTTTTTATATCCGCAATAAATACATTTTTCTGTGTTTTGTATTTCTTCCAGGCTAGCTGGTACTTCATGTACTACATTGCATAATATAAAATTAATTTCAGTTTCACTTGTTAATGCTGGAATGAGTGTCCGCAAATGGTTCAGCAGTTTTTTGACATCTACCTTAATAACCCATCCGCATGTGCTAATTTTTGAGATGGTTGGTGTTCCATCGTAAAATCGTAATTTCTTAAGATGATAACACAAGGTTGCAATCTATTCGCTCTCTGCGTAAGAATTCCCTTTTTTAACCATAAATTGATAATAGAGGCCTGTGGTCTCTCTAGAGCTGTAATCATGTTCCGTGTATGAATTTGTAAAAATAATTTACTGCAAATATAATTGCTAACGCTTATTTTTCTTCTGGTAGTATCCAACGGCTTTCATATTATCGTCATGATATTTGTGTAAAATTACTGCTTCTATACCAAAATATCTAGCATCTGAGGCCACTACGACTTCTGATTTTGGATCGTAGTGCGTTAATTGTAAGTCTGACTTTATTATTTTTTTTCAAACTTCTTCTGGCACTTATCAGACCAGTTTCTTTCTAAGCTTTTTCAAGTAAGTTCAGTGGAGCTCTCAAATTCTACATATAAGGTGCATTTAATTATATTTAATAATAGTTTGCTAGTGTCAGGAATGCTTGTAACTTAGCAAAGTTTGTCGGTGGAGGACATATTCTTAATTGCACTTAGCCGTGACGGATCTAGTTGACGATCGTTTTTCTTAATGATTTATCCTAGATTCTTAAATTTTGCTAAAAACAATTCACATTTTTTCTCACTGTGATTGAATACGTACCCTCGTATTTTTTTCAAGAACTGTTTTCACATGCATCATATGTTGATCTTTAGATAGATTTTTCATTAATATATAATCCTGATAAGCAATTGCAAAATTACAATCTGCAAGCATGGTATACATAGCTTGCTGAAATATAGCTGGAACTTCTTTTATACCAAAATGAAATCGGTTGAACATACGCAATCCCTTGTGCGTATTTATAGTGCACTTTAAAGCTTTATTTGTAAATACACTTCAGAAAAATCCAGCTTCGAAAAAAATTTAATCTCTTTAACTTTGCAAAACATTCCTCTAAACTTGGTCATGGGGTCTTAAACAATTACTTAATCCTGTCGAAAAATCAGTACAAACACGAATTTTATTAGTTTTTTCTTTACATACACTGCCGGTGTGGACTGTTTTCAGTGACACAACTTTTTAATTACACTAATTCCTTTTAAGTCTATATGATTCTTTGTTGACTTGCTCTCAAGCTGCGAATGGTACAATTCTGTTTCATTTTAAATACTGACGTCGAACATTTTTAACTTGAAATTTGGCTTTGAATTTGGAACTCAGACGCAACACATTCCACAGAATATCCAGAAAACATTTTTTTGAATTCTTACTTTAAATTTTCTCTGTTTTATTTTTAAATTGGTCTTTTATTCATTTACGTTTTGCAGTAAACATTTAGCGGCAAATCGCAAATTTCAAATACATCCATACAGTCAGTACCGCGTCATATCGTAGTATTTTTTAACGCATAAGTTCAGATTTTTACACACTTATTACAGAAGGAGACATTACAATTCTTTATCACCAATAAAAATAATTTCTCACCTCAGACATTACCCGCGACATTGGAAGTCTTCTTTTAATGTAGAAGATTAGATTTCCTGCTATGTGGCTTCACTGGTGATTGTGATATCTCTACCCGTGTTTCATAGCATTTTCTTACGCACATTTATTGTCACGTTCACAAATATTCTCTTGTTTCCTGTGATTATTTTTTTCTGTCGCAATGTTGTGTATAATTTCTTTTCTGAGATCAATTTTTGTTAGTTTAGTTTTACAGTGAGACTTTATATGTCATAGTTTACCACATTTCTAACATTTTGAATTCTTAAAGTGACAGTCGCCTCCGATATGTACCGCCTCCACATGTGAAATATGGTTTTCTTTTCATTTCTCTACATTTTTTTGTATGTCTGCGTATTCATTTTCCTGGATTTCTTCGTCATCACGTCTCAGATTTAGAATTCGCTGACATTCGTCCGATATTTCCTGCAATGTATGTTCATTGTTCTGTTTAAGTTTTGTTTCTTTCAGAATTATTTTCATTTACTTTTGTTGTTTCTCAAGTTCCACCAACTGCTGGTGTTGTTGTAGTATTTTTACAAAGAAAAAAAGCCAGGGATGTGAGATGTTGTGCAGTAGATATCGGCTAGGAAGGAGAACGAGTTCGAATTCCAGTTTAGTTCATTGTGTTCACTTACCCGCAAATACCTTTAAGAAAAGTATTAATCCATCTCTTCTCCCTCCAGCTATGGGTTGAATAGCAGGAGATGTTATATTCTATAGTCTTGGTTGGAAACTAGTCTACCGTAGAAAGTAATGGCAATCTACTGTGAGAAAATCTTCAGCCCAGTATTTCGAGACATGGTCGCCCAAGCGTGTAACACCTATGGTAATTACTTGACTAACTGACCATAAAAGCCAATATTTCCTTTATCTATGAAGACTATTTGTTTTCTCGTTTTCTTTTTCTTCTACACACAACGATAAAAAAAATTTAAGCTAACCTCCTAGAAATTCTTGTCACTATTTTCATGTAGACCAATCAACAAATATTATTTTCTTATTTTTATCAGTCAGTACGCATTGAAGAGATCTAGATTGGAACTTTCAGAGAAATATCCAATAATCTGTTTCAGAATGCAGTGCTTCTTGTGAAAAAATCTGTTTGTGTGAAACTTCCTCCTTACAAAGTAAGTACGGTAGGTATTTGTGTGGTGCAACTATATTGTTGCGGCCTGTTAAGGCCAGGAAGAAAGACACGGAAAACAAGAACGTAGGTTCAACCAGTGTAAGTTACACTGCATCTCGACTGCCTCGTCGACTGACTCATGATTGCCTCGTCGACTGCCTCAGAACTGCCTTGACTGCCTCCCCGGAATTTACACAGGTTAGTTTTTATTGACATATAGATAGAGCACTATAACATATGTGAACTTAGCATAGTTGGCGTTAGCTGTGAACTGGAAGAATGTATGAATATATTGCTCGCATTTGCTGTGAAAATAGCATTTGAATTTTAAAATACTGACAAAGACTTTGGAAAAGAGGCTGCAGCATTTAAGATTCATCATTTCTCAGATGACCGCTGAAATCTATCAACTTTGGATAGGATTGTCTAGATGCGTCAGAGATATTTAATTTTGGTCTAATCTGACTCTTGTCAAGATTAAGCAAGACAGAAGACGACATGTACTTTCTGCTGGAGTGGCAAAAGAAACCGACCATTTTCCGAGTACCTTCTGATTTTTGGATTATATATATATATAAATAGGGATTGAAAATGAGTCCCAATAATCGTTCAAAGCAATGCGTGTCATTTACAAAGCACCAGTTCATTTTGAGTGACAAATGTAATGGTAGAAACTAGTATAAATTTTTGCATAGTCTGATCGGCAATGGAAAAATAATACTAGTTTGTTTTCAAGATACTGAAATTGTAAATCGATTTTGCCCATTGAATATTTCAGTTTGATTATTGAAGAGATAAGCTGCTAGGATCGGATCGTCATGATTTTTAGAGGGTTATGCATAAACTCCTGTAGAACCGGTATATACATTACAGGCTATAATTATTAGGCTACCCCCAGTGTTTAAAAAAATGATATATTTGAGTCTATTTTTATTATTTATTGCCTATTTTTAGTTTTTATTGCCAAGTGAATAATTGTAAATAAAAGCAGAATGAATCTTTTATTAATATTACATAATAACATGTGTATCAAATAAATTTATGAATATTTAATAATTACCTATATTGCAGTTTCATCAACAAAAAATGAAGAAAAATTAGCGTGATTTTGATGAGTTTATCTTTGCATTCTTGCCTTGTAAAATTTTACAAAGTCATAATAATGAAAGAACCATTCTATTTTCATTTGGCAATAAATACTAAAATAGTATGAAATATATCATTTCTTTAAAAAAAAACAAAGGGGTCGCCTAATAATTATGGCCGGTACTCTATCTTTACTTATGTTTTGAACACATTATAGGTGAGTCTAAAATTAACACCTGCATTAATTGAATGGACCTAAGACCATTGGGTAGTAACAAAGATCCTCAAGAACGTATCTGAGTAGAAGCACTTGATAATTGCGAATATTATTCCGGAGATATCACACCTAGAGAATTGTGTAATAACCTCCAATAATGCACTTTTTCAAATGCCTTTAATTTAACTTAGAGACTCGTTCTTTTGAGGATGTTACACTCAAGCGCGTCATAGATCCACTATTTTCTAGACAATATTTCTTATGACAGTAAATAATATTTTAGTGAGAACACTTGTTTTAGTATGCATATCAGTTTTCTTTTAAATACTAGAATTTAATTATACTAACCTAGATAATCGCAAGTAATTTTAAAATAATGACATTCGAGTGAAAATCCCGTATTTAGTAAAATAAACGTATATATTCAAAGACTAAAATAACATTTACAGAAATATATATATATTAGTACAAAATTTAATTTTATTATGGTGTTAAGGACAAAATTTTTTATTAAAATCGGTCATGCCAAATATTAAAACCAAAAACACCAGTCGACCGGTTTTGTCCCCAATCATCTGAACTGTAAATGGGGAAATATTTTGAAAAACAAATCTGTTATGGATGACATGAATGAACCGGAGGTTATATTTTGCTAAGAGTTATCACATCTGAAGATGCTAGATTTCCAGCAGGCAACCATAAGCAAACACAGTTTTTGCTTAAAAAGAATGGTCCGTCTGTATTAGTCGTTTAATGCTTCTTCATTTAAACAGTGGTATTACACACAATGATATAAGACATAATATGAACGAAGGCTATTGTGAAGTTGGAATTCACTAAGATAGCCAAATGTTTTGCGTAAAAGCCTCGTTGACCTTGGCACCGTTGGCGTTTTGGTGACAACAAAGTTAATTATTCCGATCAGTTAAATCAAACGCCGTGGCTACGTAGGGGAAATGCGGCACAAAAATATCCTATTAAACAGACTTCCGATATGGACATCAGATTCCGAAATCCTATTTGCCGACTTTTGATATCTATGAAACATCAAACTATCAACCTCTCCTGAGCAGACAGTTTTTTTTAATTTTATCCACTTATTTTTTCCTTCTTTCTCGTTTATTTTTCATTTTCAACTCTTGCTTTCTTCCCTTCTTTATTATTGATTTTCATTTTAACTCTTTCTTTCTTTCCTTCATTCATATTGATTTTCATTTTCAACTCTTCTCTTTTCTTCTTTCTTATTGATTTTTACTCTCAACTCTTTCTTTCCTTCTTCATATTGATTTTCATTTTCATCACTTTCTTTCTTTCTTTTTTTCATACAGATTTTTACTTTCAACTCTTTCTTTCTTTCCTTCTTTTGTACTGATTTTCATTTTCAACTCTTTTTCTTTCTTTCTTATTAATTTTCACTTTCAACTCTTTCTTTCTTTCCTTCTTTCGTATTGATTTTCATTTTCAACTCTTTTTCTTTCTTTCTTATTAATTTTCACATTGAACGTTTTCCTTCCTTCTTTCTTATTTATTTTTCACTTTCAATTCTTTCTTTCTTTCTTTCTTATTGATTTTCACTTTCAACTCTTTCTTTCCTTCACTTTCTTTACTTTATTTTTTTATTTCAATGCACATTTAGCCTTTCTTTCTTACTTTGCCTTTACGTCAAAATTATACAAGTGATATCTACTTGTAGTTGCGACTTTAAGGCAAAAGTCTTTAGCATCAACTTTTGCATAATGTTAAAGATACCATAGAACATCTTTAAGATTTAATCAACTTTTTCATAATTCACTCATCAGTCAAGTTGACTATAAATTTGTGAGCTTTCTCTTCTTGTTTGACAGGCTAAAACTAATTTTTGAACAGAGATTCACTCACCCCGAACAAGAATTTATTACGAAAGAGTTCATACCGAAAATGACATTAGTTATATTTCAGACAAATCTATCCTAAATTAAACGAAATTTACTGAAGATGGACGGTGTTCATTCTCAGTTCTTTATAAATGAATTTGTGTATTTCTAACAAAGTGTTGACGTGCAACTAAACAGTGAAATACGGGCTAGTTCAAATGATGATCTGGAACAGTTTCTGTTAAGATATCAACATTTAAAAAGCCTTACTTGAAAGTATGTTGCAAAAACAGTGTATGATTATAAAGTATTTTTCTTTTTTCAGTTAGTGATACCAAAACGTTGGAGATAATATGAAAACACAAATTTATGAAATATATTTCAATGACTAAAGATTAACTCTCTAGAGCCATTCGTATCATATTTGATGCAGTATGAAAACAAGCCTTGAAAGAAATATTTTCCTGAAAAATTTTTAAGAGAAATATTTTATAAATTTCAAATGAAAGCAGTACTGACTGCTCAGTCAATGAATACCAAATGTTTCCTTATAGGGAAATACCAAATGTTTCCTTATAGGGAAATACTGTATCAAATATGATACGAATGGCCCTAGAGGGATAATGCGAAGATTTTATATGAATAAAGATGTTTTGAAAGTTGTCCAAAGCATGGGGATCGTGAAAGCATTTTTCCTTACATTCATTTGCTTGTCAAACAAGATAGAAATTAACGTTTCATTTATTGTGTTTTTGCCTGTTTTTACTGAGATGTTCATACAAGGCACACGTGCCACTTGTAGTAGAGACCTACAGAATAAATAGTTCTGTTTGTAAGGATACGGTGGAAATATAATGATTAATCTTACAACAAACAACTTCTGATTACAATGATCGGGAAACACGCTTTTCCATATAGCGGCAATTCGCGGGAAGAAGCTGCTAGACTAGGAATTTAAATCTCACAAATGAATATAAAGAAAATTAGGGTGGTTTAATAAAATACCCGTTACATAGAGAGACTTAACAGCAAACGTTACAACAGGTGGAGGTAAGTAATGTAGTTCGACTGAACACTTTCCGCGGTATTAGCGATATAGCAGTGAGAGGTGCGCGATGATTAGTCTCTGAGAAATTGGTGATAGGGGAAAAATAATTACTCACGCAACAAAGACGCGGATATGCTTCTAGACTTTATCAAGACTGGTAAACCCCTATCCATATATAGCACCAAAATATTGTTTTTGGATTGTTCGAACGCTTGTAAAGTTATCGGATAGTTAGTTACTTATTGGTTTTTCACTTTCAACTCATTCTTTCCTTCTTATTAACTTTCACTTTCAACTCATTCTTTCCTTCTTATTAACTTTCACTTTCAACTCATTCTTTCCTTCTTATTAACTTTCACTTTCAACTCATTCTTTCCTTCTTATTAACTTTCACTTTCAACTCATTCTTTCCTTCTTATTAACTTTCACTTTCAACTCATTCTTTCCTTCTTATTAACTTTCACTTTCAACTCATTCTTTCCTTCTTATTAACTTTCACTTTCAACTCATTCTTTCCTTCTTATTAACTTTCACTTTCAACTCATTCTTTCCTTCTTATTAACTTTCACATTCAACTGCTTCTTTCTTTCTCTTTCTTTACATTATTTTTTTTTACTTCACTGCGCAGTTAGCCTTTCTTTCTTACTATGCTTTCCGTCAAAATTATACAAGTGATATCTACTTGTAGTTGCAACTTTAAGGCAAAAGACTTTAGCATTAACTTTTGCATAATGTTAAAGATACCCTAGAACATCTTTAAGATTTAATCAACTCTTTCATACTTCTCTTATCAGTAAAGTCGACTATAAATTTGTGAGCTTTCTCTTCTTGTTAGACAGGCTAAACTAGAACTTATGAATTTCTAGCATATTTAGAGATGGATCGTATTTACGTTATTTTGATAGAACAGGATGCTATCGGAATTAGTTTGCTTTCCGAGGTACTAAATATAGTCAGTCCCTACTCCCATTGAGAGGTTAGAGTTAAATCAGAAAGATGATCAAGTGTCAGAATCTGGTCGTCTAGAGTTTTGTAGATGCAGTATTATCTTCAGCATCCTCTTCTATGTGCCTTGTTCTTTCAGGACGTCGGCAAACTTGGCTTTCTACGTCTCCCTATCCCTGGTGGCTCTTAGCACGCTTTCACTTGTTACACCATGCAACATCCGTTCCATCATTCACCTGCTCAGGCCCTTCTAATATGTTATCCGCTGCCTTCCCCTGTCTCTTTTCTCTTCTATCAGGCCTGTCAGAATCAGGTTCTCCAGGCTCTCTTTCCTCATGGCATATCCCAGGAACTTAACTGGTCTTTTCCTGATGAGCATCTTTAGCATAGGTATTAAAAGTGATCGGTGTATACCTTTAGGCAGCTCATTTGTGTAAAGTAAAATAGGGTTTGTTCAAGAAGTAACACTTTGCAGACACCTGCGACGATTACCTGGGGCATAGTGGACTAACTGTTAGCAACAAATTTAGGGACATGCATGTCATTTTTTAGTTTTTAGTCATATTTTTAAATCTGTAATTGTTTCCCTATTACAGGGTTGAACATCTACTTCTTGTAGAGATTTACAGAACCAGGTTTGCAATTAATATTTATAAAGAAGTAAGAAAAGGGATTATGAGGATACTGAGAAGAAAATTTTTCTCTTGGTTTGGAAAAAGTTAAGATTGTTGTAGATGTGCCTTGTGGTGAAATCGTTATCGCCTCAGAATGAGAATTCAAAGAGGCGAGTTTAAATTTCAGTTGAAGTGGTTTCATTCACTTTCGCACATATATATCTAGAAAAGGCATTAATCCATATCTTATCCTTTTAGCTGTGGGTTAAATAGCAAGACATACTGTTTTTTTTGCCCAGGTTGGCCACCAGTTTACCGCAGGAACAATGGCAATCTACTACCTGAAAATCTTTTGCCTATTCATATCTAAAGAGTCATGAACACCGAAGTGTGTATCTTGTATGACATTTAACTGAATGACTAAAGGTTTTAGTGCAACGTGAATCATACTCCTGGGAGCTTATATCATCATAACCATTTATTCATTTTTTTAATTTGTAATAATCTATTCTTTATGTGGTACGCTCCGGCTTTCTTCAGTTACAAGGAATTTTGAACCAACCCCTTTGTTCTCGTTCCATATGCGATGCCACTTCCGGATGCAATGTATTTATCTTTCTTTAACTGAATTCTCTATGTTATTTGTTCACCACCGTTGGAGCCAGTTATTGAAATCACAACTCTTTAAATCAGATCACCGAAACTAACCAACGGCTATATCCACTGCCCCATAAAGATATGAGAAAAACAGTCCGAACAATGTGGATAATGTAAATACTATATCATCTCAGAAAGGACGTTATGAGAATACATAAAATAGTGTCGTTGTGCTAAAGAGATCATTATGATAAAGCTAACTCTAATTTCGAATGATATGATCAGAATTTTGAGTGCAGAAAAATTATAATTAACCCGTTTATGAGTTCATCCTCGTTTCTTTTACTAACTCAGTAAATATATTTGTCTCGAAGACACGTGTGATAAATTATTTGCCTAGCGAGTTGTGGTACCCTGCAAAACACTGAAGAGCTGGAGGTTTTTGAGAAACATCATGACCTCCCCCAATATTTATTAAGGCTTGTCGGCTTCAGTATCTCAGTTTGGTACTAAACAGCTTCAAAATTATTGGTCGCCAGTTGTCTTGAGTAGATGAGCCAATCTATTTAAAACAAGTTTTAATGTATTCGTATTTATTCGATATCATAATATGTCGATCATAGTCACAAATATTTGAGAGAACATTTCTATAGCTAACATAAAAATATAGAATTAGAAAGAACTTTGCTCAATTTCTTTATCGAAGAAATTTATTTTAATTAAACATTGGTATCTGTTAATATTCAGTTATATTGGCAGGTAGTACAGTGTAACTTATTGCTTTTTACAATTCAAGTTAAACCTATATAAAAAAATTGACCGTAAAAATGTCATTTTTGAATGGAATACATTTCATACGAACGCAAAATAATTCAACCTCCAGTGGATTCCTGGACATCTGAAGAACTTATTTAACATCATCTATGTTACAATATGTTCGATTAAAAAATTGAAAAAATAAAAATTATGTATGATATTCTCATGACTAAGAAGCTGTTTTGAAAAAAAAATGTATTTGTTCATTTGAACATTGATTGGGTCGGGAGGTTTTCGGCAAAACGCCCTATCAAATAAAAAAACTTCAAGAAATAACTTTTGAAATGAAATGATATGTTATGCCCTATGATAAAACTAGTGTACATTTATAACTTCTTGAAGCGTTTTTATATGACGTATGTTATGACATGACACCAATTTTTCAGCAGTAATTTTATCACTGGACTTTGTCGATTTCACATGATCGTGTCAGGAAATAGTGTCAAAATTATGCAGTATATATATATCATGACACTTCCACTAATATTCTTTATCTTCTTCATGAGCCGAGTCCATAGCGGACTTGGGTGATCATGGACTTCCACTTGTGCGGTTCCCTTATGGTTCTTAATATTCTTCTCGGTATCTCTCCCAAAACCCGTTTCTTCCGCCATCCATTTGCTCAAGCCTATCAAATATGTCTCGCGCAGCCTTTACCAGTCACCCTTTACATTCTATCCGTCCTGTGAGTATTAGTTTCTTCATAACCTCCTTTCTCATTACGTGACCTAGGAACCTCATCTGTCTCTCCCTGATGCTACGTATGAGTTTTTACTCGTTTACATCCTTTCTAACACCTCGTCATTGATGACGAGCTTAGTCAATGGTAACCTCAGCATCCTTCTGTAGAGCTAAATTTCTGTTGTCTGGAGTCTCTTCTTCATTCTTGAAGAGATCGTCTAACATTTACTCCCATAGAGAAGTTCAGAAGTCCATCACTCATTTTCCTTGTTTCCAATGAGATTTTCCTGTCTCTAAGTACTCCAATTAGCTTTAGAAGGTTGGAATATGATTCATCAAGTTAGAATTACGAGAAATTGGGTTAATTTTGTTGAATCTTTGATTACTCAGGATGAAACCAAATAAGTTTTGATTTACGGTAATATTCAAAATATTTAGTATCATAAAGAATAATTGAAATACTTGATAAAGATTTCATATTTTGCTGAATAAATGAAAATAAAATAAATATGAATAATGAATAAAATACAGTAGACAAAAATAAAAGAAACGCATATATTATCATATATTTGTAGAATCAAAGTAGAATAAGTGCGTCGACAGGTATCAAAGACTGTATCGTTCATACTAGCATCTGTCTCTTTATACTTAACACACAATCGTCTGATACCAGTAATTCTATCTTTCATACTTAAATGGCCATGTTGGAGGGAGATGTTGATTTTCTCTGAAGGGTATTCAGTGCGTATTGAACTCAATACTCAGTTGTAACAGCTTCTATCAACCCAAGCTTGTTAACCATTACATTACGTCGAGTTCCCCAATGTTGGAGGAATAATTGCCCAAATATTGTTCTATAGTAATCATTGTGCGGTTATTGAGAGTAAGGACGGTTCTTCCAGGTATATAGTTTTACTCGAACGCTATCGTGTAAGATCAGTTTTTGGCGGTAAAATAGGTAAAATAGCTGTTCATTGAAGTTTTGTGGTTGATGTTGCGTAAAGTTATTTGATACTAAATATCTAAGTAATTAAAGATGAAAGGTTTATATTTAAATCAATCGGTGATTAATCGCAGGTATACGATTTGCATTTAAGTTATTTGCGTTTATTATTAATGACATTAGCAATGCCGGGTAGGCAGACCTTTTTTCCATAAATATAGACGAGCTTTAAAAGTATATATTCCAATATATATGGTAATGGTAACATAAAACTTCTTCATATGAGCAAACGTTCAGTGCTGCTGTCATTTTAGATTGAGAAAAGATTTCTTTTAAAAATAGCCTTCTGAAACATAGTACCAGGAACGGTTGGTGTTTTTTCTAGATTTAACGAAGGTTCCTTCCTATCATTCTGTCTAAAATGGTGTAGGACGTAAACCTCTAAGATATGTCATTATTTTTCAATTTTCCACGCGGATTATATGAGTTACCCATTGTAGATTGTTGCTACAGCTATATATATATATTTTAAAGAGGTATAAAAGCCAGTATGATAAGATAAGCAACCGATGATTGCGGTATGCATGAAATTCACAGTCGTATCTTAAAAGTAGGATATGTTCATTTATATATATATATATATATATATATATATATATATATATATATATATATATATATATGCATCGCTCATTCAGTAATGAATTAGAGTACTCTGGCTATTGGGCATGTATAATGATAATATACACGCAAAAAGTCTGCCTTCTTCTACCGAGCGCCCATAGCCCAGAGATAGAATCGCCGACTGACGCCAATTCGGTCGGCTTTCAATCCTGGGTTAAAAGCAATCGGAGTCTAATCGTACTGATGAGCTGTGATACAGCGAAACAGATCTGTCTTCGGATGACTATATATATATATATATATATATATATAGATATATATATGAAGGGGATAAACAAAGATGTTGTATAAGAGCAGGAGAATATATAGGCCAGACAAAGAGCCTCATGACACAATAACAAAAGTATTTAAAAAGGGAAGCTGTACTGTTTGGCATTCACACTGGAAGCATAAATATGAACATTAGATAGTGTTTAAGTGTCGATCTGAGGACAGTTCAGAGGTTTCGTAAACAGCTTGATTAGCAATTACGAAGGAACAGCAGTTAGGAAATTTCACTGATCCTTATGAAAAGAAAATAACTCCAGAATAGATTGATGAGGGCCTCACACTTAACATAAAGTCTTACATTAAGCTTGAACTTCCTTGAGAAGGTAGTGCAACCGTGGGTTAAGAGGATTCTGTGCCATGCTACACAAGCAAGTAAACCTCTTTTGGCTGTCAGATAATTTGTGTAGGAAGATCACTTCTTAAATTTGGCCACATTATTTTCCAGTCTGCAACACCCTTGATTATTATGTGGGAGGCGCAGTTGAATGAGAGACAAAAAAACACCTTGTAACACTAAAGATGAACTGAAGGCAAGGATTATGACAAAATTCACGAGGAGACCGTCCAGAAGAATTTCATGAAAGTTCGAAATCGTCTGGAGGCAGTGGTTAGTGTCAATGAATACATTTACTCTTGGTAATTTAAGATATTTTTGGGCAATTCCGGTAAATATATCTGTTAAATAAGATGTCAGTATCATTTTCGTTTTTGCGTAATTTATTCATTCTAATACCGTGCATCAGGAAGAGACAGCTGAAGTTCCTGGGACACGCAATGAGGAAGTAGGGCCTTGAGAACCTGATACTAACAGGCCAGATATTGGGAAAAAGAGACAGGGGAAAGCAAGGGATAACATATTTGAAGGACCTAATCAGCAGGATGACAGAACGAGGATTGCACGGTGTAAAAGGAGAACGCGTGTTCAGAGCCACCAGGGATAGGGAAACATGGAAAGCCATGATCGTTTACTTCCTGAAAGGACAGGGCACTTCGTTGTATGAGAATCCGTCAATTTAATTCATTTGATATGTTTCTGTCATATGTGACACTTCCGTCCTAATAATTAACCGGACACAAGTCCACATATTTTACAACGGCGAAAATACCGGAACATATCGACAGGAATATTTGCTAAAGCATTTCGGCGTTGTCTTCTTTTGTCAATCGATCGAAATTTCTAATACGACATTTGCAGAAAGATATTCTATACTTGCTCTCTAGGGTTATCCACTCGAAGTTAGTATGAGAAATATTCACATCTGACGGGTTACTCTTCAGGTTGTGTTTATACCTGAACCACGGCAGTCCAGCAATTCTTTTGTCCTTTGCCAAGCTGGCTATACATAAGGATTTGGGTTATTCTGCCGTCAAACATCCTTGCAACATGACTACGTTATCGAAAACTTCATCAGATACATCTCAATATTGCATTTTGAAAGAAGATCAGCATTGGACATCCTTACTGTTAAAATTGTAACCGCAAGTAACTTGAAGACAAATTATACATGTACCTAAAGCAAATATGTCTGAAAGATATTCAGTTCGATTTCTTTCGCTAATGTCCTTTATAATATTTGCTATTTTTATGGCGAAAAAATGTTGAATATTAAAAAGAGTGCATCTGTTGATAAAAATGTACCAGAGACAGACATCATAGCAAAATATATTTATGATGTTGACAGTCTTTGATAAGAGCAGTTCTTAATGCAGCGCCGGGTCCTCTGTTAGATTTGACTTCAATTTGGTTAATCTTGTCCGCTCAGACAAATTCAGATTGAAGACGTTACTTAATATATTGATATTGTTGTGAACCCATATTGAAGAGAGGGCATCTGTATATATAAACACAGCGCACATAGAAATCAGCGTGTTGACTCATGTTGTAGAACTGACAAACAAACCGAACTGTTACACCCTGTATCCGCATTGTTTACATCCATATTTATATGCCTATGAAACAGAGCAAAACACAATATATCCGAAGAATTAAAAAACCAAAAGAATCAGTAAGTGATTAATGAAATGATGCAAAATAAAACTCAATATTAAAAAAATTTTATGAACGAACGTGGAATAAAATATGTTAAATTGACGAGAAGAGAAAATGATTAAATTTGAATAAGGTAAAGATTTTAATATTCGTCGAAGAACTGGGAAAAAAAAACTTTATAAGAGAAAACATGATAAACTATCATATTAAAAGAATGTAAATATAACTGCATTTATGAAAAGTAACCAAATGTCGCTCTCTGTTAAAAAAATATGAAATTAAATACAAGGTTTATTCGAATATATACTTCAGAATCAGTACATCGACAAAAATTCTAATTTGTTCATACATATACCTATATGTGTAAAGATTTTATATAGAGTATATTTGTAAAAAGGCTATGAATGCAGTCAAAACAAAATCTTAAGATTTGCCTTGATAGCGAAAGTAGGAGCCTATTTAATTCAGTGGAACAAGAGTAATTCTTTGTGTACTTAGGCGCATGGCGTATTATAAAACACTTAATAAATCATAAGAATTACGAGATTAAAACAAAGAAAACTGCATCCTTGTTGAGGTTTCCCACAGAAATCTCATATCGATATTTATGCAGCGTCAATAGACTTGCATTTCGGATACTGCTAATCAGCATAAACCGTTGATCCCTACTTAACTGATTCGAGCAAATTTTGTCGCTTTATAATTTTCCAACATGAAACTTGTGCCAAAAAATTATAAGTATTAAACATTGGTGCCCATACTCATGAGTTTTATGCTTACTATGTGAGTCTGATCAATGCGACGAGGGCAAAATTACCGCTGGCCTAAAAATGACATACAATCTGTTGTTAAATATGGCAAATAATAGCCTCCAAAACGAAATTTCTCTTATTTAATCTTCTACGAGAGCGATTCATTTCATCTTCGCCGGATAAAAATATTTCCTGACATGAAGTGAAAAGATTATACCGAATCAAACTGCCAGAAAAGTTTGAGAAGTTTGTTGGGTAACTGTGACAAGCTAGATAATTATTCTCTAAGAGTCGCTCTTATATACTTATTAGTCTACTATTTATCTATACACTGATTATTAGTGAAATATATCGTCTGGAGCTTCTGCTATATATTTACAGATTCTTGACGAAATACAAAGGTAATCTGCAATGTTGTTGATCCTGGTATGGCATTTCGGTTTCACTTTCGTCATCGCTAACGTAACATAGATTTTCATGCACTATTTATTTAAATATTTTTGTGGATCGGACCGTGCATTGAATAATGTTGTCATATCTGGTCTGACACCCCAGCCATTCATCTCAGGGTTCTCGAAAAGCTCCAAAGAAGAATCTGTAAAGTAATCGGTCCCGACCTGGTAGCTAGGCTCCAGC
The DNA here is from genome assembly GCA_037127315.1 of Ascarosepion bandense. NCBI lineage: Eukaryota > Metazoa > Mollusca > Cephalopoda > Sepiida > Sepiidae > Ascarosepion > Ascarosepion bandense. The sequence goes on from JBBBDQ010001092.1 coordinate 5,307,710, forward strand.
CACTTTCTCACCGGCAGGATGTGGCTTCGTTCGGTCTATTCTGTAAATATTTTCATGGCTTCTGCTCCGACGAGCTTAGCTCTCTGATGCTCCCGCCACAGGAATTTACTCGAACAACCAGACTGGCACTGAGGTCCCACCCTTTTTCAGTTAAATCAACTTGATGCAGCGCCACTTCTACTGAAACATCTTTCTTTCTCGCACCACCAATATGTGGAATTCCTTTCCGTATACTTGCTTCCCTGACAGCTACAATCTCCAAGAATTTAAATGTGATGTCAATTCCCATCACTTTTCCACTTGACTCTGGTCCTTCTCTAGTCCTTTCCTTATCATCTCGTGTATCTTGGTTCGCACCTTTATTACTTCACCCTCGAAACTGTCTTCACATTCTTATTCCCATCCTTCTCTTCTCCTTTCTCTGACACCCCCATTAACTGGTTCGTCTTCCCTTTGCTATTCCCCTGCTTAAACTTATATTTTTCTCTTATGTAGCCCACTGCATACCAGTGGCGGCACCGCGTTGCTTAGGGTGAAACGACTAAAAAGAATAATTTCCTATTCGTTTTCCTCTATGTTACCTAGATTTTAATATTTTAAGTGCATTACTTGACTGGTGGCTAGATCTCATCATTTAAAAGGTGGAATGGCGAGATCTTGTTAATATTTCTTTTTTCTTGCTTTTCGTTTTAGAACACACATTCGGCATTTTGCTTCCCAGCCAACTTTTATCATCAAGAATTGAGATACAATGTCAGTCTTTATTTTGTATTTTCTTAATATTCCATTCACTTACGCACAAATACCATTGGAAAAGGTATTAATCCGTCACTTCACTCCAGTTATGGGTTAAATAATAGGACAGATATGGTTCCATAACTTTGGTTGGCAACCAGTCTACCGCAGAAAGCAATGGCAAGATACTGTGGGATAATTTTCTGCCCAGTCAGTCATGTTCTTTCGAGACATGATTGACCAAAGCGTGTATCACGTATGGCACTTAACTGACTGATCCATGTAAGCCATGCCTTGTGTAGCTTGTGTAGCTTCAAGATATTTCATCCTTCGCTGTTGTTGGATCATTATACACTGAAAGAGGGTATATTCACATATTATTAGTAAGAAAACACCCAGTACTTAAAATCTCTTGTTAAAAATATGTTTCTATATATTTTAATCATTTCACTTCAAGTAACGAATTGTTGCTACTATGTTCTGCCAGGAGTTACTCGGATAGAAAAAATGACAATTTTGATTGGGGAGAAAGAACAAGAAAATAACAAAGGTCAAGAAAACAAAATATGGAGGTGTGCTTTGCATTTAATTTTTTTGAAGATCGTAGGTGTTAAGCAAACAATAAATAGGAAATAATTTCCACGGGTGAAAAGTGAAAGAAAAGAAATACTAGCAAAAAATTACAATTATATTTCTAGCTAGTTCAAAAGAAAAGAGGTGAAACTTAGAAATCAATACTTCTTCATGACAAAATCTTTATTCATTCAGCATTGTATGCATCTTCGTGAGGTTTTCTTTCTAAGAAGAGATTTAAATAGAAATAGAATACAAAATTTTCAAAAAAGTTAACAAAAACTTCCCTGTATGAAGTTTCCGTTCAGGAGCGGCATATGAAAGAGAACTTTCTTCAAAACGGAAGTACGCTCGCCATATCGGCTGGAAGTTCATAATACGCCGACTGCACATCTGCAGAAGAGTAACCCCTTCCTCAATGAGGCATCCTAGATAAGACGATAAACTATATTCAGATCCTGGGTTGGATGATAAACTACATCTGGCAGCAAGGATTTTAATTAGTAAGTTTTGGGAAGCCTGGAAGCACGTTTTAATTGCTGTTTTTTCCAGGTTGGCTCTGAGCCGGGGTAGTAGCATCTGTTAGGGTCCCAGGTAAGGACAAATTGTTAACCCACAAACTGGTGTCAAAACTGTATTGAAGTATAAACATGTATTTTTTATCGTGAAAATTCCTAAAAAATTCAGAGAAGAAAATATTTCCAGCAATACATATTTTGAAAGAAAAAATAATACCAGCAATATATTTTTGAAGGAAAAATATTACCAAGAATACATTTTTGAAGAAAAATTATTAACAGCAATATATTTTTGAGGAAAATATATATATATACCCGTAATACATCTGATTCTCGATAAAACACTCTTTACAAATATATGTCAACGAAACCTGATCTACAAACTAATTTCTTTCAAAAAATAGATATTTATTTAAACGAACTATTGTAAAAAGATTTGTAAAAAAAAACTCATTGAGGTTGAAATACCGTAAAACAAATCGAACCAAACAACCGAGAGAACACGTTGTTCTTTTCACAAACATGACAAAGACTACAATATATATCTACAAGTATGAATCGGAACGAAACCAACATCGCCAGTATTTTGCTAGTTAAGCAGAAAGAGTGATAGCTGGCGTATACAGCAGTAAACAGGCCGATTTTTCAAGCGGACATCAAAATCTGGTCATCTCATCAGAGTATTTGTTAACGAAGAACAGTAAAATTCGACTGATGAATTTTTCTTATGAGCTCTGAAAAGTACATTCCTGACCATTTCTAATACAGCAATCAAACATGCTGACATAAACAAAGACAACAAAAAAACAATTGATGAAAGTGAGATACAGGGATCCGTTCAAAATTTTCTCAGAAAAATAATTAAGACATTTGGGGGATACATGAAACTAAATCTAGTAATATAAGTGTACTAAAATCCAAAGATTTTTACGTTGTTTAAGATGATCTGTTCTCAGGGATTTTATGAGTTACGTTAGTCTAGGCATTTCATTGACCATAAAATCCTGACAACTGAATTTATTGAAAAAAATCAGTTAAGTATATATTTACGTAACATTTTGCAAGATCTTGGTAAATGTACAGAAAGGAATAGAATGACGATAATCCAACAAACTTTAAAAGATATTCAGTATGGGTGGCATCCCCAAAACTTTACACTTGGTATTAAAAATAATATAGTTAACAGTACATGTTTTAATAGAAAATAAGAGGGTCACATTCAATATTAATTTTGAATAATCTTCTTTCATAGAACTATTTTTGGAAATGTTTGTGTAAGTCGTTTCAAATCAAATGCATTCTATTATATAAAGATGGCCCAAAATGCCAGGAGGTCGTTAACTGTATGACAATCGGTGATAATATCTCTGTCAATAAGTGATATATGCTTGCCTAATAAGCAGTCTGCTAACAAGCAGTCAGTAAAAATAGGGTCTAGCACGAAAATAAACCAGACGTCGATGGTGACAGTGAATTATATGTAAAAAATTGCACTCATAAAATATTCATCAATGCTTAGGTAATATATATGGAGAGGAAAGCGTAGATATGAACATGTATCAAATGTAAGCTTCTAGGCAGCAATAACACATTTCTGGTCTAATCTGTCAACTGCAACGATAAAAGATGGTAGGTCATAGCTGAGCCAAGAAATAGATAAATATAATAACTTTCCAGATTCATGCGCTGGTAGTTAGCCAAGAGATATTATCAAGAAAGCATTTGCTTATTGAAAGAAAGATGATGGCTTTGTAGATATTGTTTGTTTTCTCTTAGTTATCATGTTTGTATTGTCTGCCTATGAATTGATTGCGCTTGAACTGTGTGTTGGCTTATGGCCATATCTTTTTAAACACCGTTCCTCATCAGATCACCAAGTTAAGCAAAGTCAAGCCGTGTCAATAAATAGATGGGTGATGACTTCGGAATATCGGGTGCTGTAAGCTCAGGTGTGCGATATGCGGGTGATGTAATGGAGGACCTATCGTAATGAAAAATCGGAGGGCCTAGTTCGAATTGCAATCGTGTCAGCTACATTCGTTTACACGGCAATACCTCTGGGATATCATGAATCAAGAAGAGACATGATCATCTTAGAGTGTTCCATTCACCCCGAACAACACTTATCGGTTCAATACGGTATGGTAATGACTATTCCACCACATGATCTGGAGAAACACACGTATAACAAAAGATTTTGTCATAGGTTAGATCAGTGAGTTAAATCTTTCTCTGACCAATTTTTCGTCGAACACAAGCTGAGACAAATCTCAGACAGAAAACTGTTTGAGTAAGAACTGCTATTAATATATTAATATATTGTAAATGAAAAGATTACCGAGCACACATTCATAGAAGTCACTAAGAATAAATGATTTCTTTTATTTTTACTCTAAATCTCACGAAAAACGTATGCTTGGTTGTTACCGAATGATGTATGCGACAAGAAATTAGATGTATAAAATAGACGCCTGTGTAAAACTTTCATTTTCCAATTTAAATATTGATGAAATACAGAATGTTCGACGACATTTAAGTAGAAGAGTGACACTTAACTGTTTAATGTTTGACGTAAACTATCTAAAGCCTGGACGAGTCTGATTCTTTGCCATAATACTTGGAAGAGTCATGCGACATTGTGCCTATGGAAAAGGGGATTGTAAGATAAAAATTATATACCTGCATACACAAACGTATAAACCTTTATGAACTATCTCAACATTATGCCAGAACTATCTCAACATTATGCCAGACATGGCAGCAATATCTCATTTTATTCTGATCTGATTTTTGTTAAATCAGAATAATTCTGTAGCCGTACAATATAACTAAAACCTTTCCAGCATATTTTCTGGGGAACCATATACAGTATATCGGTTCCAATTAAAGATTTTGTATGTAAGACACCCCTATTAAAGTAGAATAAGTTATCAAAATTAGTGTCAAATCATGTTCGGCTCGGCGAATAGAAAAAGTTTAGATCTTATTCGAAGTTACAAGCCAATTTTCCACTATTGAGCAATTAGACGAGTGATCAGTTATCAGGCTCGAATGAAATTAATTTTTGAAGGAACTTCCATAATTCTTTTCTAACAATCTGTAACTATTTCTATGCAGATCGTTAATGTAAAACCCAAATAGAGTAGAAACGAAGAGACAGTCATACTAAACTCTTTAAAGAAATATTAGTCCAGTTCAGTAAAGACGTTTGAAAAGAAAAAAATCTGAAACTTTCTGACATAGATATCAAACGATTATAAAAACGTTTGTGTACTGGAGACGGGGTACTGGATTTAACATCAATCGATTGACAAATATTAGATTTGCTTTAATTATGCTATTTTTCGCATATATATATATATATATATATATATATATATATGATAAATGCAAAAAATAACATAATATATATATATATATATGTGTGTGTGTGTGTGTGTGTGTGTGTGTGTGTGTGTGTGTGTGTCTGTGTCTGTGTCTGTGATTTTATTTTCCCTAGTTACAACTAAAACTTTGCTAATATACTTAAGAAAAATTAAGCAGAAACATCCAAGATCTTCTTTAATGAACCCTTTTTTGTTTAAATGTATGTGTGTGCGTGTGTGTGTGTTTGTGTGTGTGTGTTCCGTTTGTGATATTTGTTTGTATGTCGAACACCAGTCTTGTGATTTTTGGTTTTGTTTTTTTTTGTATTTGCATTTTTCTTAGAAGTCATTTTTTATTGAAGCCTAAGAAAATTATGTTTGTAAAGATTTCCAATTGTAAAAAATAACTTATCTGTGAAAAGAATTGTGCTGAATTTGCTAATATTGTTCGACAAAAGGTGTTTAATATATATATATATATATATATATATATATATAAAATTAATATATGTACGGAATTTTATAATAGCAACAAATAAATTCAATTTCATACTTAGAGCTATTATAGATGGTAGATGTTATAAAAAGTAAGAAAAAAAGAAAAATGACCGACCGTTTTCCATCCCTATTAATCATCAGGGTCAACTGGGATATTTTAATTCAATTTTTAGAATTTTTAAAATTCTAAAAAGTGAAAATGAATCATAACACACTGGGAGGAGAAAAAATTATGGAGAGGGTAGGGGAAGGTATTAAATAGTGATGATATAGAATCCAACGAGACATTCTCTCTGTTTGCAAAGAGACGGGATCCTAGTCTTAATGTATATTGACTCCAATGCCTGTAAATGGAATGTAGAGTGTGAAGTGTTCACAAGTTGACAGACCTCTGCATTGAGAATTATCAGCCCGATACGGTAGACTGGTCTTCACGAATTCGAGTGGACAGCCATTAAATATATGCGACACCTAAGGTTTGTTTCCTCTTATGGCAAATATAAAAACGTCTTTTCTTATTAATGTTTCAGCATTCACCAAAAGTAAATGTTGCTTTTCATAAGTAATGCACACTAAATCCGTCTAATTAAAATAATATATATAATAACAGCATACTGCAATTCAATAATAATAATAGCATACTGCAATTCAATAGGTATAAAATTTCGGTGTTAAAACACCATCATCAGGCAGTAAAATATGTTGAATTTATTTGATAATAATATAGATAGGGAGATGAAATAAAAATAAATGATTAAAACAAGAAACATAAGAATAAAGAGATCAGCGATTGAGATGCATTAAGTGGAGTTGGGAGGTTATGACATTTAAAGAACGGTGCGTATGACTCAGAGATTGTAGTGCTTCCATATCTTGCCACAGAAAGCCAGACATGTCAAAAATATTAAACCTTCAAAAAGGGAAACAAATATATGAGAAAAGAAAATAAATTAAAAAGATAAAAAAGAAATAAATGATGGGAGAAGAGACAAGAGAGAAAAGAAAGAAAAAGGATAAGACTAGTATAAAAAAATCAAAGTGATGGCAAAGATGAAATAAAATAAATATAAAAAATAAAATCATACCTAACTTAAAATATAAGATTAATGTAAAAAACAACTTACAATTAAAATATAAATAACGATAAATTCTTAAGGGGATTTATTCATAAGTACAAATGAAAGAAATTAAAACTTTCCGGATGAATAAGCTAAAATTGTTCAGTTATAAAAAGTAAATGATGAAAATACTGAAATAAATTTGAGATCATTTCAGATATATTTAAGGGTATGGAAGATTTTATTATGGCAAAAATTAGTGATTTTATTACGTTGGTTCAATAAGTCAGTTTTGGGGAATTTTATTATAAATATTTTTCTTGTGAGCAAAGGAAACACTTTTCATGTAACAGTTTCTTTTTAATCATATCACCCCGAGCAAGGCGGTAAGGCCACTGGTGTGCAGGGGGCTATGTAAGAGTGAATAGATTGGAAAAGAGAAAGCCGGAGACCACATCCTAAACAGGGAACAAGGGATGAGCCTCTACACTTGTTCAATAGACATGGGTGGAGTGTGAAACATGTTCTAGCTTTACTTAATATTTTCCATTTAACAGAGAGAGAGAGAGAGAGAGAGAGAGAGAGAGAGAGAGAGTAAATTGCTATATTCATCGTTATTGTAAGATAAGTTATGCTGGTAAAGTCAAGGCTTAAAATTATTCTTAGTACATCCGATACAATGTTTGCTAACATTAGAATTTTCCGTAATTGAAGTAACAGTGTGGTAGACACTAGAATTTGTAAGGCATTAGTTTTGCAAAGGGCAAACGTTAGGGATATGACAATTGTATAAAGTAGTGTTAGTACCATTATTTATAGTAAGATAGTTATAATGTTGTCTTAGGATTTTAATATTATTTTTTTAAAAATTATCAAGATTATCCGCTATAACTAAGTTTCAGTGTAATTTAATGAAAAATTTTGCTAAAAGCATTATTATTTGGGAAATGTTTTTGAACTAGTTTAAGGAATTTATTACCTAACTTGGTACTAACCATTTGGTTAAATGGTGGTGAGTACCGAATTATTTTTCTACTTCGATTATGTCTGGTATTATTATTACTTTGTTCACGATATTTAATATCTGCAATTATAGTCGCTGTTTTAAGGGCTGTAATATAGTAATGACTATGCTTATAAAAAATGGAGGAAATATTGTTAAATGTACGTTCAACTAAATATTTAATAATAGATGGTGGGTGATTTAATGTAGGATGTAAGGCGAGTATATAGGAAAAAGGGTACATGAGAAAAAGTGACAGTTTACAGGGCGTGTAAGGAAGCGGGTAAAAGAAGGGTTAATATACTGAGAGTGGAGTGGACGGAGCAAAGAGCATGAAAGAGAGGATGCAAGTTAGCAAGATAAGACATGACTCCTGGAGATTGTAGCTATCGGGGAAGCAAGTAAACGGAAGAGAATTCCACAGGCCTAAAGTGCGAGAAAAGAAGCTGATATAGTAGAATTTCCGTTTTTATTTTATTGGTTTCACAGTAAAATGGTGGGACCTAGTTGCTAATGTTGTTGTCCGAGCAAATTCATGCATAAAAGTAACCAGAGATCTAAGTTCATCGGAGCAAACCGTGAAAGTTATTGTAGAAGATTTACAGATTTTCACCAGTGAGAAAGTGACTGTTATGATGAGCATTAGCTTTACATATATCATCTGTAAGTACTACTGAGAAAGTCAACTTTTTGAGTTTAGTATTTACTATTTAAGATTAAAGGTATTTAGTATTTTATGTATGAACTACTTTTGAACTAGTGGATTTATGAATAATCATGAGACCAGCATCTCTATATAATCCAATATCTTTTATACCAACATCATGATGAGCAGTGAGGTTGTACAAAATCAAATACCTACAAGATCTGATAATTCTGCAGAATCCAGTGCTTTCATAGCAATGTCAAATTTGTCCTCGGAAATAGATTTTATCCACTGCTCGTTATTATGTATAAGGACCGATTGTTTTTAGTTTAAAATTATATTTCTTTCTGAACAAGTGAGGTCATAAAATTGTGACGCAAAGTCCAAGGTAAGTGTTAACAATTTCTTCGAGATGAAGGGTTAATAATCCACTATGTCAAAGTAGATAAATAAACATTTATGTTTGTTTTTAATTTGTTTGAAACAATTTAAGACTTTCGTGGTATTACTTCATTGGGTCAATCCAATATTTTGTTGGATTTATCAGTTGACTTTTTCTAAAATTGTTGAACTAATTTGATTAATTTCAGGTCTCATAGGATTAATTATTCAAGTTGTGCAGTTAATATAAACATCCTGTTTGTGATCATTGATAGTGATGTAAAATTCAATAGAGTTGAGTTTACATAATTTGTCACAAATCTGTGAAATGTCGGCTATAATATTAAGTTAATGTTGTTAGCTATATTATTACTGCAAATATTAACATTGTAACAATTTTGGTTAGGTTTTCGTAAATAGAGAGTTGTAGTACTGTGGTGTAGTTATATTTTAGGTATCTGTTTTATCAGTCAGTCAGTTAAGTGCCATACGTGATACACGCTTGGGCGATCATGTCTCGAAAGAGACATGACTGACTGGACAGAAGATTATCCCGCAGTAGGTTGCCATTGCTTTCTGTGGTAGACTTGTTCCCGACTAAGGCTATAGAACCCAATCTGTCCTGCTATTTAACCCATAACTGGAAGGAAGAGAAGGATTAATACCTTTCCCAAAGGTATTTACGCGTAAGTGAATACAATGGATTCAACTGGAATTCAAACTCGGCTCCCCGGTTTCTCGTTCCGAGCCGATATCCACTGTACCACAACGCACATCCTCATTATCAGTACATAGTAATAATTTGTCAGATATGTTAATATTTTTAATTATAGAGTCAATTTATTTCTAGAAATTGGATTTGAATTTGTGGAATTTGATGCTGGTAATAATTTGAAGCAAATCAAACTCTAATAATATATCAATGGGAGGAGCAGCTTTCAGTTTATAAAATCGAGAATAATTGTTGTGTTCTGTCCAAAAATTATTTGTGTGAAGGAAGAAATGGACATTTATTTCAATGTTCTAATTAAGCACTCCGTTTTATGGATTAATGTGGTGAAATCATCCCGTTCCCGAGCGATTAGAATGTTTTAGGAACATAATGGATTCTCCCGTCGCGTTCAACGTATGAGGGTCCAACCTTTTTCCAGCAAGACAACCACACAGAGATTTGTTTATAGTGGTGAAGGCATTGTGTAGTACCATCCACACTTCTTGGAACTGCTGATAACAAACAATTGGTGCAGATGACTGCCACAGATCGCACGAACAGCAGACCTCAATTATTTAACCCATAATTGGAGGGAACGAACGGATTAATACCTTTCCCAAGGGTACTAGTGCGCAAGTAAATGCAGCGTGCTCGACTGAAATTGGAACTCGGCTCACCGATTTCCCCCTCCAAGCCGACATCCACCGCACCCCAACGCACATCCGTGAATGCTAACAGCACCTGGTATTCCCAAGTGGTCACCCACCTAAGTACTGACCAGGCTCAACGTTGCTTAACTTCGGTGATCGAGCGGGAACCGGTGTATCCAACGTGACATGACCGTTATTTAGGTACATACATACATACATACATACATACATACATACATACATACATACATACATACATACATACATACATACATACATACATACATACATACATACATACATACATACATACATATATATTATATCGAGGCAGAAAATATTTTTCTAAACATATACTGTTAAATATAAGAGACAATGAATGTATATTATGTTTAATTATGAGCCGTTCTAAACGTCTTATTTTGGCTTTAATTTCAGTTGAAAATAAAAGTTCTCCAACATTTGGATAATTTTTATTAATTTAGTTCTAAGCTTTCGGCTCACATGAGTTATCTTTAAAAAGGTTATTAAGACGGTTAATAATCTGGCCAGAACACGTTACATTGCATTTGAATTCATGGTTCAGTTGTCATTTTGCTCTATCATGCGGTGTTACGTCATAGAACCACATTGCAAATTTGCGAACTGAGTTTGTTATTTTTGGTAACTATTGCCGTTGCCTAGCGGAGTTTTATGTCAACACAAAATAAAATCGTCGGTTATATGTTATTGCATTACCGTGTTAATAACATCTCTGAAGATGGCTCATGTGAGTCGAAAGATTAGAACCAAATTAATAAAAAATTATCCAAATGTAGGAGAATTTTTGTGTTTATTTTCACCTGAAATTACAGCCAAAATACGACGTTTAGAACGGCTCATGATTAAACATTAGACATACATTGTCTCTTATATTTAACAATATATGTTTAGAATATATATATATATATATATATATATATATATATATATATATATATATATATATATATGAAGACGTAGATATGCAAAAATAAAGACAGACAAAATTTTCTTCTAAGAAATATGAAAAAATAAAAAGATCTCTCAACACCATTCCACGAGCAATCGGAATTTCCGATTAGATGTTTTGTTTTTTCATCGACTCTTCAACGTCTTACAAATTGTTTTTCTTTCTTGCGTGGGAATTAGTAAAAGATTAAAAGATTTTATATAAATATCATCATTTTTTGCCTTTGGCAAACCTTATTAAATTTTGTTGACTTCGATCATCCTAAAGGAATTAGTATAATCTTGTTTTTCATCTTTCTTCACTTGGTCAAGGTGATTACTTTTCAGACAGAACCATCTCACACAGATTCGAACAAAATTAAAAATCGAGTAGATAATCCTTTCACTCCCACTTAGTGCTGCTATAGTTTTTAATCTATTTAGTACATCAAGATGAAGGTGTAATACATGTAGTTTTTACTAGTAAGTTGTAATACATGTAGTTTTTATTTGTAAGTTTTATGTTCAGAAAAGAAAATATTTATACGAACACAGGAAAAATTAAATAAAAAGCTCAATCGCAGTGCATTCACGAAACTTATATATATATATATATATATATATATATATATATATATATATATATATATATTATAAGAATATATATATATTATAAGAAAGTGAAAGAACACGTAGATTAAGTCCAACTTTTTAAGCATTTACTTTTATGAAGAATGTTCGATAAAGAGTAGAGCATAATATTCTAGTTTGGTAATTGCAATTATTTCTAAAATTATTATAGCACTAAAGAAAAATGTACATGTTTAAGAAAAATACTGTTCTTCATATCTCAGTATAACATAATTATTTAATCGTAATTCTAACCTAACATTCCAGCACTTTTACTCATGTGTAGTAAAAAAAAAATATTGTTCATTAAAAAACTTAAAACCCAACTTCTTGTTAAAGTTTAGGGACTACCATTAAAAAAAATCTACGGTCCCACTATGTATCTTATCCAGACAAAATTAGTCATATGCCTAGACACCAGGCCATCTTACTTCGTTTTAAAACCCAAATGTTAAAGATCCATGGTTACATCATTGTCATTTTTGATTGAACAATATTGACACACCTGAAGCATTTTCTCCAACTACAACTCCTTACTTTTCTAAATAACCATAAATTCATCTTATACTTTCAAAATAAATAATTTTTACTATATATGTTAATACATAACCTTAGAAAAGCAGTATATTTCTGAAACACGAACCTTTTTGTGTAGTGATATAATGGTTTTATAAACCACAGTAATAACAAAATTACAATATATATATATATATATATATATATATGGGTGGCTTATTTTTGTGGAGTTACATATGCATACATATCCACGGAATTAGAAGTAGACGGTTAATGATTCGGTGGTCAACGCCAATGCCTCTCCTGACTCTATTTTCCTTTTTAATCTTTTTGTTTTTTGTTTTTTGTTTTTTCTTATTATTTTATTATTTTATGTTTTTCTTCAGTTAAAGGAAATGCTTATTCTGGCAAAGATTTTTGTACCAAGTTGAACGAATATCGTGTGGTTTGATGAATTGAGGTAATTTGGCTCATTGAAATGAATGATTTATAACCAATTTAAATGACGTTTTCCTTTATAAATATCATATTGCTCTGGATAACATCTATTGAGCTCTCTATATAGATATAACACTTAATATTTTATATTAAGTTGATCTTGTTGGATTATCCTCGCTGTTTACCGACTGAACATCTATATATATATATATATATATATATATATATATATAAATTCAGTAATATTTAGAGGGGAAATAGCCATTTTCCATATGTCATTTTAATACATGCATTGTCAACCCCGTTTAAACAAACAATGAGGAAAATTCTAATGCCAGAGGAGTCTTGGTCTAGTAAAGGAAAGGGTTGGAGGGATATTGGCTCTTATAGGCTTAAGCTAGCGGAATCTTAATAGTAATTTCTTCTATAGTAGTGGGAGGTATGTGGCTTGACCATTGGGTTATTAGTTGAAGGAAACTACTTAGCCAAATATTCTTAAAAAACTTGATTTAACTAATTGAAAGAATAAAATACTTATTGCAATTTATATCTATTTCTATGATGACGCATACTAATGATCTCTCTACGTTTATTCAGAAGTATATTCTGATATGGAAATTTTAAAATTTTAATTTTTTCACTTAAACATAGATTACATTTATCTCTTAAGCTATTTGGTGTCTTAGCCTTGCCTGTCAGCTTCCAAGTTATCAGTGAATTTAGATTATATATATATTGTGGCTGAAGGACACCCGTCTAGTAGGATGGCTAGCTAATCTTTTTTGAAGACGCATGCACTTGTGTTTATTCAAGACTCACAGAGCCTAACTATAGTTTTTACTGCTTCTATGCTAAAGGGACCTTCGTTACAGTTTCTGGGACCGAGCGTGTCATCTAGCGTTAACAAGTCTGAATAAGGCAATGACACTCAAATCCTCGGTCAGGATGTCTACTGACTTCGAGTTAGCACAACCATCGATAACTTCTCAAAGAAGCCATCTACCCAATTTTACTCACAAAGTTTGGGTCATCACGTGGTATTGTTTTTCAGGCACTTTCCAAATGTGCCGCACGCTGGGATCACCTCCTCCAAAAGCAAACATACATAAATACATATACAGTATGCGATGGTTAAACTGTCGTATAAACTACGCAAAAATAAAAATGACACTAACATCTCAAATTTATTCACCAATATTCTAAAAACAAAGCTCAAAATACTAAAGAATAAATTTATTCAATCAAATCGACATTGGCATCGACCAAGACCAAGATACAATTTAGATATTTCCTGCATTTCTTCTGAACGGTATTTTTGATTAAATAGGTGAGTGATGCCATAATCCTTGACTTCAGTTCATCTTTGGTGTAACAAGGTGTTTTGTTGTTCTTCCGCTGAATTGTACCCATCATATAATAGTGAAGAAAGTTGCAGTCTGGAAATTTAGGCGGCCAGATATTAGGCGTGATGTGGTCACAGACATTGTCTGGGAGACATGACTAGGTTCTCCTACTTATGTGGCATGTTTCACAGTCCTGTTGCTAGCAGCCATCATCTTGACCCACAGCAGCACTACCTATTCAAGAAATTGATGTGGTTCTCGGTGTGGAGTCTGAGGGCTTTGCTAACAACTTCGGGATTTCTTTCTTTATTAGAACTACCAGAATGGGTTTCACGAGTTTCGCCTTAGTTTCGTAATCACAATTAGACTCAACTAACACTTTTTGAATCGTCTGCATTGACCTTAGATATATCCAAACACTCTCAATTTTCGTACTGGAACTTAAGACAGGAATGCATAGCAGTACAGCATTCCTTTCTTAAATTTCTGGCGGAGTGAATTGTGTCATGATGGTCTTTTTCTCACGGACGGGGCTCAATTTACCCTACTATAATATGCAGTCGGCAAAATAAAAAAATAAAAAGCAACGCGTATCCGAAAAATTAGCGATCCAAAGCGGCATGAATTTACTCACCGCATGCTATATATATATATATATATATATATATATATATATATATATATATATATATAAACCGTACAATGAGGGTGCTATTGAACGGACAAGCCTCCCAATACTATCACATGGACATTCCT